>CM076570.1:31588147-32084123 GCA_034641835.2 Pinus albicaulis
TCTTCATTTTGCAGGTGCATTTAGGCTTACAACCTTAAAAAAATTTCTTTCAAAGCATAAAACTAATCTAGATCTACCTTCTTTCATCTGAGGGCTCAGATTAAATTATTAGGCTCCTCATTATTCTATACCTATCTACTGATTTTTCAAGTTTAAACTGTTTGACAAATCTTTATTCTCTATATAAAACATGAAATTGAAAGCATGAAAAATTAAGATTAAACTGTTTAACTGATCATGGATTATGGCATTTATTGACACTTTGCACATAATCATTATTCTTGCAATAAAAGTAAAAGTAGTGGCATTTGGACTTGCTCACTTTCAGGTCTTATTTCTCTTTTTTCTTTTGGGTTCTATATTTTTCTAAGTCCTTTGATTTTTCTTTTAGGACTTTTTACCCTCTTTTTTATTTTTTTATTATTTTTCATTTTTCCAAAATATGGGAAAACAACTTGCAGAAAGCAAGGTATGTACATATTTACAATACTTATCAAAGTCAATTCAAAATTTTATGAACCCTATTATTACAGGACCCTAACAAAAACCACAAGAGCACAATGATTTTACAGGGGAACACAACTGGGAAAAACCCCTCCACTGCTTTTCATTAATCATATGAGAATTAGAACCTATTACAATGTCTTTCTTCAATCATGAAACACACCCTGCATTGCAAACTGATTCTCCTGCTGATTGTCTTGCTCTAGCGAGCACTTAGCCAATTCAAGGCCCCATCCTCCTCCTATTTCCTTATGCAATTCTAGAAAAAATTAGCTCCTAAAAGATAGGAATTTTCTCCTATTTTATTTCTCAATTCCCAAGGAATGATTCACCTGCTTAACTACCAAGATTGTACACTCAACCAGTATACAATTGATAATTACAATGTGCCCTTTTCTCCACTCCAGCTAGGCCGTTTGAATTCCATGCATGTATGGGCTATTTTTGGTTGATTGACTAGTTTAACAAAGAGATCACTGAGTTAACAATAGTTCTACAACTCACTGACTCAATTATGTACTTGAGCTCAGTTAATGAGTCAAACTGGAAATAATTGAACTAGATTGCTAAATTTTAGCAATCACTACATGCACAACTATATGTATAGCCTATAACTCGAATTTACTGAGTAAACTAGTAGACAAAAGCCATGTCACACAAGTTAACTACAATTCAAATCATCATGCTGACATGGAAAATAAAAATACTAAATTTGACTAAGGCACAATTCAAATTTATCCTTTCTTGCTATATTTCTAACAAGAAAAAATTTGAAGTCTTTGACAGGTTTAAAGAAGAGAATCCATACAGGTGAATTAATTTTCAGAAAGAGAGGAATAAATTGTTCAGAGTTTTAGTAACCCAACGTTTCAGACTTCTTAAGGGAGTCCATCTTCAGGGGTAAACACCAAATGTTCTTGAGAATATTTGTGAGGAATTAGGACAAGGAAATAATTATATATATAGTAAATAGTGAGGAGAAATTTTATTGTCGGTTGGAAGAAACAATAAATTTTTGTTTATATAAATTCAAATAATTAAGAGATATAATTAATGAGGGGAGTTTAATGAAATATAATAATAATATGATTATTTAAAAACATTTTTTTAACCCTAAAATTTTAAAATCGTAGACCTGGGCTAGCAGATCTCATCCCTAATCAAAACGGCTTCCATGTTGTTTCACACCTATCCCAAAATCAAAATGCCTTCCATGTTGTTTCACACCTATCCCAAAATCACCTGGTGGCCAACTATCATAATGAAGGATTCAGAAAACCCACAGTTATAAACCTTTCTAGCGTTAACCTAGACCATGCCTCCATTTCCCTTCTTCATAAGGGTTTAAATTTTTCTGTCACTCCCAATAAAATCCTCGTCGATAACATAATAAGTAACATATAATTTTCCATAAAATACTTTAATCTAATCGAAGCTGGAGAAATAATATAAGACATTGCTAAAATTATTAAAAGTGCCAAACCGCCATCTTGTAACATATCCAAGGAAGAAAAACTTGCCATAAATAACCTAAAAAGGAATAAAGATATAATTATCTTAAAATTAGATAACATAAATGCAACCATAATAATGGAAAGATCTGAATATGATAGAAAAATGGAAGACCACCTAAACAATAATGGTTGCTATAAAATCTTAAATAAAGACCCCAACACTAAAATTCTTGACACCATTCATCTCTTGACACCATTATAAAAAAGAGAATCACCCCTTCTAGCTCTATCACCCCTAGAATATATGGAGCACCCAAAGTTCATAAAGATGGCATCATGTTAAGACCCACGGTCAATACCATAGGCTCACCCACCTACCACCTTGCTCAATACCTTGTCAAAAAGTGATGCCCCTTAGCCGGAAACACCTCGTCGTGTATCAGAGACTCAGCATCCTTCGTTCATTGGACCAAAAACCTTGATATGAAAGATGAAGATCTCATGGTAAGTTTCGATATTATCTCCCTGTACACTTGATACCTATAGATGAAGCCATCAATGTTATGAAATCTATTACCAATATCGAGACTGTAGATCTCCTAAAATTTTGTGTAAAATATCTTTCTTCAGCTTTAAGAGAATAATTTATGAACTCATGGAGTAGCCATGGGCTTGCATCTATCTCCTATAATTTCTAACATATACATGGAAAATTTTGAACAGAAAGCCCTCAAATCCTTTTCATACACCCCTGAAGAATGGAAAATATTTGTAGATGATGTTTTCGCAAAATAGACTCATGGTAAATCAAAATTAAATGAATTTTTAACTCACATTAAATGTCTCTCAAGTCACATTAAATTTACCATTGAAATTGAAAAGGATAGCCAAATACCTTTTATGGACATCCTTTTAACCAAAAAAGATGGAAAACTTAGCACCAAAGTTTACATAATAAAACTTACACTGAAATATATCTTCATGCTAACTCTCATCACCATCCCAAGTAAAAATATGGCATCATTAAAACCCTAACTACTAGGGCTTCCATAATTTTTTACTCTCACCACCTAAAGCATGAGCTAAACCAACTCCGCCAAGTCTTTCAACATATTGGATATAATAAAAACATCATTAACAAAACCATTTATCAAACCCTTAATAAAAATAATGTAAAGAAAACTTTTGATGTTCCTAAAATCTCTTTACCTTACATAAAAGGAACAACTGATAAAATTTCCAAAATCCTAAAAAAACACAACATTAAGATTGTTTTCACTCTCCTAATATTATTAGAAATATAGTAGACTCTGCAAAGTACCCTATAAACCCTAGTCTGCGAAAAGGGGTTTACATTGTACTGTGTTCTTGTGGAAAAGAATACATTGGCGAAACTGGTAGATCCCTTAGCATTAGACTTAAAGAGCATGTTGCTGACATATCTAGGAACATAACTTCAAAATCATCTCTGGCAGAACATGCTTTCTCATCCTCACACTACATCCGAATGGAAGATGCCAAACTTGTCTCTAAAGAAGATCATTACCTAAAAATAAAAATCAAGGAGGCCATAGAAATTGAAAAAAGGAAAAATAATATGAATCGTGACAATGGCCTTAACATCAAAAATACTTGGAAACCCTTAATAAATCATCCCACTCATAACATCAAATCAAAAAATAATCCCTAATGTAATGATTATTTGCTAAAAAATTTCTCTTAATTTCTATCTTAACTTATAATATAGATTTTTAATTTAATAATTTCATAGTTTTTAAAATTTTAGGGTTAAAAAAATGTTCTTAAACAATCATATTAATATATATTTCAATAAAATACCCTTATTAATTATATCTCTTAATTATTTAAATTTATATAAACAAAAGTTTCTTGTTTCTTCCAACCGACAATAAAATTTCTCCTCACTAATTACTATATATATAATTATTTCCTTGCCCTAATTCCTCACAAGTCTTCTCAAGAACATTTGGTGTTTACCCCTGAAGATGGACTCACTTAAGAAGTCTGAAATGTTGGGTTACTAAAACTCTGAACATGTTATTCCTCTCTTTATGAGGTTTAAATAATTTAAGGCTCTAGTGGAAAATTAGAGAAAGAAGAAGTTTAAGGTGTTAAGGAAAAATAATGGTTGAGAGTTCTACAAGAAGGAATTCAAAGAGTTGTGTAAGAACTGTGGTATAGCATGACAGAAGACTACTTCATACACACCTCAGTAAATGGAGTTGCATAAAGAATGAACATGACACTAGTGGAAAAGGAAAGGAGCATGTTGAGTGGTGTTAGATTAGGACACAAATTATGAGCAGAGGCAGTGGATATTGCATGTTACATATTTGATAGGTCACCTTCATCAAAATTGGAGGATAATACTCCATATGAGGTATGGACTAGTAAGAAACCCTCTCTCACACATCTAGGGATATTTGGCTATGAGGGAGATGTACTTGTTCCAAGGGAGAAAAGAACCAAGTTGGATATTTAATCTGAAACGTGCATCTTTATTGGGTATAAATATGGTTTAAAATGTTACAAGCTTTGGAACCCATAAACAAAGAAGGTAGTGTACAGTCGAGATGTGGTATTTGAAGAAGTGAAGGATGTCATGAAACAGGAAGTCCTACCAAGTGAAAAGGAACTAGAGAAGATCGAGTTTGAACTGAGGGATGAAAAACTAGACTCTATGGAAGAACAACAATTACAAGAAGAAGAAGAACCACACACTCTGGATTTTACGAGATCATTTTGGGAAGGAAGTCAACCAGAGTGGTATACTCCAATTGATTTTCATTCAAATTGATTTATCTATTATTGATGATGATCCCAGAACTTTCAGGGAAGAATTATATTCAAAGGATGAAAAATCTAGAAAAATGCCATGGTTAAAGAAACAACAAACTTGGACAAGAATGAGGTTTGGGATCCTATGGAGTTTCCAGCTGGAAGAAAACCCAATAGTAGCAAATGGGTTTTTAAGAATAAGATGAATGCAGAAGGAAAAGTGGAGAAATACAAAACTCAATTAGCAGCGAAAGGTTATTCCCAAATGTTGGGAATTGATTTTGGTGATATTTTTTCTCCTATTTCCAACTTAGCTTTTATTATATTATTTTTATCTGTTGTTTTTTATTTTAATTTTTAGGTAGAATAGATGGATGTGAAGAAAAAATTCTTACATGGGGATATAGAAGAACACATCTACATGAAGCAACCAAAAGGCTTTGCAGTGAAAGGTAAGAAATAACTAATATGCAGGTTAAAAAAGTATTTGTATGGGTTAAACCAATCACCAAGGATGTGATATCAAAAATTTGATACATATATACAAGGGCTTTGCTTCACAAGGAGAAAAGTGTATCATTGTGTGTATAATAATTTGGTTGGTGATCGTGTTATTTATTTGGTTCTATACGAGGATGATATGTCGATGATTCGAAATGACATAAATTATCCAGGATGTGAAGAGCAAATTGTCCTCTAAATTAAACAAGAAGGATCTTAGTGCTACAAACTTTATTTTGGGCATGGAAATTAAAATATATTGGAAAAAGAGAAACTATGGTTAAATCAAAGTAAGTATGTTGAGACAGTATTGTAGAGGTTTAATATGTTGGATAGAAAACTAGCTAAGGTTCCTATTCCTGTAGATGTAAATTTATATGCAAAACAATGTCCCAATACATGGGAAGAGGAAGAGGACGGATCTCATGTTGCGCAAGTGAAATATGAATTTTGATGTATGTAATGGTTTTTACTAGACCAAACATTGCACATGCAATGGGATTATTCTAGAAGTTTATGTCCAAACCAGGGAAGGAGCATTGGACAATAGTAAATTGGGTTTTCAGGTATCTGTGTGGCACTAGTGATTATGGTTTGCGCTACCAAGTAAGACTAGTATTAGACATAGTGTTGGACATACGTGACTTTGTTGATGCAGACTGGGCTAGAGATCTGAATCACAGAAGATCCACAAATGGTTATGTGTTTAACGTATTTGGAGGAATAATCAATTGGATGATCAATAGATAGTATGTAATGGCACTTTGAACTACAAAAGTTGGATACATGGAAACCACTCATGCAAGAAAGGAAACAATTTGATTACAAATATTGTGTTTAGCTATGGGATTGGTACAATGAACTATAAGAATAGGTTGTGATAGCCGAAGTGTAATTTTCTTGGAAAAGAACACTACTTGTCATTCAATGACAAAACACATATATTTTTAGTATCACTTTGTGACAGATATGGTTGAATACAAAATGGTGTTGTTGGAAAATAAGGACACTTTGAATAAGTTTGCATATGCATTGACAAAATACATGAGCACTGAAAAGTTCCATTGATGTCGAGAAACAATGGGCAATATTTCCTTGAATTGTTGACAATGTACTCCTTTGGCCCCTTGTGTGAAAATAAACAACAAGTGGGAGAATGTTGGGTGTGTTTTATATTCTTTGCATGAATTATATTCACCGTGGATGGGGGGAATTTTAGGGGGGGCTTGGTAGCCCATGGGATTCAGGGCAGCACCTCGAAAGAAATTTTTTAGGTAGTTTTTCCCATGGTTTTATGCATGATGGTTTTTCCCATGGTTTTGTAGATTCATTCAAAGGAATTACAGTTATGTTCTAATATAGGGTTAATGGACTAGGGTTTTATGAATGATTTGAAATGTATATAATTTATTGTAACATTGAAAGGAGAATAATGAAAAATTAATTTGGTTTTCCAGATTTTGGGTTCTAGTAGAAAAATATTTGTGTATATTTTATGTTCTCTTCATTGTATATTTTATGTTTTTAAGAATTAGTTTGTAGGTATTATCTGTACAACACTAAATCATCAAAATTTCCATGGATAAATACCATATATTGATACCCATGTTCCATAAAGGGCCAAAACCATAAAATAAATAGAGAACAATGTAAGAGAAGTGGGTCTGAATGGATGATCAATGGATTTAAATTGATAAGAACACTGAAGTTAGTAAAAATAAAAGAGGGACAGGAGCTACAATATGATAACTAAAACTGAGCATAAAACCTATGTTATCTGAGTGTTGAACATGTAAGTGTTGAGTTTTGCATGGTATAGATGTTGAAATAGGTTAAAAATATGGTGTTGTTGTGTGTGAGAGAGAGAGGGCATAAGTTGGTAAGAAATTTGGACTATGTTGTGTGTGTGATTATGTGTAAGAGAAGTCACTAATATGAATTTAAAAATTAATGAAAGAGGGATCATAATGAATGAGAAATCATGTGCTTACAAATCAGAGGATGATAGTCTCCTTCAACTTGGCGCCTGCTACTAATGGAAGTGTGGGCTTCCAACAAATAGTTGCTTGCAGAGAAAGGGCAATGGCACCTACAAAATTTATTGTAAACTAAAGTTGGGGCTTGTGTTTACGTAAAAAATCAAGAAGTATTATCATTTTCTCCCTTTATGGATTTCTACATTAATATCTCGTGTTCAAAGCCTTATGTGATTCATTCTCTCTTATGTTATTAAAGTTGTTTGATTGACTAAATAATTATTAAAATTTACATAATACTGATTCATCCCCTCTCTTAGTATTATTATGGGTTCTAACAAATGATTCCCCCCACGAGAAAGAATTTTTTTGGCCCAAGTGGAGATATGAGCCTCTACATTTTTTACCAGCCACATCCAAACAAGAATTTAATTCTTGTTTGGCTTACTAAAGAATTCAAAATATTTCAGACCCTCATCAAGGTTATTAATAGGTAAAGGGAATGAAATTTGTTCCGGAGTGATAGAATCCTCAGACACATCATTTAGAAGCAAACAATATTTATTTGTGTTGGCCTTCATACCTGTTTCCTTACGCAAAAGTTCAAGTGAGCTCTTGAGAAAGGAGAAACCCCTTCTCTCCCTCCCAATGCAATAAATAATGTCATTAACAAATAAAAAATGAGACAAAACTACCAAATCAGACACTTTAATGTTGTGAATAGGACCCCCAACTTTGGAGTCTACAATCAACATACTAAGCAACTCCACCATAATTAGGAAGATGATGGGAGACAAATAAAAAACTTGATGAAGCCCCTTGGAAACCTAAAAAAAATCGAGATAGAGACCCATTTATTAGTACAACAAATGAAACACACTAGACACACTCCATAATTTAGTTTACCACCTGTAAGCAAAACCCATCTGAATTACCAGTCGAAGGAAATTCCAATCCACTTTATCATAGGCCTTGGAAAAGTCCAATTTAATGATTGTTGCTTTCAGATTTGAGACTTTAATAGAGTGGAACACCACCTGGGAAACTATCATTGCATCATGAATATTCTTGTTATGTAGGAATCTCAATTATTCTTCATAATTAAAGGAACTGAGAATCTACTTTAGTCTTCTTGAAATTACCAAAGATACAATCTTATGTAAGAGGTTGCAACATGCGAATAACCTATAATTAGAAAATGAGGTTCCCTCCTCATATTTTGGAATGAGACATAAAAAGGTTGAATTGAAAGATCCCAATACCTTACCTAAATTTTGATATTCCTTAATTATCAATATAAAGTACTCCTTGATCATATCATAAAAACCTAAATAGGATTCCATCAGGAACCCATCAGGGCCTGAGCACTACAACTTCTACATGGAATATAGAGTTTCTAATACTTCTTTTCCTGAAACTTCTCCTGTAAGAAGCTTATTCATTTCTTCAAAACCAACAACTTGAGAATTTAGAAACCACCTAAAATATTTCTTAGATAGAACATACTTATGGATATTTGAAAAAATAATGGAAATGATGCACCCCTTCCTCAACCTTTTCATTAAAACAATGCAAGGAGCCACCATTTTAATCCGCAATCCTACAAAAAATATTTCTCTACTTCCTCGGGTTCGCATAATGATGCAAGAATTTGGAATTGTTGTCTTTAGAATATAGCCATATGGCCCCAATTTTCAACCTTCATTACTCCTCTTCTTCCAAAAGAAGAGAATTCCTTTCAGCTTCCAAGGAGTTAAGATGTTCCAATTTCTCCACAGCATGATGGGAAGACTATAACAATGAAGATATGTTAGCAAGGTTGTGTTCCACCCCATCAAACTTAGCTTGTTCTTTAGCATAATGATCCTTATACCATACATTGGAAACCTGCTTGATGGATTCCAAATTATCAACGAATTGGCACATATATGGTGACGAAGATGAGAAGTTAAGATGTCTCCAATTAGAGGTAGTCAAAGAACAATAATCCTACTCTTCCATTCATGTAGAGATGAACCTATATATATATATATATATATATATATATGAATTAGCTTGTGATCTCAAAGCCCATTAGCTTCCATAGAAGTTATAAATCTTAAAACTCATGGGGGATTTAGAGATCAAGAATCTATCCAGTCTCTTTGAACTAGATTTTCCCTAGAATGCTCGTTCATCCATGTCAGAAAGAATTTGGATGGTTCCAAATCCAATATATGATTATTTACTAACAATTTTGCTAAAATTTTATATTAAGGGTTCAAATGGGGTATGGATCCCTAAACATCTCTTAGGGAGAGAGTGAAATTGAGATCCCCACCAATAATTTTGTACGGGTCCGAAAGATCCCCTATAGAAGCCAACTCTAGCCAAAAAGGCTTACAATTAGAATAAGGACCATACACATTAAGGATAATTAAGAGGCAAGAGAAATACTTAAAGGATAAATTGATAAAGATAGAAAAAGGAAATATGGAAGAGAAGATGGCCTTACAATTCGGACTCCAGCTAGTAATCAAACCCCCAAAAATACTATCGGGATTCCAAGTGAAAGAAAGACCCTTTTTTTAGTAAACCCTCAAAAAAATATATGACTTTCACGTTAAATCACATCGTCTCCTAGATCAGAATAATATCGGGCTTCTTGGAAACTAAAATCCTTTTGAAGGCTAGTCTTTTCCATGCATCCCTACCGCTAACAATGTTACCAAATTAACAAGAATTGTAACCTCAAAACAAGAACGCTAGCCCAAAAAAACCCTATTTTTGCACAAAAATCAAGAAAAATCACCATGAAATTGAAAAGTGGTGATATTGCATCACCCATTTTTTTAGGGTTAAAACTCTCGCAATTTTCAGCCATGGCATTAAAAACCAAAATTATGATCATGGAAAACCTTAAAATTCCAACAATTTTCAACCATTGCATTAAAGATCAAATAGCATGACTCCGAAAAACCTTAAAATTTTGACATTATTCAACCATGGAATTGAAACCAAATATCATGACTAAAAAAAGCCTTAAAGTTTCAACATTTTTCAACCAAGGCATTAAAAACCAAATATCATGACTAAAAAAAGCATTAAATTCCATACCTAAATAAAAGAATAATTCTACCAAGAGAATTTGTTTTTAAAGATTAAAATTATAGCTCTTTTTCCATCTTAGCCTAAGAGAACTTAACCCATTTTCAATGGGGCACCAAATTGCAATATTTTTAACTATTGTTTATAAAATCATTATTAGTTTACAAAAAATCATGAAAAACACCCTTAAAAAATAGGAAAGATGCAATGCAATTTTTAATTTTTTTAATTAAAAATATAAAAAATAATAATTTTTTTTGTTACAAATTTTAAAAATCAATAAAAAAATTATTAGAACCAAAAATTTAACATAATTTTAAGAACAATTTTGAAAAAAAAATATATAGGGAATTTTAAAAAATTATTTAAAAAACAATGATTATTATTATAATAATAAATAATAATAAAACAAATTAAGTTTTATACCTTCTGGAACTTAGAAGGTGCATGCTTTAAACCAAATGGCATCACATTCCATTCGTAGTGTCCTGCTGGCACACTGAATTCCGTTTTCCATTTGTCTTCTTCTTTTATGGCTACTTGCCAGAAACCAGAATTTAGATCAAACTTTGAGAAAAATTTGGCTCCGGATATCCTACTCAACAGATCTCCCTTGTGTGGAATAAGATATGTATCATCTGCAAGAACAGAGTTAAGAGGCTTATAATTTAGAACAAGTCTAGGAATACCTCTTATCTGTTCACTCCTCTTATTGACGTAGAAGCCATAATAGTTCCATGGACTGTTAGACTCCCTAATCAGCTTTCTTTGCAGTAGCTGATTTATTTCCTTTTCACAGAGCTTTCTGTATTCTTTTGACATGGAGATAGCTCTGGATTTGCATGCTTTTCCCATATATCCGTCCTTGTAGGGAAATTCTACACAATGCTTCTTGCGATGCCAGAATGCATTGGGTTCTTTTGAGCAGCAAGTGTTTTCAAACTGTTTCTTTAATTCAGAGATCTGTCTCTGAATCTCTGGAGAACTCAACTGATCTTCAATTCTGATCATACTCATATGATCTTTGAGTTATTTTAGACTGTTTTTTGCTTTGTGAAGTTCTTGCATAGCCAACAACATTGTAGAAACTCGAGGATTAGATATATAGGGAAGTTTTATCCTCTTACCCTGATTATCAGATGTAGGCACTGTAATAAAATAACCCGGAGATTTATCTGGGAACCTGAAAGAACCATGGGGCTCTACTGCTGCTAAAAATACATTTCCCAAAATGCATTCAACTGGAATTTCAGCAATTGCAAACTTAAGTTTGACACAATGGGAATCAAAGCAAACAACAGCTTTTGGAACTTCAAATTTTAACTCTTGCTTTCCAAGTCCTGTGATTTTTCTGGTAGCAGATACCCAAAATCTAGAGGGAACAATTTTCTTGGAAAGGATATTTACATATGCTCCTGAATCTATTAATGCAGTCACTTTATATATTTTACCTTCAACACAAATATTTACCTTGACATGGTGTTGTTGGTATTGAACTGCAAGGACTTGCATTTCTCTGAATCCAATTTCTGGATCTGGCATTCCTTCAGTAATCTCCACTTGTGTATTTGAATATTGTCCTGGAGCAGTATGCAGAGTGTAATTTGTGTTTCTGCCTGAGAGAGAGCAAGAAAGCTGAGAGCCTCTTTTTGCCATTTCTAGCTGTGCAACTTGTGATTTCAAGGCAGAAATTTCTGACTTCATTGAATGTATCTCCTTACTCACCTCTCCCAAAGTGAGTGTACGAACTTTGCTTGAATTATGCTGGAGATACATTTTGGTATTTCGTTCGTAAGAAGCATCAACAAAATTAGGCTTCTTACTAGATAATGTACTGGAGGAACCAATACCATGCTGCATAAAAGTTTTCAATAATGTATCTTTCAAGTCTCCTTCCTCCATGGCGCAGATCTGTGCAAACACTTTGAGATCATCTTCATCATTTTGTGCCATGAGGACTTTTAACTTTCCTGAGAATTCTTCTGGGAGAGAGTCATCAGAAGAGAAATCTGAATCATCATCAGAATAAGCACAATGACAATTCTGTGAGTCAGAACATTGACAATAAGCATGAACCTCTTCTTCAGAAGAATAAGAAACAGAAGAGTCAGAGGAAGATTCTGAATGTGAATCTTCGGTTGCTTGCTGAATAGCAAGACGGTTACAGTCTTCTGTCTTGTGAAAAATAGATGGCACACACGACACCTGTCTTCAATTTTATTGGCGGTGCTTGTGCTAGCCTAATTTTTGGGCTGTGATTTCTTACCACGGCCTCTTTTAGACTCAAGAGCTATGGGACACACATTGGAAGTATGGCCATGTTCACCACAGAGCCAACAAATAACACTCTTCATTATCTCAAGCTTATGATCTTTGGGCTTGATGTCCATGGGAGTGTATTAATGAGTCTTGCGGTTATCTCTGTAATAACCTTTTCTTCCTTTGGTTGTTTTCCTTTTCTGGGGTCTGAGTTCGCGTCTCTTTTCAGAGCTCAGTCTGTAAGTGGAGGCTCTGGTTCTACATTGAGCCTTCTTTGCTTTTCTTTTTGTCTTCCTGCGAGTAACCAAAGGATCATCAATGGTTATACCATACTTACTGCAGAAATATTTGGTACCAGGCAATCTATTCAATTTATCAATAGATTTTGCCATCTTAGAGCTGGTACAAAGAGTTATCAACACCTTAGTGATGATAGAATAGATTTCTCCCCATAGATAAACTTCAAGGGGCAAGGGGAAGACTTCTTGCAGCTTTAATATATCAACTAATTTGGATGGAAGTGCTGCAAGGTATACTTGTTTCCACAGAATATTCTTTGGTTCTTTGACCAGATATATCCGTTGTATCTAGTCTCTGTGGAATTCTTCAAACTGGTTGATATTCCTACACTTCAGATTCATTAAAATCATTTCATGCTTATCTGACAGTGTAATATCAGCACCACAAAAATGTTCTTGGATCATAGCAGTCAGTGTACCAATCATATTATTCTGAGGGGTGCCATCGGGATGAAGCATAATATCCCCATTCTCATCTTTTAAAATTTCCTTCTCCATTTTCTCAATCATTGCAGGAGAGGATTTAAGTTCCTACCACCTGGCAAGTGTTCCTGTAAAACACTGCATTAAATTTTTGCAGGATTCAACTTCAGTCTTGCCTGCAACACACATGCGCCTATATTCTGTAATCATTTGATCAAGCATTTGCCTGATCTGTGCAGTAGTCAGATTATCTAAATTCCATTCTTTATGACTATCTGCATGAAATATTTCCCTTGGGGGAATCTTTCCAACTCCATATAGATCAGGGGCGGGATGTCTGGTGAACTGAGGCTCAAGTGGCTCATAAATAGAAAGAACTTGATGTTTTGTATTAGACTCGGAGATGAGGGTTTTGGCAGAAATATTTTCAGACTGGTGTTTATTTTCAAATGCATCAGCTTCTTTAGGGAGAAGAAAAGCAAACTTAGAGACATGGCTTTCACTAAGTTCATGAGTATGAATGGATTTTCCCTTATGCAAAAATGAAGCTGGTATAGGCTTATCTACTTTCTTCAAACTTATTCTGTCTACTTTGTCAGACATATTTGAAATTAAATGCCGAATAGAGATAGAATTTTCTATGACACAATTCTCTACTTCATCAATCTTTTTAAAATATTCTAAATAATAATCTTTAGCAACAGAGGAATTATACTGTACAGAATTTAAAACATTATTCACATCATTGATAGAGACTTGGACTCTATCAATTTGATCTTTGACTGTGGCAGCTTTTGCTACATTTTTCTCCAGGCTAGTGAGAGCAGTATTAGTGCAATTGACTTGTTCATTGACTTTCTGAATTCTACCTTCAGCACCTACTGCAGCAGTATCCTTCTGAACTAAAGGATAAGCATTGGCTGAATTATGACCTTCTCCTAACACAATGCTTTTGAAAGGAGGATATGAGGTAGAAGTCTCAATTTTGCTACCATCTGTGGTTGTCCAAGAATGTGAAGAAGATGATGTAGAATCATTCATCAAAACATTATCTGATTCTTTAGCTTTCTTCCATGAATAAAAAGAAATCCAAACATTTTCTTTTTCCATGAAAGCTTTCCATTCATTTGCTAATGCTGTCTTCTCTTCAGAAGTGTGTGAAAGACCAAATTCAGTAGCCTGTGGATGTGTATAAATATCCCAGTTCAACATCTGTTTCATCCATGAAGCAGGGATCTGATGTTTAGAACATCCATCCATCAAAGTGTAAAACTTATGGATTTCAAGGACTGATGGTCTTTTGCAGTCTTTTGGCAGATCTTTAAATCTGCATTTAGGGATCAATCTATCTTTTTCTTCTAAGTATCCAAGTCCATACTTAGGAGAATTTGCAGGCCTCATGTTTGTAAAGATGGCAGTTAACCTGGGGTCTTCATTTTCTAGTGTTGGCACTAGATGCATCATAAGAACATGTTCATCCTCATGTGGAAACGGGATGTCTGTACATTTGGGATTAGGACAGGGGGTGACAGAGGTATACGGAGGAGCTTCACCAGTCCTAACATTGTGGTTCTTATGAATAACCAGATATGCAAGCTGACTCAGGTTTACTTGCTATTGACATTGAGGACATGCAGCTGAAATCGGTTGGAAATTAACTAACTGAGCAAATTCAAAAAGAGAAAGATGCTGACAAGAATTTACAAGACTGGAACACGCAGTATCTGACAAACTGGGTGGAATGTACAGTGAAGACTTTTTACATTCAGATTCAATCCTACGCCTGTCTATTGTCGATCTTCTTGGAAAAGACAAAGTGGCAGTGGATATATTAAAAAAACATTAAAATTATTATTTATAAAGTAAAAAAATAAAAATAAGTGGTGACAACCATCACTATGGTTTTTCTTGAATACGAGTGATGAGTCAACCTACATTTGTGGTTAGCAACTAATGATGGTTTCCTTCGTTTTTGGCTTGACAACTGAGTTATGATAGGTTTTCTCACTTGCTATTTTTTTTTAAATCATGATGAGAATGTATTAAATCAAAATTTGCACCTAGATCATAGCACATACAATAGGTTAGGACAATGAGAATCCTTTGAGGCCAGTTATATTTGTAACCTTGCACCAATCTTTATTCTCAATATCTATTAGTTGTTTTGGTATCCTAAAGGACACAAGGTGTAGATTCTCCAAAATACCTATAGATACATACAAAATTTACACTACATAGTATACCCATTGTTAAGGAATATTCGCAAGGGAAGGAATACCATTTCCCATTAGGGCTCTGTTGATGGTGTTGGATCCGCCAACATTCAGGGGATCTCTGCTATATGAAGTCCCAACTAGACCCCACACCATTTGGAGTAAGGGTCCCAATAATGGGGTGTTTAATGATATGCCTTGGATTGCAAAATGCATAGAGTGATGTACAATGTCTTTCGTTAAAGCAATTTTGTGACCCTGTGGAAATTCAATAAGATGCATGAGTGGTTCTAACAACAAAGGGGGAAACAAGTGTGCCCCTTGGAAGCCTGTAATAGCATGCAGATCGAAAGGAACACATGAGCTAAAAATGCATTAGACAAACTAACAAGCAGAATAGTCCACAAGTTAAAGGTGGTGGATTAAAACATAAGCACGCATTCAACAAGATTTTTACAATTGCAAACAAAATAGTTCAAAAGCATGTGCATAATTTTTAAAAAATACATTGCAAACATAACCAGATTAGTCCAACTACATTTACAACATATGCATGAAGACATGTGGACTCTGATTATATTATAAGTTAAAGTTGCATTCATAAATAATCCATGACAAACCACTTTCCCCAATAGTGGAACATGAAGTCAACAACACTCGCTCCTCCCAAAGAAGTATAGTACCTCTATGCTATGGAGAAGCCAAGGCTGACAAAAAACTCCCAAGCCTTCTCTAAGTCTAAGCCTAACCAAAATCTTGGCTCTCAAAGGCCCCTTAAAAGAGTTATGAGGATGTATTTATAACCAAACAAGGGTGACCCTTGGCATGCCCCCTTGGTGACTCTTGGACTACCCTCATGACTCCCACATTACATATGACTCTTCAGCTTCCATCATGGACACATGTAATTTCACTCATATAATAATTACAAATTTACAATTAATACTCATACCCATATAAGACAAAATAGGGTAGAGACAACTTGACATCCTAATAAGACAAAATACTATGATGTTGGTTTTGGGGTGAACTCAAGTCGGGCATCTTGGACTTGGTGTTTCTCGGTCAGGTACTCATACCAAGCTTGGTACTGTGTGATGGTCTCCTCAAACCGCAAGATAGTGTTAGGCTGGAAGTAGACTCTTACCTCCAATGCATCCAGGTACAATCTCTTGGAACTATTCTTCACATCTTCTTCAATATGTTGCAACATGGTTTTAATCTGAAGCAGGCCACCAATGTAGGTATGCAAGGTTTGTCTATTTATTTCCATGTCCTCTCAGGTACTGATCATATACTGATCAATCTCCTATCGGACTTGCTGCTTGTGTTTGGCCTCAATGAGTGTACCAATTGATGGGATCTGGTTAGTTCTCACCATGAAATCCAAGTTGTTGTAGATCCATCCATATGCGGCGTGAATGCTTCCGATGAACGAGGAAAGTTTATTTTTGTTCTGGATTAGCATATGAACATTGGCTTTCTCTAACTATGCATGCGGCTTCATCTTCTTTACCAATGCAAGCGATGCAACCTTGTATCACATTGTCCACTCATGCATGATGGTGATGGTAGTTTGTATATTCTTAAGGATCCTGACAAATTCTCTTCTTTGTCATAGAAGTTCATTAAGGTGGACAACTACATTATGGATGGTTACCGACTCCTCATAAATATCTAGCATAGTGCCTCCAAGTGTGGATACTTCAGCAAGTATCATTGATCTAATCTCCTCAAGATAGACCTATGCGGATGGTGCAATCTGCATTGTTGCATGAAATTGTTCATTATCTTGCTGAAGTCCCTGTATGTTCTGCACTAGCTGCTTGTTCTCAGAAACCAGAAACTGATTTGTATATCTAGCTTCTCCTACAAAGGCCTAGCTAGCATCGGAAATTTCATTCGGATTCCTACTGGTGTCTGCCACGATCACCCTTTCTCTCATGAATGTGGGTGATGCATGATCATCTGGGAAATGCTTTCTTTGCGCTTGTACCATATTCTTCTACAGCTCATCAAATGATAGATTATACACATCCATGATCGGATCATCATCAAGGGTAATCACCTCCCCTTCCTCACTCAGTTCTTGCTCTGCAGCTGGAGATGGTGGAGTCAGAGCGGTGGCCTAATGTGCGTTGGGCATCAAGTCCACATCTTCATTTAGTGGCTCTAGTCCCACTTCCATATGTGTCATCTCAATCAATTGTTAAAGCTCTTGGGCAAACTCCTGCTCCTGCATCTATTCGCTCACTCCTTTTGTTGTGGACTGGTCTTGTACCTGTTCTTCAACCTGTATAGGTGTCATCTCTTCTATCGTGGCACCTTGCCTTTCTTCCTCTTATTTCTTTTGTATCTCCTCTTCTTCTCTTCTTTTAAGCTCTCGTTCTTCTTTCAACTCTTGTTATGCTCTCTGCACAACTTCTTCTAAGATTTTCATCTCTCTCTTTCACTACTCTACTCTTTTCTTCCATTGTTCCCTCTTTACTTCGATCTTCAAAGCTACTTTCTTAGTAAGAGGGTCTTATTTCATTTTCCATCTTTGTTCCTCTTTAGTATGATCTTCTACCTTCCTCTTTCCTTTATCACGTGTCGGATCACTACCTATTGTTGTTTCTACTTTCGGGACTGCTACGGCCTGCAAGACAACTTGAGAAGTCCCAGTCATACTGATCAGTTCAAGTGGTCATGAGGAGTTATAAAATTTCTTCCATGGTTCCTCCTGCGGCCATTGATATACCCCGCTGACCCAGTTGAAGTGCACCCTTGCATATTGTTATTTACAAATTCCCCTCAGATCATACGGATTGTAACTCTCGGTTCCGAACTCGAATTTGACCATGTATTTTCTTTTGGAATCCGTGACCTTGAGATTCTTAATCTCGTATAATTGGATCTGCAAAGGAAGAGTTGGCCATGGTGCCTTCTTTGTCCTATGCAGTTTTGTTAACAATCCCGTGGAGGGGTGATAAGCTATCTCTTACATGACCAATTTTTCAGTGGCATATCTTAGTAAAATATGTGGCGAATTTTGCTCGATGAATACTCTGATCAATGTGCCATCTGGTAAGGCAAACCAATCATTGATCTCTGATATCTCCTCCATAGTTGAAAGATGAGCCTGTAGAGCAGGATAATGAATGATCAATAAGTTTCTCCATGACTTTAATCTAAGAGTAGCTTGCAATAGATATGTATGGTAGTGTTTCTTGGTGTCCATTTCCAGGTCATTCTAGGGAACTTTATGCGCACAGATTTCATCCAACAAGTATGCATACATGTAGAAGCGTGCTTGCTCGCCCTTGGGTAGACTGCAAGCATTTTTCACATGGACCCTTAGCTGATGAGCCAATAGGTTTGACCAGTTGAACGAATTCCCCTCGCTCACTACCTAGTTCAGAAAGATATCCCAACCCTCATGAAAGGTCTTTATGTCTGATTGGCCATAGATTCTACAAGCTATTATGACCAAAAGCTGATAGGATTTCTTAAGTGTTTTTGTCTTGTACATATGGGTGGTTGTTTGTCTAAACTCTGTTGGATCCTTCACCCAGCCCTTGATGATATCTCTCATGTTTGTATAGTTGTGAGTGGCATAGAACAATGATTCCATGTTCTTCGCTGGCTCAAGAAGATGATACATATGTTTGAATTTTGTCGCCAGGAATGTAGTAAGCTTCTCACGTTGGTGTTTTTCAATGTCATGGTTGTCACATCAATTTTTGGAACAACCCATATTATCACATTTGCACATGGGAAGGTTGGATACCTGCATGCAACCTTGTAAAGCCCTGACTGCATAATGTTGAGATACACCTTTCGGTCCTCTAAGTCTACCTGTGTAGAAATTTGCTGAATAATGATTAATTATCCACCGAGACTATCCTGGTCACACACTATTTGAACTTCATACACAACACATAATCTCTTCCACTCAACTCAACTCAGATCATCACACATGCGGAAATAAAATCAAGCGATAACACATCAAATCATCATACACATTAACACAGTATGTATGGGGAAAGCTTATAGCTAAAAACCCCGCAGCTATTGTGTATATTATAATGGAGAAATCAAGTAACAAACTCAATACAATACTCCTCACAAGTACTCAGTACTTTCTCATGAAGTTACACACAATCTAGCTCAGTTTTGAACAGGTTACTGGTTCAAAAATCACCGCCAATTGCCTTGCCTCTATTGCGTGTTTCAATGCTATGGGATGGCCTCTTTATATAGATAAACCACCAGCCTGAACTGCGCAATCCTCATGGGCTTACTCCACCTATCTGTGTGTTGCAAATAGCAACAGTATAGTCACAACCGATAGCTAACTCCACCCTTTCATCTACCTCTTTCACTGGTCTCCACTGAACTGTCCATGCACTGTAGTGAACTGATGTGTTCTTGAGTTGAATAATGAGTTACTAATTAATGAATTAAATAATATTTAATTCACTCCACTCATAACTAATTGATTAGCTAGTTAAACCAATCTCAATCAGTTCAACTAAAATAAACAGAACACAACTCCACTAGCTGTCTCATTAACTCCTCCAAACTTCTGCCACTGAAGTCCAACTGAAGTCAACAATGCATGATGCCATCAAACCCTTGGGAACCACGTGATTCCTCTGTCAGATGCATGAGCCACTTCTGTAGCTCGAACTGAAGTGCTCCAAGAGAGTAAACTGCTGTTTATAGTCTAAATATTATTAAGGGTAAATAATATTTGACTTCCCCGTTTTAAGGAGAGGCAGTCTAAAAATAGACTTCGACCTCTTTGACCTCAAAAATAGAGTCTCATCTATTTTTACCAACATGACACATACTTCAAGAATCTCAAACTGGGATCCCCGAACCATGCTCCATATGTTCAAAACGTGACATAGTCTAAAAATAGATTTTGCGCCAGAATTTGCCTGTGGGCCCACTTAGTGAAGGCGACTTCATTTCATTAAGCTCCATCATCTTGCCGCATTTTCAAGCAACATGACACATACTTCAAGAATCTCAAACTGGAATCCCCGAACCATGCTCCATATGTCTAAAAATAGACATAGTCTAAAAATAGATTTTGCGCCAGAATTTGCCTGCGGGCCCACTTAGTGAAGGCGACTTCATTTCACTAAGCTCCATCATCTTGCTGCATAATGTTGAGATACACCTTTCGGTCCTCTAAGTCTACCTGAAATTCCTTCGTGAAATCATCCTTGATCTGTTGTCGTGTCAGTTTAGATCACTTCTCTATGAAAAATTGAGTGTCTGATTAAACTGGCACATTAACAGGGACTTTCTCAAGTGATTCTCCAATACTTATTTCAATGGTTTCCTTTGAGGCATCTCTCTTTGATGCCATTGTGATAGTGATTGCTGGAGAGATGCTCAACATTTGTTGTACTTGTGGGATAGAAAAGACATTGATGTAAAGCAAATGTCAGCTATAAGCAAAACAACTTCCAAGAATTATTCATGCAGCACACAGGGAAGTGGAAGGAAGAATTTTGAAATTTTGGGGGACAAGAGGGTCTGGATGGCTGGGGAAACTACACACTACACATTCCCAATAGTCAGTGATGAAGCTTGTGGCTTGAAACTGTGCATTACGCAGTTCAGCCTGGGCAGTGAGCCTGGAGAGACTACACAGCCTTAGTGGCTAATATTGTTGGATGACGCTTGGCACTACGCAATGTACAGTGAGGGAATATATTAATGCACATTGCAAAATTCCAAGAGCCAAGATTGAGGCTTGACCTCCCATATTACGCAATTCCTAGTTGGGAAAAGTGATTTCTAGGCAAGAGAAGTGTGAAAAACGAGTTGATCTGAGAGACGGTGAAGGCATGAGTGCATATTTGACTAAGTGTTGATGAAAAAAATTCAATCAAGTGCATAAATTGAACAAATGAGATCGGAGTGGAGAGTCGCCGCAACGGAGACCATCAGTGCAAAAATGCAGAAACCAATGCGACACTTGTGAAATGCAAACAAAAACTTAAAACAACACTTATACATGCTAAAGCATGTTAAAAATCCACCATGCATGCAAAGAAACAAGAAAAACAACACTCATGCAAGCCAAATGACAAAAAGCGACATAAAACGCAACTAAAAATGATAAACTCAAAACTCACCTAGAAAAGTGACAACGATCACATCGAAGGTTCCTTGATCTACTCGGGAATGCTAGAGCTCCAAGATAGAATGTAAGAATGATCTCTAGGGGCATTGATTAAATATATTTGAGAAATTATGGTTTATGAAGTGCATGCCACAAATCAAAGGAAAAGCGACACTTAGCGGCAGTTCCAAAAATAGCAAGTGTGCTTCCTTCGGGCTGCTAAAAATAGATCCCTAGATTTTAGGGTTTCTTTTTCGATTTTCTTATTTTTCTAGAAAAACTTGCCATGCACCTCACCGAGAAGGATTGCACAGTTCCAGGGAACTGGCAGCTCTCGGCTTAGTGCATTGTGCAGTTTCTAAGCTTAGTGAGAGATTGCACAATTTCTAAGATTAGTGTTGGGTTGTCTATCATGATTGCACAATTCCAGAGCTCAAGGCTGTGCTTCTAGTCATGACTACATAGTTCTAATCAACAAGGACAATATTGGCTTCAATAATTTCGTAGTTTATGGAGGCAAGCCCAAAACTCCTGTGCAAGACTTAGGCAATAGGTTAGCTTATGAATTAGACAAATTTTCTAAGTGGAAGAGAAAAAAAAAACAAGCCAAACTGAAAGATAAACATCACTCAAAGCACAAATACCTAATAGCAGTGCAAGATATGCTCCTATTAGGGGAAGTTAGGCTCAAAAATCTAAGCAATGGAAAAATTTTGGAGGGTGGTCGTAGCTGCTACAATAGGCTCATGCGTCCATGTTTACACCTTTATTGGAAAGATCGTCTACAATAGAATTGTTCATTCTCAACACATGGAAGAAGATAATAAAAGAAAAGGCTAGTTTCAGATTCCTTATTTGATCAATAACGCTTTGCAACCTGCAATCCTTAAGCAAATATCCATGAGTAATGTTATGTATAGCTAGCTACAAATCTTTTAACACCACCAAATCTTCAAATTTTGCTTCCTTGGAAAGAAGGTCCCTTTGTAGCAATCCATATGCCTCTACCTCATTATTTGTGCAATTTCCTAACCCCAAAATATACTCAATTTCAATTTTTCTTTTGGGATTTTGAATGACCCTCCCACTCTTGCCAAAGTTAGATTATGATTTAAAGCACCATCAAAACTCAAAAAAAAAGATGTCTAAGATTTCCTTAATTTCTGTAGGAAATACTGAAACGGGGGTGAATAAGTATTTCACCTTATTTAGTTAATTCTTCAAATTTAAGAGCATTAAATTTTATTAGTGTCAAATCAAAACATAAACCAACATCACATCACAAGAACAATACACAAGAAATTTTAGGTGGAAACCCATCTGGGAGAAAAACATCGAAGCTCCAACTAAAATGGAAGCTCCAACTAAAATGGAAGCTCCAACTTCCTAGTTCCCTAGAAAATCATTCTATTTATAAGGAAGCTCCAACTCTAGAAAGGATGCTCCAACACCCTAGTTTTACCATCCCTAATTGGAAGGATGCTCTGGAACCCTTGTTTTATCAACTTCAACTGAAAGGATGATCCAACACTCTGCAAGCTCCAACATTCCCTAACACCACCCTTCCACCCTGAAATTTTCTCAGGCTCCAACCTGAAGGAGACTTCAATCTCCACCTTCCACCACCCTGCCACCATGAAGATAAAATATAGAAGAATAAATGTGGGCTCTTGTGCCAAGGAAAATTATCCACTTACAATGAATTTCCAAATAAACCATTACTTTTGGCATATTCCCAAATATGAAATGATGTAATGTCAACATAAATTATCAAGCTTCCAGAGGTCTGATTCTAAGATCTTGCCTCAACATTCAAGACATGGTTCAAGTACAAACTAAATATAAACTTGAAGTCATAAATCAGATGTATGTTTTTTGTAAAGGATGCACTTTCTCTACCATATATGCTTTAGATGAATGCTTCTTTGAATTTCCAAGAGTTATGCATTTATAGATACCCCTTATCATCCCTTGACTTGTCCTAAATAGGTCTCAATGAGTCCTTCCAATAGATCATTAATGTCACCTAAATTTGTCCTCTTTTTCCCAAAGGAAATTGTTTTCTTATTTCCTCCAAATATGCTTGTACTAATGCAGACTCAAATCATATTTAAAGGATTGTAATATCCTACAGATCTACCTCATATTTGTTCTCACAACAGACTTGAACATGTGCCAAATTCAAACCCTTATCTATGGCATTGATCCACTCGTTAGTTGTGACTTTTACAAGGATACATGTGGTATTTTTTTTAGAATAGACGGGCCCTAAATCAATTTGAAAAATCTCAACCTTTGCTCCAATAATTTATATTATCATGCCTCATGATAGATATCAGGAAGATGCCTTCAAAAGTGTCCAAAATGAACCTCATTTCCAGCCTTCAAATACTCCACTAAATAGCCATTGATTGTGTACAAAAATAGTGTAACAAATATCTCCAAAAATCTGCCAAATAGGCCTCATATCGATCCAAAATATAATATTTGAGCTAATGCAAAGTATCACCACAGACGGGGCCTCGGAAGGGTTGAAACTAGTCTCAAACTAGCCTCTTAACTAGTTGCAATGGATCTGAAACATAGCCTCATGGAGGTCGAAGCATATGCCACAAAAGGGATGCAAATTAGGCTTTGGAACAAATGATTACCCTAATGAGAATCCAAACATAAGAAAGATAAACAAAAAACTAGATTACCCTCATATCTACCTCAAAATAGGCTTAAAGAAGTCTCAAAAAGGTTTGCAACAAACCATAGAATAAGCCCCTTTCCAACGAAAATATCATCACATAAAGATAAGCCAATAATCCCAAAATAGATGTAAATTATCCCGCGAACAACCTCAAATATTAAGCCACAAAATTGATTCTAATTAGCCAGCATATCTTGAATTCAAAGAGGGCCAAATAGCTTTAGAAGAGTATGAATTTTTCCCATAAAGTAGGCCTCTAACTAGCCTCAAACCAGACGAATTTATCCTTGGTTGAGCCTAAAAAACCAATGAAGAACCAAACCAAAAATGATCAAATAACCATAAATATACCAAGAAATAATTGGCCTACTATTATGATCAGCTTGACAGTATGGGGCCTCAGAAGATCAAACTAAATACTTAGAAAGATGAGTACAAATTTGATGCACTAGAATTAATATGAGCCCTCTTATTTATACTAAACAAGGGGTTTTCTGGAGGGGCTGACTAACCCTTAAAATTATTGGAAAAAATGATATTGGGGGTCAATCAGTATCTCTTTCAATTGTTATTTTATGTCAGTTAAAATTTTTATCAGAAAATAAACCAGAACACGAAAGATAAAACAAAAAATAATTTTATTGATCAAAATAGTGAGGATTGCAATCCTTTTTTACAACAATTTTAGGCTCTAATTTGTACAACATATTCTTCAACTCCTTCAAATCGCCAACCTTCAGTGAGGACTTCAATCCTCTTAAAAAATCCAAGCTCCAACTTGGTCAACTTGAGGCCTCCAATCCTCTCAACAAATGCAAGCTCTAACTTGGTCAACTTGAGGACTTCAATCCTCTTAACAAGGCTCCAACCTTCGACTACTTCAAAACCTTATAATTTGTCTGAAATTTTCAAGATCAACTTCCTAGGGATTCTTCAACAAGGCTTCAATTCAAGTGTTCAAAAGGTTGTTTCAACAATGTTTCCAAAGAATTTTGTTTCAAGGTTCACACCACGGTCTACAAAACACTTCAGATTTTCTTTAACAAACCTTCCAAGGGTTTCTTCAACAATATTATCAATAAATCTTTAGCAATACTCCAATGCTCCAATAAGTGTTCAAGAGTGCTTCAACAAATCTACAAAATTTCTTCAACTTGTCTTCAAAAATGCTTCATCAAGTATTCAAAATTGTCTTTGTCAAGGTAGGTCAAAAAGGAGGAGAAATTATGTTTCAACAAAGATCTAAAGAACTTATTTAAATAAGGCAAGAGTCTTCTTAACAAGATGATTTTAAGTTTCCCTCAAATTTGTTGTGTTGGTGACTCCAAGTCAGCTCCCAATTCTACTTCCTCAAAGACGGTCAAAGTATGCTCTTAACAACCCAATATCTAATCTAATGGAGGTCCAAACTATGAGCTCCAAGTGGCCAAGAAATATCCCAAATATTCCTCCAATATCTTATTTTTGTTCTCTACAAAACCCAAGGTATGATCCTTAAAAGAGCCAAGGTATGAGGCCAAGGTTTGAACCTGGAAGGGACAAAGTCTAACACTGAAGTTTCAATTCTAAAATAGCCATAGTTAGAGGCACAAAGTGCCAAAATTTCGGGCCAAATTTTTAGGTCTGAAATAGCTGAAGTTTGAGGCACGAAGGGTCGAAATCTCATCCCAAACTCTATTCCAAATGAATGCTAAGAAGTTTCTCCAACGATTCAAGTATATTATTCTATGTTACATCCACAAAGGGGCCAAATATTTGTTCGAAATTTTCTCCACAAGAGGGCTAAAATTTTCTCAACAGAAGTTCAAGGTTTTGTTCCCCAAAAGAACCCCAAGATAGCTAGAAAAACCCATAGAAAAAAATAACCAAAAATCACAAAAACCTTGCCTTGCTTTAGCTCCTAGGTTCACAAGTTGTGAACCTTAAATTTTTCTACTCTTGTCTTAGATTTGTTTGTCTTTCCTTCCTTGGATTTATTTCGAACGATTTTGAATGAGACCTCATTTATATTTATTTTTTCATCGTCCAATAGACACATTTTCGAGAGGGGTCGACTTGTCTTCATGTAGGCTCATGTAGGCCAACTTCAAAAATATATTTTTTTAACTTGTAATTTCAATATTTCTTTAACAAGGAGGAGTTAGGAGGTGAGTAAATACTCGTTGGAAAGGGCTTGAAGTCCTCTACAAACCTATGTGATTTTATTATGTATATGGTGCCTCTTTTGACATCAATAATGATAATTATTCCAACTAAAAGACTGAGCCTACCTTAAATAAAAATATAAACTTAAGTTAAGCCAACTTGTCAAAATGCTCAAAAAATCATTTAGGTCGACCTTATTCATCTTTTGAAGCAGATTTCTTATGATAATTTTCTCCTTTTAGGGATTATTTGGCTTCTTATTTTGAGCATTGATTGGTCATTGTAATTTTCTTAAATAATATAATTCCCAAACTTCACCAATAGTTAGGTTGCCTTTAATCATTTAATTTTGGAACCTTGACCACACTTATGGGGCTTCAACTTTGATCAGCCATATCTCCTCAACCATGAGAAGTTATGAAGCATGCCACATATCATTAGAATTGGAATGGTGATGAAAACTGAAAGAAGATGGTCTTTACAACAAATATAATGATTTTTCCACTTATTTTCTTCATCAAAAGTGGGTTGTATTCTAGCTACTGCTTGGTAACACATCAATGACAACCAAATTCCAACAATTCCCTTCTAGCACTGATGGAAACACACCTACTCTCCCTGTCTCCATGCTTCAAATCATCCTCTCTTGATTTCTCTCCCCCTTTGACATCAATGGAAAAGGGTGACTCCCCCTAACAAAATATATTCCTCTATCTCCTTGCAATATGAATTTTGTCCCCTTGTTTGCTTGTCTTGATGGAACATATATCAATGTGAGCCTAGTAGAATCCCAAAATTCTGCCAAATATATTCAAATGTATCTCATGGTATAGGTTTGGTGAAAATGTCAGTTATTTTCTCTTTTATCCCAATGTATTCTACCTTGGTATTCTTTTCTGCAACCTATTCTTGAAGAAATTGGTATTTGATAGGAATTTGTTTTGTCTTTGAGTGCATTACAAGATTTTTGGAGAGACTTGTGGTGTTCGTGTTATCACAAAAATTTAAATTGGCTCATCAATCTTCACTTGGATATCCTTCAGAGTTTGTTTTATACTGAGGACCTTAAAACAACATGTTGCTATTGTTATATTTTTTTCTTCTGTTGTGGACAAGGATATTAAATATTGCTTCTTTCTAAACCATGATACGAGACAATCACCCAAGTAGAAGGTTTCTCCACTGGTTCTTTTATGATCATCAAAACTACTTGTCCAATCCACATTTGTATAGTTTTTCATGGTTAAATTGTTGGACATTGGATAAACCAACGCTCCCCGTGTGTTTCGCGACATGGACTAACTGCCTCTCGTGGATCCTTATCTCTGGCGATGCGATTGTTGACTAACACCTGTGGGTTTTGGTCTAACGGCAATCGTGATTCCCAACAAGTGGTATCAGAGCATAGGTCACGAGTTAGATCCACACCCGGCTCGCGTTGGGGGGGAGATTGTTGGACATTGGATAAACCAACGCTCCCTGTGTGTTTCGCGACATGGACTAACCACCTCTCGTGGATCCTTATCTCTGGCAATGCGATCGTTGACTAACACCTACGGGTTTTGGTCTAACGGAAATCGCGATTCCCAACATAAATTTTTCCCTTTGGATACCGTAATCCAAATTATATTGTTCCTTTAATATATTAGAAGATCCTCTTCACTCCTACAACATGGGATTCTTTTGGTGCTACTTGGAATACTTCCACTTGTCAGAATGGTTGCATTAAATTTGGTCTTGAAGTTGTCACATACAATAGGCTTATAATCATTGATCTATAGAGTCTTTCATTTACTTCCTTAGATTCATCGCCCTTGCTTAACTTACAACCAACCACCATGGGAGTGCTAACAAGTTTACAATGTTATATTTGGAAGCTCTTCAACATTTCCTTGATGTGCTTGGTTTGAGATATGAATATGCCATCATATTCCTAAGATATTTGGAGTCCCAATAAGAAGGTCAATTCTCCAAGTAAGGACATATCAAACTCACTTTTCATATCATTGGAAAACTTCTCACTCAACAAATCATCTTCGCTTCCAAAGATGATATCATCCACATATATTTCAATGATGTTCAAGTTGTCTTGTTCAATTTTTATATATAATTTTCTATACGCACTTCCTATTTTGAATCCTTATTGTTGTAAGTACCTATCCAAACTTGCATACTAGGCTTTGGAGCTTGCTTGAGAATGTATGAATCTTTCTTCAACCTGCACACGTATTATTCCTTTTTTGTAAGCATAAATCCTTCTGGTTGCTATATGTAGATTTATTCTTCCAATTATCCATTTAGAAAGTATGATTTGATGTCCATGTGATACACCTTAATCCTTCTTAAGAAAGCATAGGCCAAAAACATCTTGATAGCTTCCATCATGGCCACAAGTGCAAATGTATCTTCAAAATATATCCCTTCAACATTTGCATATCCTTTACAAACCAATATTTCCTTATTCTTAGTTACTTGACTAGCTTCATTCAGTTTGTTCCTGAATACCCATTTTGTGCTAATGACATTCTTGTCCCCAGGTCTTGGAACCAATTCCCATGTTTCATTCTTTTCAATCTGATCTAGTTCTTCTTCCATGGATTTGATCCATTTTTCATCACGGTTGGCTTATTCAAATTTATCATGCTCAACTGTGAATAACAATGTTAGGTCCCTATAATAATAGTTGGCTTCTAGGGGGCACAACAATAACAATATGGGGCTACACTAATAATAACAATAAGGGGCTACACTAGTATTATAGGGACCTAACAAACAATTTAATATGTCCTTGTTATGGAAAGTGTATTTTTTGAATTATTTTGGTTCTTATTCTTGCATTCATATCACCAATTATCTACTTTGATGGATGAATCTTTTGATACCATAATTTAGGATTTTTAGAAGGTGTTTGATGATTATCGTTTGTTTCATCCCGGTTGACAGTTGGATATTCTTCTGATTGTTCTTCTTCTTTTATTTTTCCTTCTTGCTTTGGTTCTTCTAATTCTTGCTCCTTTGAAGATATGATTCCATGCTTGGTATTTTGCCCATGCATTTTATCAACTACTACATTTATGCTTTCCACTATCTTGTTGATTCATATATTATTGAATTTGAATTTCTTTATTTTTCTTGAGTATCCAACAAGTATACCTTCATCTACGCTGGAGTTAAGTTTTCCAATCTTTTTATCTTCCCTTTTTATATAGCATTTTCCTCCAAAGACTCGAAAATGCTTAAAATTTGTTAGTCTCCCCTTCCATAGTTCATATGGGTTTTTTTCGTTGTTACTTTTAAGAATTCCTTTCTTTAGAATATGCATAGTTGTTTCTACTACTTGTACCCAAAATATATTATTTAGTTTGGATTCATGTAACAAAGTTCTATCCATTTCCTCTATTGTTTTGTTCTTTCTTCCAACTACTCTATTTTGCTGAGTTGTCGGGGTTTTCAAGAATTGTCTTTTATTTTGTGTACTTCACAAAATTTTATCCCCTTTTCATATGTGTTGATAAAAATTTGACTTTACCCCTGTCATACGTGTTGAACATCCATGGTTGACATACCATACACTTTTCTTGCTTGGGGCTCATAAACCAATCACACAACGTTCATCCTTCTTCCAAACTTTTGATGGCTATTTGGAGGAAAATTTGAATCATGCTTTGGATCCTTTGGAGGAGTGTTCAACCTAAAATATTTTGCTATATGTCCAAAATTTGTGCACTTGTAGTAATCTATTTAGTTACTTAAAGACCCAAACATGTTATAAATTTGGTTGTAACCTTCCTGAGGTTTTTTAAGATAATCATTTATGGAGTAGCTTCCATTGTTGCTTCTATTCCTAGCATAATATTTACAATCCACAACTTTGTGCCCAAAATTGTAGCAAGAATAACACACACCAAGGAATATTGTTTGATCCCTCACAGATATTATATGGGGTACATCTCTCCAGAAACCTTCCTCTTGAGTTTTCTTCATTGTTTGTTGTTGATTCCACGTGTTTTGATCTTGAATCTTCTCTTATTAGGACTTTCATTCCTCCTTCTTGATAGGGCCTTTGATGATATTTTCATAACTATCTTGTCTGGCTACTTTTCCTATCATAATGGAGCTTGAGACCTTCTCTATATAGGTTGCCTTGTATCCTAACCCAGTTTTGTTATCACATGACCTTTGACTGCTAATAATTTCATCTAAAATTTTGGTGTTGTTAACAAAATTACGATGGAAATTTTTCCTCTAAACTTCCTTTCTTAGAGAGACTATATGTGCTTCCAAAATTTATTTTATCTTGGAATTTCCTTCCAACTTATTTTTTAGTGTTTCTTAAAAATTTTCTCACTTCCTCTAATTTGAATTTCAAGTTGATGATGATCTTCTCTAATTCTTCAGCCTTCTTATTGGGACTTTTAGAATTTTCTTTTAATTCACTCAACTCATTTTCCAATGCCTTAACGTTCTTCCTTTCTACCTTTTTTTAAGTAGGAAAATGCCTTCTTCGGAAAGAAGTGATCCCTCTAGCCCAATGAGTGGGTCTAGTAACAACCATGACAAAGAATACAAGTTTTCCTAGTTTAACGTTGAAGTAATATGAGAGAGGAATATGGCCTACCTAACTCCTTACGTAGTCGTTTCCTCGATGTCGATATTGATCCTTTCACTTTCAAGCTCGTTCCTCGTTATGCCTTATGCGTCCAAATACCTAAAAAGAATATCACACAACAAAATATGAAAGATACATAGCATGTATGTATTTCAAAGCAATCCACATGACATATCAAGGAGTATCATGCTAAATCAATTAATATTAACAAATTCATGGGAATCAAGCATATTTTTTATTATTAAATAAACAAAGGGAATCTTAAAACTGGCGCCTTGATGTTGGAGGCCTCCTTCAGAATGAAAATACAAGTCAAAACCTAGCCATTAAATCTCTTCTCATTCCTTGTCAAATCGACAAAACCTAGGCATAATCAAGCAGATGAATGGCAACCAGTAATGACCAATCGGGACTCACTAGCATGGAACTCCTTTATATCATAGTTGGAGAGGTTATGGGTCCACTAATGAGGGGGAAATGTCTTATTTCAAATGGGAAAATATTTGGAGATAATATCAAGTGTCAAAAATGGGAGTACTCGACCATATCCTCAACCAACAAGTACCAGAACTCCATTCTCGAGAAATATAGAGGACGAAGCTTCCACTCCATTTTTGGAGAACCTTCCTAGATAGGACCAACGTGACTTTACTGTTGAATTCTCGCATTGGAATAGATGTTCTCAAGATAGGGACGGGGTGATATGCACGAGGCTATTAAGGGAAGGACCATGTTGGGCTTGTAAAATAAGGTCTTTTGCAAAAATTTTGCAGAAAATCTTCAAGGAATTTTTCTTTTAGGATTTTAGGATATCTCAAGCATGTTATCCAAGATGAACAAGTTTATACAAATTTTGTCGCTTTGCGATGTTTGTGACATGAGCGACACAAAATATGACACTTAGGATAAGGACTAAGGAATGCGACAAAATATTGTGTAACAGATGCCCCCTAAAGCATGAAAATCGAACCAGAAGTGATGGTTGAATCGTTTTATCAACCATGGCAAGAACCTTGGAAAACCACTGTTAGGAGACCTTCCAATCAAACACAATACAATATATGACATCTCTGATATAAAAATGCCTAGTAACATATCTCTGAATAGGCATAAAATAACACATGAACCCACGGCATGGACGCAGCCATCCATCTAAAAGAGATCATGGAAATGGATCCACGATACAGTCGCAGCCATCCATATAGAAAGGATCATGTGTACAATCCTAAATACTCAATAACTCCACACAGCCTAGATAATAGCATATGTGATCCAGGGTCTTCATCTCTATCTCGATCTACCCATTGTACGAATATAACCATGTGAATAAATGTGATGATGTCAAACATGTTAGAAACCACCTAATTACCGGTCGATGATGTATATCGTTAATAGACGTGAGAGAAACCACCAATAATGAAGATGGCCCTCAAGTTACAACAACGCAATCTACAAGTGTGAATGAATGATTTTAATTCGAACACTTGCAGAATCATTCAATCGAAGTCCAATGATGTGAACCTGTTGTTGAACACGAAGAACTTTCCATTGAGGCATGCAAGCTTCAAGGTACTGAAAAGGAGTTTCTAAATCATCTTCTTGGATAATGAGCTGAAGTCAACAGGAAGTGATCCGTCAAAGGAGGGCCATAATGATTCCCACATCATCAACACGAAACAAAGGATTTCTCAAGATGATAGGAGTGATTCAGGATTTTTGCAGAGAGGGTTTAATAAGCAGAGGATGTTTGACTTTACAAAGAGGACTTCTCTTAATTATATCGGCGACACGACTTCGGAATTCGGCAGCATTTGAATCAAAATGGGATCAAAGTTCATGATAACGGCAGATGATTATTGAATGAGAGGAAAATGGATTTCCCAAACCCAGAAAGGCAAGTGATGAATGAAGGATATCCCCAACCCAACACGAAACATGGATGAGTGTATGTTCAAGAGCGATGTGCTACCATTGGTACAAAACATAAAACATGCTTCACTTCCATTTTCCCCTACTATTTCTAGTGAGTACCTCTTTATTTTTGGTAGAAAGCTTGAAGAGGATACCATATTCTTAGTGTATAACTTCACCCTTTGGATGAATCCATCCTAGTAATTTTAAAAAACCCTAGGAAGGAGTAGCTTGGTCTCGTCGTGGTGACAATTCATTCGTTTTTTAAGTTTTACGAGTCCAACATAGGGGTAACTCGGTATATTTTTCATGTTTAGGGATTTTGAAAAAGAGACGCAAAAGAAAACTCGAAAATGTCCCTTCTTGTAAATAGTCTCTCGAATCTGAAAAGGTAGAAAACAATATCTGAGAGAACCTCCTGATCATGTTTAACCAGGGTATTCCTTTTTGGTAGTTAGTTAGTCTCAGCCAGAAAAAGGGATAAATGTATACTAAGACGATGCCAAGTCATTTAATTTAAAGAGATTGAAAGAAAAAGTGATCGGCAATATTTTCATGTTTCGAGAGTCAGAAAAGAGCTTAAAGTTGACCCCAGGGGGGGTTCCTTTTTCGTTTTTTTTCACAATCCCAAAAAAGTGATAAAATACAACATGTCGTTCACCATTGATCGAACTTGATTCATAATGACCTGCTTCTATAGATGCAGTAAAACGTCACATTAATCGAGAAAAAATACATAAATACGAGTAAAATTACTCATAACAAGATAAGAAAAAAAAACAAATCAAAAATATTTGGTAAAAGCCTTTTAATAGCAAAAAGTAAAAAAAAAAAAATCTTTTACCATTTGGAATTTGGCAGAGCACTTTTCCCACCATTTTTATTCGAACTTTCAGTGCACCATTATACCAAACCAGGCCACCATTTGCAGTTATGTTTGTTGCAGGTAATAGATCTCTCCTTAGCTTGCATTTTTTCTTTATTTTTAAGCATTTATAGTAATTTTTTTACTTGGTTAAGGATCCCTTGAAAAACTAGGGCACTTGGGTGACTAGCGCGGGTTTGACCCATCGAATCTGCGCTGATCGCTCAAACCCTTAACGTACTAGCGCGTGAAAAATTCTAGATAGTTGTGTAGGCACCATGAGCCAATTTCATTTGATAAATGCCCAATTTTCACTCTATTTTTTGCTAAATTTTCTCCATTAAAGATGTTTAATCCTTGTTAATTGATGTTTTGTAGGAGAATTATGACAATGGAGTCAAAAGAGAGGGGTCATGAGGCAAAGGACCGAGAAGCAGCTAAGGATCCAAATCACATAAGAGCACTTTGTAACTGCGGATTGCTCAAATTCTTCCAGACACCTGGGATGAGGTCCTTGTTAGGGTCCTATATTTCATAGGATCTCAAGGTGACTAAGATTATTCTATCTGTAAAATTTATTTCGTAAAATGATTTCCAATTTGCAAATAATTTTCAAAAAAAGAAGGAAATAACATAAAAAAATCAAAAGAGGGTATATGTTATAAATAAAAAAAATAAGATGTGAACCCCATAAAAAAGAAGAAAAACAATAAATTTTGAAAGTGTTGCACATCCAAATGCCACTACTCCTAGTTTAGCTTATTTCTAAAAATAAATTGTGTATGGCTTGTTTAAAATGCCACACTAGTTCAATAAAATCCAATCATATAGTTTAAGCATGACTTAATTAGGTTTAAATTGCTTGTCAATAGGTAGTGAAAAATAATTTGTCAAATTGTTTAATCTTGACAGATTAATTATTTAGGTAGAAAATAAAACTAGTTCAATAGTTTAATCTAAACCAAGGGAGATGTTGTAACATCATTTGTTTTTGATAAGTTAAAATAAGTAGTTGAATAATTTTCTAAATGATAAGGTAGGATATGGATGCAAAAGAATGAAAAAGTTTGAAATGCTAGGAAGATTATTGTTTTTATAGGATGAAGGAAAAACAAAATGTTAGGTGTTAGATGCTCTAAAAAAAGGAGGAAAAACAAAATTTTAGGGAAGCAAGAAAGAAAAAGAAAAGATTCATTCTGTTTCAAAGGTTTTGATTGGTTGTTAATCTAAATGCGCCTATGGAAAAGTAATTTGTATGGTTTAAACTCTGATTATTTACTTATATCCTAAAGTTTTAAACCATAGCATATATCCCCCCATACTTTCATTTCATTCATTTCCCTTTATTTACATTTCCTTCCCCTTTCATATATTTCCATACATTTCATTATAGTCCCACACATTCGAAATCACTTTTCCCATAGGCCAAATACCAAAAACCTTTAATTTTCGTCTCCTACAAACCCTTTGAAGGACAATATACGATGAAGTGGGACCCATTTTACCCGCCACACTTCCCTTCCATTTCATTTTCATTTGAAAACATTCAACTTTACCTTTTCTGCCTTTTTCTGCTTTACATTTCACCACTATATCATTGTTTACTCTCGCTTCCTATTCCCCAATTGCGATTAAAGTGGGACATCCCTCCACGTCACCTTTTCTTCCCCACCATCCATCGCAGATCGCATATTATAAACCTTTTCCCATCGCAACTAAACTTTAAAACCTGTGATTGCCGATTTTCAATTTATCGCATCGCATTTGTTTTCACTTACCTTTGAAGTGCCCTCAATCTATTTTCTTTAACTTGCGATACGACGGTTGGCCCCACCATTGCAGCTCCGCCCCCCACTTCACAGTCATTTGCAATCAAATCGCATATCAGATGAAACCGCATAAAAAATTCGCCGATTTATAAACTTCACCGATTTCAGTGGGTCCCTCTCCCCGCACTTAGCAAGCTTTAGGATTTAACCCCCTCACTTATAAATAAAAAATAAAGTTTGTGATTTGTGATGCAATCTGGTCCCACCTTACCTTCCATGTCACTCCGCCCTCCCTATGCGTCATACTTCGCAGGATTTAGAGTTCACCTCCCCACTTACAGCTAAACTTTAAAATGTGTGATTTGCGATGCAATTTGGTCCCACCTGCCCTCCACCTCAACTCCCACTTCGCATCTCATCACTGATAACATTCTTCATAAAATTAAACTCTAAATATTTCAAAGTGCGCAGATGCGATGCGGCTTCATAATTGAAATTTAAAAGATTTCAAGTCCGGTATATTGTTTTTTCACGCTGTTTTTTTTACAAAAAGGTTTTAACACGACAAAAGGATTTCAGGTGACAAAAAGACAAAAAGGTCAAGTCGGGCAGCAAAAGGTGTTCAGCACATCATTCATACAACAGGTCATTTGCCAGCACAGCATTTAGTCTGCCAGCACATCTATAAATAGTGGTCCACGTCCTAACTATCCCACTACATCAGCGCCTGCTTTTCACAACACATTCCACTGAAGCTATAATTGTGTAATAGTTAGATTTTTATAATCCAAGTCTGTTAGAGACAGTATGATTGTAATTTTTTGTACAAATACTTCAATTTTGGAAGTATCAAAGGTCGATTGATTGAGATCAGAACTATAACTGTCTTATGGAGTATTTTAAGCTTTTCCGAAGCACTAGAGCATCAATAATAGTCAGACCATTCACAGGATTCTTGTGGCTTAAATATTGGTGATGTGTTTCTTCTCTTATTTTGTTTCATTGTAATCATCTGAGTTCTAATTGTAAATCAGAAAGCGTGATGAATAGGATTTACTGTTGAGTACCTTAGTCTGGTTGCCTTTGCAATCACAATGTTTTCCAATGAAGGCCAGACTAAAGAATTCTTAATTTCTCTTTAGTTCTGTTGAATTTTTTCATATTTCTGTCATAATCCATTTATAATTCAAAAGATCTAGTAAATACTCCTAGCTTTCCCTGTGTTTACTCTGTGAAAATTTGATGCAACCATCCAGTAATATTTTGACTCCATTTCCCAAAAGATATTAATAAATTGAATACAATAAATATTCCAAAATACAAAACAAACTCAAAACCCCAAGTTCTATCATAGCTAGCTTAAAACTTATCCAAACAAAGATAAATCGTATAGAAAGAACCATCTCTGAAGTTGGCATGGCTAGATCCTAGTTTCCAAACTTGGTTTGACGTTGGCCTATGTGATTAGTTCTCACAATCTCTAGAAAATTACAGAACGCTAACATAGTGGCGACCATACTGGGAGAATTTAACTCAATCATAATTTCTTTCAAATTCAATCTCTACTTAAATAATCATTGTCTTAATATTTCATAGAGATTGTTATCTTTTTTATTTTTTGTAAATATAGTGTGCAATTTCAAATTCAAAAGATTTGTGTGAGTTAAATTTTATAGTGTGTGTTTCGATTTTTAAAACTGTCTTCCAAGAGACGTTATACAAGATCTCATCTTGGTCCCAAACCTCCTGAAATAGTGGATGATCCTCAAAGTATTGGAAAAAGAGTTAAGGATATTTCATAGAAATCAGTCAAACAGATCAGCTCATCAGAAATCCAGGGAAGTAATAATCCTCTCCCTAGAACACAATCCCTCCCTAATAAGCTTGAAACCTTACAATATACCGAATTTGACTTAAAGTTTGAGCAAAGCATGTTTAGAAGCAAATACCTAAATTGGGCAGATACATTAGTCATTGAGCAATCGATTTTTCATACAGATTCACCTAAAAGTCTGCCTTCTTTAACAAAATATGATCAAGAAATTGTCTAGGACTTTAACATCCTCAAAGATTTGGTATTAGACTTCACTTCAATAGTTACAGATGCCTATCTCCAACAATCGGTAGACTTTTCGACATTAAATATTGTTGCTTCATCCATTACATCCCAAACGGTTCAACAAATATTTGTGAGTCCAACCTCTTCTGGAAATTTTACTACTTATCCTCTCATAAGCACTCAAAGGCCTTCCTCTCCATCACTTCATCCATCCTCTCCTTCACATATAATTTATTATTCCACCACCTATTAATCCACCTTTCAACCCTCCACCTCCAATCATGACTGCACATTATGCTCCCTTGGTTCTTCCTCAAAATCTAGGGGCTATGCCCCAAGATTATCAATCCAAAATACCCCAGTTTGATAATAACTAACCCATTACTACTCAGCAGCATGTAGACATAATGAATGATTTCTTTGATCGCTATGAGATTGATGTTGGTAATGTTATGATGAGGTTATTCGTTCAAACCCTTGGAGGTGAGGTTAGGAAATGGTTTAGAGCTTTACCAGTTGCTTCCATCAATGATCTAATAGTCCTACAACGTCAGCTTCTAGATAGATGGCAAGTCAAAAATAACCCCCTCCAAATTCTCTCAGAATATGAAAATATCAAAAGAGATAATGGAGAGAGTGTGCAGGATTATTGTGCTAGATTCAACTCTATTTATAATGTTAATCCTGCTCGCATAAAACCACCCAAAGTATTAGTGTTGATTAAGTTTCCAGATGGTTTTGAAATAGACATAGCTTATCAGTTAAGAGAGATAAATTATGGCACCTTAGAAGAAATGCAGACCATAGCAGTTAGTGTAGAAGCCAAAAGAGCTAGAATGAGAGCTAAGAAGAGAGTTGCCATAAAAGAAGAAGAATCAACCTCTAGCACTGATGCCAAGATAGATTCTTTAGTTAGGGAAATGGACAGAATGGTGATTGATAGAATCATCCCTAGGGAAAGTCAAAACCCTCCCCAAAACCGCAATCAAAACAATAGAATAAATCAACCTTAGATCAAAAAAAGGGGACCTAACCAACAAATTAGACCCCCTTTTCAGGACAACTATGTTGATGAAAATGAAGGTATCCCTCAAGAGGAAGAAGACAACCAAATAAATTTGTTTGGTTTACAAAATAATGATATTATTTTTCTCACAGAAGAAGACCAACAGCTATTTGCATTAGCCCAAACAGAACTTGAGTCAGAAGAAACTGAATAATATAAACATGGATTTGAAAAAGCTATTATGGAGGTTCAAAAACAATATAATCCTAGGAGTATAAAAACTTCTGACAATACTCCTAAGAAGAACACTGATCAACCTACCAAAATTGCCTCTGATTCAGATCCTAAGAAAAAAATAGAAAAGTCTTCTAAGAGATCTGCTGAAATTCCTGGAAAGAAACCTTCAGAGGTTTCTACTAAAAATACAGTTGATTTTGTTTCTAAAGGAACTTAAACTGATGTTCCAACTACCAGTCAGAAAACCCTACTTAATTCTAAAGAAATTGTCAATATACCTAACATTCCCAATATTGAAAAGATTCCATCATTATTTAATCTTGAAAAAAAACTAGCTAAAGTCAAAATTCCCATCCCTTTGACAGAGCTAATGAAAAAACAAACATACAGAACTCAGGTAATGGAACTACTAAAGATTGGGGAAACCGCAGACACTTTCAACCTTAATGATGATCAACCTGAATTAATTTTTGGTCCAGAAGTAGATGGTAAGTTACAAGAAGGCATAGTTCCTCCATTCTATGTCAACTTAAACATACATGATAAAATCCTACACAATGCTATGTTGGATTCAAGTGCTTCACACAACTTAATGCCCAAAGCTCTAATGGAAAAGTTAGGTCGTTAAATCACTAGGCCTTACAAAGATCTATATTCATTTGATTCAAGTAAAGTGAAGTGTTTAGGTCTCATCAAGGACTTGTGTGTAACTTTGTCTCAAATCCCAGCCAAAAGCCTAGTTATGGACATTGTCGTAGAAGACATTCCTCCTAAATAAGGCATGCTTTTATCACGTTCTTGGGGAGCAAAGTTACAAGGAACCCTTCAACTAGATATGACCTATGCTAGAATATCATTTTTTGGTTAGCAGAGAAGGTTGTGCAGGGAAACTCTCATCAAATATATGGTAAGCATTCAAGAAAAACCTCATAATTACCCTCTATATTCTGTTCACACTGATTTGGATTCATTCATATTATTCAATGATATTGAAATTGAAGCACAATTTGGAAATAGTATTGATGAAAACTCAATTCAACTCGACCAATTAGATCCTCCTCCAGAACTATTCTGGAATATGAGCTTTGATGGAGCCTGTAGTAAAGAAGGCTCTGGAGCAGGAATCTGGTTATCTAATCCGTCTAATAATCATTGTGAAGGGCATTCCTATAAATTTAATTTTTAGTGCACCACCAATATTGATGAATATGAAGCTCTGATGTTAGGTCTGCAGTTATTTAAGAAAGTAGGTGCTAAAAGGATTGTTGTGCAAGGAGATTCAGAATTAATTATCAAACAAGTAAAGGGAGAATATGTTGCTAAACACCCTAGATTAAGAGCCTACGAAAATGTAGTGCACCATTTCTTAGATGCCTTTGTGGAATATGATCTAGCAGTAATTCCAAGAACTCAAAATTTCATAGTTGATAGTCTTGTTGTCTCTGCAAGCACTTGTAAAATCCCTCACCCGAACAAACGACACACAATTGAAATTAAACATCGCCCTGTAGTACCAGACAACATGCGATATTGGCAGGTGTTCGGAAATGACAAATAGATTGAAAATTTCTTACAGTCAAAATATGAGTTTGAGGAAACACAAATAGATTTGGATAATCAAGAACAAAATCAAATGAAACCAAAAGATCATGTATAAAATCAAATAGTTGTATATAATCCTTTGGTAAACCAGTGTGATAGATTAGATGTAAATAATACTTTAGATGAAAGTGTGCCTAAATTAGAAATTCATGAAATAGATCCTGAAAAGGAAGATTTTGAAATGCTTCAACTAAAAGATAACGTTTTTCCCTGAGGATTAGCTCTATTAGAATACCTTTTTGACTTAAATGATGTATCAAAGAAGCCTAAAATTGAGCCCATAGGAGCAGAAGTTGAGGAATGTAATATAGGTACTGAAAAAAGCCCGAAAATGATCAAACTGTCAAAAACATTACTTCTTATGACCAAACGGAGATATATAGCCCTTTTCAAAGAATACATTGATGTTTTCGCTTGGAATTATGAGGACCTGAAATTTTATGATTCGAGCATCATTCAACACAAAATTCCAATTAAAAAGGAACAAAATCCTTTCAAACAGAAACTTCAGAGGATAAATCCAGTTTTGTTACCTTTAGTTGAAAAAGAAGTTAAACAAATGTATGATGCTAAAATAATAGTTCCCCTTAGATATTCCAAATGGGTGTCAAACATAGTACCAACCAGAAAGAACACTGGAGAAATCAGGTTGTGCATTGATCTTAGAAATCTGAATAAGGTTTCTCTGAAAGATAACTATCCCTTACACAAAATTGACCATATTTTACAAAAGGTGATAGGATCAACTTGGATATCATTACTAGATGGTTTATCTACCTATAACCAAGTCTTGTTTGATCTAGAAGATCATGATAAGACAGCTTTTACCACTCCATGGGGCACTTGCATGTATGTAAAAATGACTTTTGGACTAATGAATGCAGGGGCCATGTTCCAAAGAGAAATCGACATTGCTTTTTCAGAATAGATTGGCCTCTTTATTGTAATCCATATAGATGATATAACTATGTATTCAATATCTAACAAAGAATACTTGAGACAATTGAGACGAGTCTTTGAGAAATGCAAAAAATTTGGCATATCGTTAAATCCTACGAAAACACTATTTGGCCTAGAAGAAGGAAAATTGTTAGGACATATCATATCAAAATATGGAGTTAGAATTGACCCTAAGAGAATTGAAGCAATCCTAAAGATCATTCCCCCAATAAACATTAAGGAACTTCAATTCTTCATAGGTAAAATAAATTTCCTGAGAAGATTTATCCCTAATCTTGCTAAACTTCTTAGAAACATAACCAATATGCTAAAGAAAGATTCTGAGACCAAATGGAGCAGAGAGGCTAGGAAATCTTTTGACATGGTAAAATAGGAATTAACTAAAGCACCAATATTAATCAGTCCAAATTTTACTAAAGATTTTATAATCTTTTCTTTTGCTTCTGAGCATACTATTGTAGTTGTTTTACTGCAGAAAATCAATGAAGGATTTGAGCAGCCAATAGCCTTCTTTAGTAAAGCTCTAAGAGATGCTTCTCTCAAGTACAACATCATGGAAAAACAAGCCTTTGCACTAGTCAAAGCAATTAAAGATTTTAGAATTTATATTCTGCATTCACATATAATTTCTTATGTACCTAATGTTGTGGTAAAGGATATTTTAACGCAGAATGGACCAGATGACAAAAGAGGTAAATGGGTTGCAGTAATTTTAGAGTATGATCTAGAAATAAAACCTACAAAACTAATTAAAGAGCAAGGAATTGCCCAGCTTATGGCTGAGTTCAATTTTAAAGCTTTGGACATAAATTTGGTGGCAACTTTGGATGATCAAGAGTAGCAGGCGACTCCACAAATCAATGAAGAATTTTTAAATTCTCCCTAGTATGGAGACCTGCTTTATGTATTGTTTAATTTAAATTCTCCTCCTGGTCTTACAAAAACTAAAGCTATATTTCTGAAATTAAAGGAAGTAAATTTTGTCTTCATTGATAATGTCCTTTATTGGAAAGATTATGGTGGCCTATTACTCAAATGTTTGTTGAAGAATGATGCAGACAAGATTATGCATGATTTTCGTGAAGGAGACTATGGTGGCCACATGTATTGGAGGACTACTGCTAATAAAATTCTTAGGGCTAGTTTTTACTGGCCTACCCTTTTTTCTGATGTTCATAATAAAATCACAACCTGCCATAAGTGTCAAATTTTTGAAGGTAAAAAGAAACTCCTACCCTTGCCTCTCAAATCCACTTTTGTTAAAAGCCCATTCCAACAAAGGCGTTTGGATTTGATAGGTGAAATCCATCTTCCTTCCTCTGCCCAACACAAGTGGATTTTAACAGCCACAGATTACTTCACTAAGTGGAAAGAAGCCATCCCTTCAAGAAATTCCCCTGATGTTGTTATTACCAAGTTCCTTGAGACCAATATCATGTCCAGATTTGGTTGCCCAAGAAAAAGCATCACTGACAATGCAGCAAATTTTAAATCCAAAAGGATTATTGAGTTTTGTAATAAATATCACATTTCTTTAGGACATTCAATAGCCTTTTACCAACAAGGTAATGGACTAGCTGAATCATCCAATAAGAGTTTGGTAAACATCATCAAGAAGTTATTAGAACATAATAAAAAGTCTTGGCATAATAAGTTAGTCAGTGAATTTTGTGTTGAAAGGCATACTACAAAGAATTACATTGGTATGTCACCATACTAAATTGTCTATGGAATGGATGTTGTTTTTCCATTGTCTCTAGCACAACTAGTGATGAAGATAATGCAAGAGTTACAAGTGGAACCAAATGAGGCACTCAGAAGAATCCATCAAACCATCAATTGCAGCAAACAAGAGAAGAGGTGTATAACATAACATAGCTCATCCAGAAAAATATCAAGAAAATATTTGACAAAAGGACAAGGCAGCTGATTTTTCTACTGGTGACAAAGTTTTAAAATCGGATGCAAGGAGAGAATACAAAGAGAAGCATAACAAGCTTGATAATCTATGGATGGGGCCATATATTATAAATGCTTTTAGAGGTGACAATGCATTTTTTCTCACAGATATAGATCGCACAGACTCACCTAATGGTCCTGTAAATGGAAGGATGTTGAAGCATTATTTATCTTAGTCTAAACATTCTTTTACATCATTATAAATTTCATAGTCAACATATATTGGATTGGATGTTTTGCTGATTAAGGTTGAAGCCCGCAGAGAAGGCCCTAAGCCATGGTCAATAGATCATCATAATATTTGAAGCAGAAAGGAATAAGATCACATATTGCTCAGATGTGCAGATGGGTAAGGCTACTAATCGCAGGTTCTTGACACTTCAATGCATGGAAGTTCCATCCCCAATTGGAGCCACTGTTAGGGTCCTATATTTCATAGGATCTCAAGGTGGCTAAGTTTATTCTATCTGTAAAATTTATTTCGTAAAATGATTTCCAATCTGCAAATAATTTTCAAAAAAAAGAAAAAGGAAATAACATAAAAAATCAAAAGAGGGTTTATGTTATAAATAAAAAATATATAAGATGTGAACCCCATCAAAAAGAAGAAAAATAATAAATTCTGAAAGTTTTCACATCCAAATGCCACTACTCCTAGTTTAGATTATTTCTGAAGATAAATTGTGTGCAGCTTGTTTAAAATGCCACAATAGTTCAATAAAATTAAATCATATATTTTAAGCATGATTGAATTAGGTTTAAATTGCTTGTCAATAGGTAGTGAAAAATAATTTGTCAAACTGTTTAATCTTGACAGATTAATTAGTTAGGTAGAAAATAAAAATGATTCAATTGTTTAATCTGAACCAAGGAGATGTTGTAACATCATTTGTTTTTGATAAGTTAGCATAAGTATTTGAATAATTTTCAAAATGATAAGGTAGGATATGGATGCAAAAGAATGAAAAAAGTTGAAAATGTTAGGAATATTATTATTTTTATAGGCATCCACGTCAATAAAATGTTAGGTGGTAAATGCTCTAAATAATGAAGGCAAAATAAAATGTTACATGTTAGATGCTCTAAACAAAGGAGGCAAAACAAAATTTCAGGGAAGCAAGAAAGAAAAAGAAAAGCTTCATTCTGTTTTAAAGGTTTTGATTGGCTGCTAGTATAAATGCGCCTATGGAAAAGTTATTTGTATGGTTTAAATTCTCATTATTAACTTATATCCTAAAGTTTTAAACCATAGCTTATATCCCCCATACATTCATTTCATTCATTTCCATTCATTCATCAGCTTTTGTTGCCTAAAGATCACTCTGGATCTATACTTTTGGTCTGACTTTCATCAACCATCATTGTCGTATTTTTCTATCCTTTTGCTTGTGAGCTCCCTTTGACTTCCATTTTTTGTCTGGGTTTTCTACACCATCAAAGGAGAGGAATTTTAGATCTGAAGTGTTGAGGACTTACAAGAACCCATCCCATTGAGGACAATTGGTAACATCCTTCTATGTTTTCTCCCAAGTGCCCTTAATATGAAATTCATTCAACATATTCTTGTCTTGTCTATTGGATGCATGGAGTAAATCTCGTTTTATTTACTGCTTAATGTCTTTTGATGCATAGATCTAGTTTTTGCAGCATTTATCTTGATCAACTAATTGTAGATCTAAAGATATTGGCAGTCATCTTTTGTTGTTAGGGCTATTTGTTATCCACAGCTAAAGTGGTCTTTTTTCTTACACTTGCAATTAAGATTCATACTAACAACTAGCGACTCCACACGGGTTTACGATTACGACCGTTGTCGTTTTTCTAATCCCTACATATCCAGTTGGTTCAAACCCTAGGATTTCTCTTCAAACTCTTGTTTTTTCTTTTCTTGATATTGTTTTTAACCTATAAAACTCTAAAATAGTAAAAATTCTAACTTCCGTGTGTTTTCGGACCTATTGCGCAAGTGACAGACATCAGCCACAGCTGAGAAGACACTTTTTACTGAAAACTACCACCGAGAGTGTCAGAAGTGTAGGTCGCATTTTTTGGCCCTAAACCTACAACCTGGAACTTCAGGACGCACTTTTCAGCCCAAAAACTGCGACCTCTGCTGAAAACAGGTCATAAACTACGACTTGGACTTTTTGCGGGAGTTTTTCTGAAATTTTTCTGGGTTTTTTTGGGCCTCTGTTTAGGGTTGTCTGACATTCTTCTCCGCCCGTTTTGGACCTATACTTGTTCTGTTTTACTCAACTAAATGGGAACCTAGCACTATAGTGTTGAACCCTTAGTTAAACTGAGAGGGGGGGGTGAATCAGTTCAACACATACATGGAATTTTAAAAATTTTCACTAAACTTTATTAACACCTTCATTTCATGATCAACTTAATATGTGGGAAATCTTAATTTGTGAGCAGCAAGTATTAAGCAGATTAGATAATGTCACAATAGTCTTAATATGTGAGCAGCAAGAATTAAGCAAATTAGATATACCATATCAACACATAGACAGCAGATATAAGTGGAAACCCATAAGGGAGAAAACCACATCTTATTATTGTTGTGATGCAAAGGCAAGCTCCAACACCCTCTCACCACTGATTTTCTGTAAGCTCCAACCTACAGGAGGCTACAACCTCAATTCAGCAAGCTACAACTTGCAAGGAAGCTCCAACTCCCATCTATTTTCTGCAGACTCCTACCTCAGCCAGCTACAACTGACATCTATCAAGCTACAACTTGATATGGAAGCACCAACTCCCATCTATTTTCTGCAGGCTACAACCTACAGGAGGCTCCAACCTCAGTCAGCTACAACTGACATCAATCAAGCTACAACTTGATATGGAAGCACCAACTTCCTCACTTCTTTCAAATTAAAACCCATGTTGATTTACCTGGATATCAGCTCTGTTCTGTTCCTTCTCCACTACTGTCCTCCAGCTTTCATATCTGCCTTATATCATCTCTGGATCTTCACAGCTTCTCTATCTTCTCCTCCTTCTTCTTACCCTCTCTTTTTCAATTCTCCTTTCTCTAACTTCTCTATGCATATCTATGAGATATCATTTATAAAGTTCACCTCTTCACTGTTTGTATTCTACAGAGAATTTGGAGTGAACAGCCATGACTCTTTGACTTCTGCCTTCTCATTTCTTTTTCCAGCTCATTCAGAAAAAATACAACAATAGATATACTTTTCAACATTACAGTGGGATATTTCTTTTCCTCTGGAGACTTGCCTTTGCATCACAAACAATATGAAATCAATTAAAACATTTACATTTTCACATTTTCAGTTACATAAAACAATTTCACTCAGCCCTTTTTCCGACCCTTGGCTTGCTGTGCGTTTGTCTTTTCTGCTGCTGTCATGTAACTGTTCTGCATACCTTTGTTTTCCATGCATGTAAAATTCCCTGTGTCTTTTTCAGTTTCTGCATACTCTTCTATTCACTACAATTGTGTATCTGCTGCATATATACCCGCTTTACAAGTTTATCTCCCCAATAACTCTCTGTTCGTGCATAATGCACTTCCCAACTTCATGCCCAATAAAATCTCAAATTCTCATTTGTATATAAAAATGCAGCTTCTTCTTATTATTTTCAAGCAAATTAAATAAATGTGGAGGCTTAACTCTTTTCTATGTTTCAAGTCACAATCCCCAGATTACAAATCTGAGTCAATTTAACTCACACTCTGGCAATTTTAAAACTATGTGGAGGCTTTCTGTCTATAGGTATGGTGGTTATAAAACTCCACGAAGCATATAATATGCTCTTTTATTAAAGTCCTGTGGTTATAACTCTTGATTCAACTTCACTTAAAAACTCGACTCGAAATCCTTCGGATCTATAAAGCTTTGGCATATAAATGGAGATTAACCTTTCGTCATAGGATTAAATACTCATGAAATAATTGGTTCCAAATCACTTACTCAATTACCAACCTTAAGCCTATAACGTTAACACCATTTAACTCTAAGAACAAGAGTTTTGTGTTACGCTAGACTCATATGGGCCCCACGCATATAATATTCAATTTACCCAAACATATCTTCGCAACAACACATATATGGATATATGTATCAATATTTTACAACTTGACAGATATCAAACTCGCTTAACATTGGAATTAACCCAAAGGGCGACTTTAGTCTAAGATCCAAGGCACCAGCAAATAAATTATATTAAAACGTTCAACCTATAATAAAATTCTTTTATATAATGGCCCACGACTTTATGAACTTGCCACTCTTCAAGAGCTCGAACCCTCAATCCTTTACAACTTACCCAAGCCTCCACGCATAAACCTTTGGTTATGGTGATTCATATAAACCCCAGACTTTTTTTAAACTGTCAACCACCAATCATATATTAAGTTGGGTCCCACAGCTCATTTAACACTTAATTCATGGTAAAACCAACCTTGATTAGCCACAAGGACCAATGTATATTAGTTCTGGGCCCACAGCAAATCATAACATACCTTTATGCCAAGGCTCGACACTTAAATAAAATGCTGCTTTGACTTTGGATTAACTAAACACCTATATAACCCAACAATAGGACTTAGCCCCGCTATATTAAACCTCGGGCCCACAAAAACACATGAATTACCTTTGCTTATCCTTCGCGCATCTTCATGATGCTAATGCTGTCGGATCTAATTCCGATTTGATCGAACGCAAATCGCAATTTATTCACCACAGAGCTTTAACACTTAAAAAAAGTGTGAAACTCGTGGTTTTTCCAAACCACTTATGGCCACGTGTCAATCAATGGGCGCTATCACATTTTATTTTCACAAACCACTTACCATTTTAAACTTTTACGAAAACCACTCCTTGGGTTCAAAACCACTGTCACTGTTCATACCTTCAAGGTTCCATTTCTGCTCATAGTTCCGCCCTTTTGCATTCATACTACTCTACTCACATCATTTCTTCGCAAGTTAATTCTACTCTATCTTTTAAATTTCTCATTTCTTTGCAAGTTAATTCCGCTCCGTCTTTATAATGTTGCACAATCGAATCTCCAATCTATTGCCTACATTTTGCGCCTTCAATCGAGGTTCTGCTTCAATATTCCACTGGGCATCTCATGCACACTTGACTATATTCAATAATCAAATGCTGAGACCGTTCCATGGCATATATGGAATTTCCACAATCAAATGTTTAATACCTCCCAGCATTCCACTCTTCATAATATGTTTAGGCGCTTTTATACTTCAGTCAAACTCTATGCATTGAATTACTAAATCAATGATATACAGACTCAATTAATGAATAATTGCTCAATAATTCATCTGCAAACTCTATAATTCATAAATAAAACCCATGTATTAATCCAATATTTACTTGGAGAACTTCCTTCAGGCCTGATATTCAATCAGTGGCCTTTCTGCCTCACCGCCCTGTCTCTCAAATAAAATCGCCCTTTCAACTTCACTACTCTGCCTCTAATTCCTCTGCTGCTTCTGCTTCAATTCCTCTGTTTCATCTGCTGCCTGGGCTACCTTTCTGCTACTTTGCTACCTCTGTTACCTCTCTATTCCTTGTCTGTCTTTGTTGCCTTTGTTTCTTGTCTAATGCTGCTCCTTGCTTCTCTTTTTCTATCTCTGCTACCTCTTTACCTAGGTTGTTGTTGTTTCTCTGTGCTCCTTTTTCCTTAGTGAAAGTTCGGGTGCTACTCCTGTCTTCTCCTTTGCCATCAATGAAAATATTTCCAACAGTCTCCCCCTTTGGCATTGATGGAAACACATCCACCAATACTCCAATGATTCTTCCAAGTATTTCTCCCCCTTTCATTCTGAAAGGTGTGTTTTGTCTTCCTCTGCCTATCTTCTTTTGCTTGCTTTTCCTCCCCCTTTGACATCAATGGAAAAGGGTTGCACATCTCTCAGTGTAGATTCTATCTTTGCATTTCCTCTCTCTGAGTTCTGTTTAGGCCCTTCTTCTTTTGTCTTTCTATACCTTGCTTCTCTAGACTGGTGTTGAGAGAACACTTTTGAGACTTATTGAACTTGTATAGACACAGTATGTTGATACCATGCCAAAGCACAGACTCCTTGCACTTGTATAGAGTGTAGGTGATGATAGAACAACCATATATAATCAGACTTATCTAATCAGAGATGCATCATTGGACCAAAACTAAAATATTGAGAATGCTTCAAGTATACTTTTGTCTCTAGTATGATCTTCATCAGAAATACATATCTGTTGAGGAAGATTGTAGATGGAATATGTCTTCTTCTGCAATACACATCTGCAATACAACATCTGTTCAAATATGATGATGCCAATATATCTTTTGTGGTTGTGGTTCACCTGTACTGCCTGTTGGTGGTGATATGAGCTAGGATGTTGACAAGGATATTACACTTAGTAGCTGAAAGGTCCTTGTTGCTAATGTGAACAATGAATCAACCCAGAGCTTACAACTTATTGTGAGATTAGACGATATCTTTCAATTTAAGAGACCTAATACCAAATTTACTGCTTGTACAATGTACTTTCAAAACAAACCATTGAGGCTATATACATTCAATGTATTGTTCAGTCTCACTTATCAACCATGCAATTTTCTTTATGACATAAGGGGGTATGTATGTCAATGATCAACCTCTTTTCAATGGTGAAATACCAGCAATTCCTTTCTGCTGAAGTATGATTTTGATGAATCAATAGCAGACTTTTGAGCTTCAATTGTAAGCTTAACACAACTAGTCCTTCATACTTCAGGTACTTTAACTGTTCTATCATGATGATCTTCCACAAAAACATATTCAAGATGTTTAATTGATATCTCAGCAAACAGACTTCACATGGTGTTATGAATGATTTCAAGAGAGAGACCTGATATATATATGTATTGGCTTTAGGAAGGCATGCTATTATATATATAGAAAAATATATTGCTTCAATGCTCAATATAATATTTCAAGTGTAAACAAAATACTGATTCTTTAGCTCTGTTATTGACCTTTTCATGCTTTTAAAAATGCAGATAACGCTGGGATACTACCTTGATGTACTCTTGCCATAATCCTTTGATCCTGAGAACCTATATCATACCATTGCTCCATTGATAACACTTGGTATTCTATTGATAAGCATGTTGCTTGTACCTAAATACCAATTGATACTACTTTGATAAACCATGCAGAGATTTCACTTCATCTTGCACATGAATCCATAATTAAGACAACCTTCATAGTTTTTACTATTGAGCTCTCCACTATTTTCAACAACAATCATCAATATACTGAATCTGATCTTGACATCATTAACCTTTTTCTTATTCTGTCATTCTGGTTTAAAAGAATGTCACTGCATTTTCTTTTCTAGGACTGCTCCAGAATCATTGCTGCTTTATACACAATTCAATTGTTCTAACATAATGATCTTTGGGAAGACATCTTCAATTTCTATTCTAGGAATCTTCATGGGCAGATCACTCAGAGATTTATCATTTACTTAAATGCATTCCTCTAAGGGGACGTTTCATAGATGAATGATGGAATGATATAATGATGATAGGCACTTATCTTACTCATCCTTCTTAATGTGATTCATTGTTAATTCTAGCAGTATGATGCACAATGTGATCATCACTTAATGTGTTGATGTCTTCTTAGCTTACATGTTCATGGCTGATGTTCTCTCTACCATCATGGTTGCTTGTTGTCTTCTCTTCTTCCATCAATCTATCAGCTATTGAATGTTTCAGATAATCTTCTTCCTCTGTAATTCTCTGTTAGAGTAATTTTCCTCTCCCTTCCTGACCTTTTAGCAGTTGTTCTCACTATAAGGAGCTCTTCTTAGACTAATTTTGTGGGGACTATTTATGAACTGCTCTCCCCCTGGGATGTTGCTTCATATCTATCATTGGTTGGATAGTTGTGTTGCTTCCTAGAGCAGCTCCCCCTGAGACTATGATTGATTCATTATGCTATTGAGGTAACAGGCTCCCCCTTTCTCTTTTCCTTCCATACTTTATTGGGGTTCTTCATATTGTCTGCACTTCTTTTTTATTCATAGTTTTGTTTGATTTGATTTGATTCCATCATCTGTCTAGAGTTATTTAATGTATATGGCAGATTACATTCTTTTGCTTTGTGACCAATCTTGAGGCATACATAACATCTTATCTTACCAAGGTACATTTGAGCTGAAGTATAATATTTTCTTCCCCTTCTTGAACATAATTTACATTCAACAGATTTATGTCCAAATTCATTGCATGCATAACAGTAGCCATGGAAATGATTTGTGTACCTGGGGAAAGATTGTCTTTTCTATTTGCTTGCTTGAGGGGTTCTTCTCATTTTCTACATCCTTTGCTGGTTGGACTGGACTTGCTTTGTCTTACAATATGTTGCATTGTGTCCATGTTTGTGGTAGGAAAAACAAGTGATACTTCCCATAGGATTAAAGAACCTTCTTTGACATCTTCAAAATTTATTCAATTCATCCTCAAGAGCATATAAGCCTTTAGCAGCTGATTGTTTCATCCTCTCATTCTCTGTCCTTTCATGTAGCTGCTTGTTCTGTTTGTTTCTCTAAAAATCATGTTCTTGTTGGCTTCTACTTCTGTAGGAATCTGTTGAGCTGCTTCATTGTCCTTCATAGCTTTTACAAAAATGACATTCCTGTTATCTTCAACCTTGGACTTACTGGTTTATCCGTCATATCTTATCCCAGCCTTTATGAGAGGTGACCTTTGAGCCCTTAGAATCTGGTCCAACTGTCCAGAGATTTTCATTTGAGGAGTATTCATTAATAATTTTCTTTGGGCCTTTTCTAATTTATTTCTCAGGCTCACTACTTCTTCTTCCAATCTCCCACATTCCTGAATTTTCTCTCTCATTTGTTGCAGTAGAGTGTCTTCTACTTTCCTTGCTAATCAAGTTGTGTCTTCAGGCCAACAATCTCTTTCTTATCTTCATATTCTTTCTCATCACGTATTTGCACCAATGTCTTCAGGTCTTTGTTTTCATTCTTCAATCTTTTTATTTCAGTCAAGGCTGTGTCAAGTTTGGCTTTTTCCTCTGCTGTAATTTCTTCATGGTTCTTACTTCCATTCACACTAGTAGGTACCTCATTTGATTGAACATTTTCCTTTTGACATGAATTTTTCTTCTTCTTAATTCTCTTCTCCTTCTTGACAATGCAATCCTCAGTGTCTACTCCATGCATGAAATGCAATTTGTCCCAGATTTCTTTTGTAGAGGTTAGATCCATTAATAAATCAAGATCCTTGTTATGAAGACTGTTATATATCACACAATTTTCCTTGGCATTCCGCTATTGTTCTTGTAAAGAGGGAGAGTCTGTGTAGTAACCATCACATACAAGTTTCCATACCTCAGGGTCATAAGCCAATAATTTTGTTTTAACCTTATCTCTCCATTCAGGAAAGTTTGTTATATTTAGCACAGGTACATTTTGATAGTCCATGACTCAACCAGATCTCCTTCAAGCTATTAGGCTTACACCAAAGGAACTGGCTCTGATACCAATTGTTGAACCCTTAGTTAAACTGAGAGGGGGGGTGGTGAATCAGTTTAACACATACATGGACTTTTAAAACTTTTCACTAAACTTTATTAACACCTTCATTTCATGATCAACTTAATATGTGGGCAATCTTAATTTTTGAGTAGCAAGTATTAAGCAGATTAGATAATGTCACAGTAGTCTTAATATGTGAGCAGCAAGAATTAAGCAGATTAGATATACCATATCAACATATAGACATCATGCACATAGACAGCAGATATAAGTGGAAACCCATAAGGGAGAAAACCACATCTTATTATTGTTGTGATGCAAAGGCAAGCTCCAACTCCCTCTCACCACTGATTTTCTGTAGGCTTCAACCTACAGGAGGCTACAACCTCGATTCAGCAAGCTGCAACTTGCAAGGAAGCTCCAACTCCCATCTATTTTCTGCAGGCTCCAACCTACAGGTGGCTCCTACCTCAACCAGCTACAGCTGACATCTATCAAGCTATAACTTGATATGGAAGCACCAACTCCCATCTATTTTATGCAGGCTACAACCTGCAGGAGGCTCTAACCTCAATCAGCTACAACTGATATCAATCAAGCTACAACTTGATATGGAAGCACCAACTTCCTCACTTCTTTCAAATAAAAAACCATGTTGATTTACCTAGATATCAGCTATGTTCTGTTCCTTCTTCACTGTTGTCCTCCAGCTTTCATATCTGCCTTATATCATCTCTGGATCTTCACAACTTCTCTATCTGCTCCTCCTTCTTCTTACCTTCTCTTTTTCAATTCTCCATTCTCTAACTTCTCTATGCATATCTATGAGATATCATTTATAGAGTTCAGCTCTTGATTGTTTGTATTCTACGGAGAATTTGGAGTGAACAGCCATGACTCTTTGACTTCTGCCTTCTCATTTCTTTGTCCAGCTCATTCAGAAAAAATACAACAATAGATATACTTTTCAACATTACATTGGGATATTTCTTTTCCTCCGAAGACTTGCCTTTGCATCACAAACAATATGAAATCAATTAAAACATTTACATTTTCACATTTTCAGTTACATAAAACAATTTCACTCAGCCCTTTTTTTGGCCCTTGGCTTGCTGTGCGTTTGTCTTTTCTACTGATTTCATGTAACTATTCTGCACACCTTTTTTTTCCATGCATGTAAAATGCCTTGTGTCTTTTTCAGTTTCTGAATACTCTCATGTTCACTGCAATTGTGTATCTGTTGCATATATACCCACTTTACAAGTTTAGCTCCCCAATCATTCCTTGTTCGTGCAGAATTCACTTCCCAAATTCATGCCCAATAAAATCTCAAACTCTCATTTGTATATAAAAATGCAGCTTATTATTATTATATGCAGGCAAATTAAATAAATGCGGAGGCTTAACTCTTTTCTATGTTTCAAGTCACATTCCCCAGATTACAAATCTGAGTCAATTTAACTCACACTATGGCAATTTTAAAACTATGCGGAAGCTTTCTTTCTATAGGTATGGTGGTTATAAAACCCCACGAAGCATATAATATGCTCTTTTATTAAAGTCCTATGGTTATAACTCTTGATTCGACTTCACTTAAAAACCCTACTCGAAATCCTTCGGATCTCTAAAGCTTTGGCATATAAATGGAGATTAACCTTTCGTCATAGTATTAAATACTCATGAAATAATTGGTTCCAAATCACTTACTCAATGACCAACCTTAAGCCTATAACATTAACACCATTTAACTCTAAGAACAAGAGTTTTGTATTACGCTAGACTCTTATGGGCCCCACACATATAATATTCAATGTACCCAAACATATCTTCGCTACAACACATATCTGGATATATGTATCAATATTTTACAACCTGGAAGATATCCAACTCGCTTAACATTGGAATTAACCCAAAGGGTGAATTTAGTCTAAGATCCAAGGCACCAGCAAATTCATTATATTAAAACGTTCGGCCTATAATAAAAGTCTTTTATATAATGGCCCACGACTTTATGAACTTACCACTGTTCAAGAGCTCGAAAACTCAATCCTTTACAACTTACCCAAGCCTCCACGCGTAAACCTTTGGTTATAGTGATTCATATAAACCCCAGACTTTGTTTAAAATGTCAACCACCAATCATATATTTAGTTGGCTCCCACAGCTCATTTAACACTTAATTCATGGTAAAACCGACCTTGATTAACCACAAGGACCAACGTATATTAGTTCTGGGCCCACAGTCAATCATAACATACCTTTATGCCGAGGCTCGACACTTAAATCAAATGCTGCTTTGACTTTGGATTAACTAAACACCTATATAACCCAACAATAAGACTTAGCCCCGATATATTAAACCTCGGGCCCACACAAACACATGAATTACCTCTGCTTATCCTTCATGCATCTTCATGATGCGAATGCCGTCGGATCTAATTTCGATTTGATCGAACGCAAATCGCAATTTATTCACCACAGAGCTTTAACACTTAAAAAAAGTGTGAAACTCGTGGTTTTTCCAAACCACTTATGGCCACATGTCAATCAATGGGTGCTATCGCATTTTATTTTCACAAACCACTTATCGTTTTAAACTTTTGTGAAAACCACTCCTTGGGTTCAAAACCGTTGTCACTATTCATACCTTCAAGGTTTCGTTTCTGCTCATAGTTCCGCCCTTTTGCATTCATATTGCTCTACTCACATCATTTCTTCGCAAGTTAATTCCGCTCCATCTTTTAACTTTCTCATTTCTTCGCAAGTTAATTCTGCTCTGTCTTTATAATGTTGCACAATCGAATCTCCAATCTATTGCCTACATTCTGCGCCTTCAATCGAGGTTCCGCTTAAATCTTCCACTGTGCATCTAATGCACACTTAACTATATTCAATAATCAAACGCTAAGACCATTCCATGGCATATATGGCATTTCCACAATCAAATGTTTAATACCTCCCAGCATTCCACTCTTCATAATATGTTCAGGCGCTTTTATACTTCAATCAAACTCTATGCATTGAATTACTAAATCAATGCTATACAAACTCAATTAATGAATAATTGCTCAATAATTCAGCTGCAAACTCTATAATTCATAAATAAAACCCCTGTATCAATCCAGTATTTACTTGGAGAACTTCCTTCAGGTCTGATATTCAATCAGTGGCCTTTCTGCCTCATTGCTCTGTCTCTTAAATAAAATGGCCCTTTCAACTTCACTACTCTACCTCTAATTCCTCTTATGCTTCTGCTTCAAATCCTCTGTTTCATCTGCTTCCTGGGCTGCCTTTCTGCTACTTTGTTGCCTCTGCTACCTCTCTGTTCCTTATCTGTCTTTGTTGCCTTTTTTTCTTGTCTAATGCTGCTCCTTGCTTCTCTTTTGTTATCTCTGCTGCCTCTTTACCTAGGTTGCCGATGTTTCTTTGTGCTCCTTTTTCCTTAGTGATACTTCAGGTGCTACTCCTATCTTCTCCTTTGCCATCAATGACAATATTTCAAACATCTAGGGCTTCAGTACCCTCCACACTTTGTGGAAGAGTTTTAGCTGCTGCAGGTTGTCTGAAATTTTCAGAGTGTTCAGCCATTTTTTAGATCTGATACCTCACCTTCAGATCCGCTTCAGATTGGCTATTTATCCCTCCAAATCACCTCATTTATTTTTGTTTTGGTTTTCCTCTAGGGTTCACTCTGTTTCCCTCTAGGAGATAGCATTTTTCCACCTCATTTACAGCAATCTTTCCTCTTATTTGTTGTTGTTTTCTGCACCACTTTCCAGCAGATTTTGACCTTTAGATCCCTGTCCCTCCCGACCTTAGATCTATTGGCTATTTTGGTTTGTTTTGACTAGTTTTTTTCCCACCTACAAACTACTTGTTGAGAGGCCCACCTTCTTGGGTTTAGATTATTGCATTACTAGTTGTTTATTTACTATTATTTCAGTTTCATATACTATTATCTGCAGGTTTATTTACAGTTACACAGCACACTTTTTCTTTTTCTCTTCAAACGTCTGGGTTTAAAAATTTAAATTTACACACTTTGCACACATACCCTAAGTGAAAAAGGGCTTGGTTAACACCGCCAAGCAAAGACTCTAAAACTTTGAAATCAATTGATCCTGTACCTCCTTGCCCTTGTCGGTCTCTTTTTCCTTTGTGCCATGTTTGTGTCATCATCATTGCGCCACCAAGGTGTTTATCCTGGAGACTTCTTGGCCTTCATCCTCAGTTTCCGGTAGGAAGACTTACTCCTCCGCGTAGGATTCGAGTTAGTCCTCCTTCGAGTCCGCACTCTAACTCTTCTTCTGGTTCATTGGGTTCTCCTTCCGCCTTCGGTTCTCCTCTTGTCACCTTCACCGTGCTTGGTTTAGGACCTAACGCTGGTGGTAGCCCCAGCCCTAATGTTGGGAATACTACTAGTGGGACCGCAACAGGAACTATCCCGACAGCTCCCTTGCTCCTTATATGGTAGGCCTCAGTCTTCCCAAATTTGACCAGTTGATCAATGACCCTACACACCGTGATGCTAGTTGGCCTGGTATGTCGACCAAGCTCCCTCCATACATCCCCAAGTTTGAAGGCCTTGCTATAGAAGATCCTACAAATCATGTTAGATATTTCCACATGTGGTGTTCATCTAACTCCAATACCGATGACTCTGTCCGTCTTCGGTTGTTCCAACGTACGCTTACAGGCAAAGCTTCTAAGTGGTACGTTGATCAAGCCTCGTCCTCTCATACCACCTTTGTGACTCTTGCTCGGGATTTTCTGTCTTATTTCCAGCTTCCTCTTCATTCTGACACTGGTAATGAACTTTTGACTTCTTTTCGTCAATCGTCTGCGACCCGCCTATCCGATCATGTCCAGAAATGGAAGAGAAGAAATATCCTATGTCAAGCCCCTACCTTCAAAGACCATGTCTACATGGACTGGTTCCTTATATCTCTCTTACCCCCTATCGGCAAATATGTCGCATCGCATTTCCCTCAAACCAAAGAAGCCGCTCTCCAAAGTGCGTTAAAATATGACCTAATCTACGCTCAATCGGGTTATGTTTATACCGTTCTACCTGATCTTCCTAGACCAGGTGGTGCCAATGCACCGGGGGCATCTCATGCCGCCGACGGTATCGTTAGAGCTCTCTCTCATCCATACGCTCAACCTCCCATGGGCTATGGTTTTCCTCAAGGGGGGCCCAGCACCTCCTGCACTTTTCCCCCTTCTAGTAGCATGTATCCAGGATACGGCATGCCTTCTCCTTTTGCCCAACCTCCTGTTTACCACACTGTTACCCAACCTCCTTATTACTCGTATCCACAGCCTAGTGCTCCAGCTCCTACAGCATTAGCACCTCCTCCTCCCTCCAAAAAGAAGAGGAAAGGCACTCAAAATCAATCTGCTCCTGATAATCCTGGACCTAATCCTCAAAATAATGCTCCTAACACTACTAACCAGCAACAGGGCACTCAGCCCAAGCAGGACAAGCCTTTTCGCACGAACAAACCTTGTTGTTGTTGTGGTGTTTATGGTCATTACACACATGATTGTCCTCTTTTACCACAGATGAAGCAAATGTGGGAGTCTCAAGCAACATTGCAAGGACAACAAGCCTCCCCTTCCGTCCCTCCCAGTGCTACGCCTATTCAGTCAGTTGTGCTTACTAATACTTTCCCTCAGCAAGGATTTGTGGCTACCCAACTACCTGAAGGTCAGGTGGCCACTCAAACTCTTCCATTTGGTACCTCTGATTACTAGATTCTCATGATGAACTCTGATCAACCTCTAACCGTAGACATTAGTCTTCATACTCGGTCCCATCAGTACAACAAGCCTCCTGCTACATCTGTCCCTGAGTCGCCTCCTTCGGTCTCTACAGAGCCTCTTTCGACACGTAATGGTCCCTTGCAGATCCCTCAACCTAAGGCAGAGATTCATACCAAGATCCCTAAGGGACCACTATGCCGAAATGTTGCTTCTGGCAAAGCTGCCCATTCGTATAGCATAGTAGATGATTTGGCGCAATCTCCTGCTGCCATTCCAACTTTGGAACTCCTCCAGTCGTGCCCTTCACAATGAAAAGCTCTACTATCTACCATGGGATCTGTAGATCCTTCTGACGATTGATTGATTTTCTTTGATGTTGACCGGTCAGAACATCCTCCTATCCCTTCTTATGTCGCCTTCCAAATCGCAGTCAAGATCTGGAACGCCAACGTTTCCCAGTGCATCATTGATGAGGGGGTATCCACCTATGTGATGTCCACTTCGGTTTGGAAGAAACTCATATCACCTCAGTTGGATCCTTTCATGATCACTCTCCGAGCGTGGGATGTCCATGCCTCCCAACCCATTGGCCTATTCTGCAACTATATTATTACTCTTGTGGGCAAGACTATTTGCGTTGACGTAGAAGTCATAGATACCCCCTTAGATTACAACATTCTATTGGGTCATAGCTACACCTATGCGATGTTTGTTGTCCCATCTACGGTTCACCGCAAGATGTCCTTCCCTCATAATAGAAAGATAGTCACCATTGACCAGTTGACATATTACGAACCAAAGTCTCAGACCTCCCCTGAGTCCATCATCTCTTCGCTGGCCAATAAGAAATTCGTCGATCCTTTGACCAGTGTCTCACCTGGAGTCTACAAAGATTCCTCATTTCTTGGTACATTCCCTAGTCTTCCTCCTCCTGTCTCTGATCCTAGCTCATTGAATGTTTTCATGATGCAATCGTCTCGGGCTGCACTCAAGCGGCCTGCTTCAGCTAGTCTGCAACCTACTCCTAGCCCTTCGATTCAGCCTTCTATACCTCCTCCTCCTCGCCCTTCAGCTGGTATCCATGAGCCTCTTTACCCTCCTGGAACGATTCCTCCAGGCCTTAACCATTTAAGAGTCGTCCTGCCTGGCCATTACCCCTCCGGTCAGATACCGTTCCTAGCTCCCCCCCCCCCCAGAGTGTACACGGTACCTGTCATGGCCACCTTGTCTCTTCCTAACCTGACCCTTGGGATTCCCGTCTGGTACCTTGATCCTCCAGCTGCTACCCTGCCTGGTCAACCCAAACCTTATCTTGCTTTGACCCCTATTCAACCGGTCCCCATGACTTCTCCCGCGGCTCCAGTGCCTCAGCCACCTCAACAGGAACCACCTCCTGTTGTGACCACTTTGGGTAAGAAGGGAAAGGCTCGAAAGGAGGCAACCAAAGATAAGGTCACCCCGAAAAACTTTGCCTCTCCTCGACCTCAAAAGCATACCATCCAGTGTGCTTTGTGTGATGTTGTCGGTCATGCCACCCATACTTGTCCGGAGTTGCCTCATCTCAAGCCCATGGTTAATGTCGCGTTCCTTAAGTCTACGGTCCCGGAAACATCTGTTCCTTCCTCGACTATAGCCAAGAACCCCAAGGTTATTTGCACCAACCACCCCTGTGCTTTGTGTGATCTCCATGGCCACTATAATCACCTTTGTCCCTGCTTCGATGACTTTTGTACCTCTCTAGCGACAATTTTCCAATACGAGGCCAAGCGCAACGAGCCCACCTCTCCCTTATTTGCACATTTTTCTTCGGCAAAACTAGAGGACACGAATGCTCCCATTGACATTCCCCCTCCTGATGTCGAGATGACGGAGCCTTCATCCACCATTTTCTACCTATCATCATCCATGAGACCCTCGGTGGAAGTCCCCATGGAGACTTCCCCTAATGTTTCGCCTAACCTCCCTTCAACGATCACCCTAGGCTCAACATCGGTAGATCCTCTATCTACTTACTCTTCTGTCACCCCTTATGACGATGTGCATGTGAACCTCTCTTCTCATGATCATGAGTCAGGTAGCTTCGTCGCGTCAGGTGGTCTTTCTTCCACCAGTCACCCCATCTTCTATTACGTTGACAATATTATGGAAGTAGTCACCACCCCTGGCTTTATCTATCCCCCCTTACATCGAACCCATGCATTCGAACCACATACACCTTGTGGCCATTACATTGACACCCAATATTTGGGTAACGGGGCACCCATATTTGAGAGACCAGGAGCAGTAATTATCCACTACTCTCCTAGTGTATCTGGTCATGTTGACTCTAGTACCCTGATTCATCCACATTTAGAAGAACTTCTAGAGTCCCGTATCACTTCAGATCACTCTAGGGATGACACCCCTCATCATTCCTTCAACTTACATCAAAAACCCAGTCCCCTAGACATTATTGTTGACCAACCTATGCGTTTTCTAGGAGAGCATCAGTTCATTATCTCCAGATCCACTCTTTGCGATAGGAACACCATGTATTCCAACCCAGAAAATTAAGTCCATTTGCTTCATATATGCAGTACCAAAAGAGATTGGTAAACCTCCATTCCTGTTCTCGAACTACATAACCATAACGGAAAAAAATGGCACACCACATCATAAAATGTGTTTAGATTCCCCCTTTCTAAATACATTTTGGCATGACCACAACATGCTTGGGGGAACCTATGCCCCTCAACCATAAAAATCCCAGATCTCAGCCAAAAACAGCATTGAAACCTCCTTCCTCTGACTGGTCATACTTTTCAGGTCATTTCTGGGACAGTTCATAGTTTTCTGCCCAGTACCTGCTACCCAGGTCGCAGATCAGACCCCAAAAAGTGCGACTTGGCATGTTCATGAGCTCTAGGTGCTTAAACTGAAATTTTTATCCCCTTAAATGAAAAACTAGGGTTAGGCCTATTACTTGCAACTGACGGATCTCGATTCCAATGGTCAGTTTGTCCACTACGATCACGGAAAGATTTAGGGCCTTCTCTCCTCTCTACATTCACCACAGCTCCACATGAAAATGAGTTAATTTGGAGGGAAAAATGCTTTATTAAAAGAAAAACCCCTAATTTTTCTTTCGCTAGCTGCGGCCAAACCATAGCTTAGTCTGAAAAATCGTCTGCACCGTTGGAAAGCTCTCACCAAGCCCTCAAATGGGTATCTGTTAGTTTTTTGTGATTTGATACTTCACCAAGACACATTTTTTCCATGAAGCGTCACTTCACTCACCAAAATAAAATTTCTTCACTTGCAACACTTGTACTTGGGGCACCACTTTGTCTTCATACTTGTCCATACTCATGTCGATTTTCGTCGTGAGTAACCATCATGTACTCATGTTTTTATGGTCCCCATTGGACCTTTACCGTATGATAGCATCATCAAGCCGCCCTTGTTTAGAGCATCCAAGTTGAGTCATCATCACATTCATGGATTCTATCCTGAGTCCCTTTGTGTCCCGCTATAGTCCTCCTTCCTTCATTGCTTGGTTCCTCTCTCATGTCGCACATTATGGCCTTCAGTCCTACTGTCCCCTATCCCTCATGATATTGTGTTAGTCATTGCCAAGTCATCCATGCCCTTTATGCTCTAACAAGGGAAGTTGTTCGTCTGCTACTCAATACCCCCCATTTCATCATCATCCCTGGTGTCAATCTGTCAGTGGCTCTACTATTTTCTCTCATGCCTTAGTTGAGGATCCCTTATTTCCTCACCTATGGTGGACCTCCTTTTGTCGACATCATATCATTCATTCCAGAAGACAGGTCTAGAGGGCGATGTACCTTGGTTCTAGCTTCCAATTTTGTTCGGTGCCTCGGATCAAGCAAAGGGATTCATCATTGCCCTTTGACTTGATTGTTTCTCAGCTCCAGCTCCTTTCAGCATGATCGAGATCCGTATACTTGATGGTTCAGTGATGTAGCAAATGATACCGGCAATTCCCGGGTGTGTGTGAGATGTTTCAGCCCTCATGAGGGGGTGGCCCTACAGGTAGCCCCCCACATGCCCAGATGACCCCTTCATTATAGCCTTTGATGCAGCTCCATATATTGGATGATGTCAGCCTCAGTCGCTTGCAGCGCCTTTTTGTTTGCATGTATCAGTCAGATTTTTAGAGCCCTTTCATGTTTATAGGGGCATTTGGGTTGTATTTGTATCTCATGTACTCAAATATTATTGTATAAGTCCTGGCTGTTATCCTAAGCACAATATGTATGTGGGATTCATTATCATGTTTTACCTGGCTCATGTTTATGCCAGTATGTACTATATTGTTCAGTCCCTTGTTTACTGTACGCATTATTCTTTGTACTTTGTCTCGGCGGGCATAGGTATGCCTTCCCCGCCGCCTATAACACAGGTACTCACTCATAAAAGAGACTTGTTGCACCTATAAGTCTCGCCTCCTCAGGGTCTAGTCCTTTAGCGCTTCGGCCTACCTTATATTTCTCTCTCTTTGACTTCCCCTTCGGTGTCTAGTACTAAATTTTACGGTCACATTCTGCCATTAGCTCCTAAGGCTCATACGTTAGGGAACAATCATATACACCATTTTTTGGTCATCTAACCTCGTTACTATTAGATGGACCTAAGTACACCATGTAAGACCAATTTACCCTAAGTAAAATTGCTTTCATTATGAAAAATAACTTAGTAAAACACCTTTATTAAGTTGTTTATGGTCTAAACAAGAAACCCCATGAGGAAATATTAAATAAATCCACATTTGTTTGATTTTCCTCAAGGAATAATTAGTTAAAAAAAGCAGCTTAATTAATATTCCCGGTCATATTTAACCCAAACAGAAAATTAATTAGATAAGTTATTATTTATCTTAATATTTTCTAGAATAATTATTTAAACCTTATTTAAATAATATTCCTTGTTAAATTTGACTATATCACTATAAATAGTTAAATAAATCAATATTTATTTAATTATTACTCAACCACATCCTTAAAATGATAAATAAATCATTTATTTATTTATTATTTACAAATAAATGGATTTGACCCAAGTCAAATTCTTTTTCCCTCCAACAAAAATAATAAAATATTCCATAAAAGCTGGATCTTGATTTGGTTAATAATATTTTAATTATGCACCAATATCTAGGCTAACTCAATATTTTGTTATATATACAAGGGTTTTTCCATTCATTCATCACCTTTTGTTGCCTAAATATCACTCTGGATCTATACTTTTGGTCTGACTTTGATCCACCATCATTTTCATATTTTTCTATCCTTTTGCTTGTGAGCTCCCTTTGAGTTCCATTTTTTGTCTTGGTTTTCTACACCATCAAGAGAGAGGAATTTTAGATCTGAAGTGTTGAGGACTTACAAGAACCCATCCCATTGAGGAGAACTGGTAACATCCTTCTATGTTTTCCTCCCAGGTACCCTTAATATAAAATTCATTCAACATATTTTTGTCTTGTCTATTGGATGCATGGAGTAAATATCGTTTTATTTACTGCTTAATGTCTTTTGATGCATAGATCTAGTTTTTTGCAGCATTTATCTTGATCAAATAATTGCATATCTGAAGATATTGGCAGCCATCTTTTGTTGTTAGGGTTGTTTGTTATGCACAGCTAAAATGGTCTTTTTTTGTACACTTTCAATTAAGATTCATACTAATAACTGTTATATCAGTGTTTACTCCCACTTCCTATTCCCCGATTTTGATTAAAGTGGGCCATCCCTCCACGTCACCTTTTCTTCCCCACCATCCATCATAGATCGCATATTATAAACCTTTTCCCATCGCAACTAAACTTGAAAACCTGCGATTGTTGATTTGCGATTTATCTCATCGCATTTGTTTTAACTTACCTTTGAAGTGCCCGCAATCTATTTTCTTTAACTTGCGATGCGACGGTTGGCCCCACCATAGAAACTTTGCCCCCCACTTCACATTCGTTTGCAATCATATCACATATCATATGAAACTGCATAAAACATTCACCGATTTAAAAACTCTGTTGATTGCAGTGGGTCCCTCTCCCCACACTTCGCAAGTTTTAGGATTTAACCCCTGCACTTATAACCAAAATTTAAAGTTTACGATTTTTGATGTAGTCCGGTCCCAACTTACCTTCCACATCACTCCGCTCGCCCCGCGCATCACACTTCGCAGGATTTAGAGTTTACCTCCCCGCTTACAGCTAAACTTTAAAATGTGTGATTTGTGATGCGGTCCAGTCCCACCTGCCCTCCGCCTCAACTCTCACTTTGCATCGCATCGCCGATAACATTCTTCATCAACTTAAACTCTAAATATTGTGAAGTGCGCGGATGCGATGCAGCTCCATAATTAAAATTTAAAATATTTCATGTCTGGTATATTGGTTTTTCATGTTGTTTTGTTTACAAAAAGGTTTTAACATAGCAAAATGATTTCGGGTGACAAAAAGACAGGAAGGTCGAGTCTGGCAGCAAAAGGCGTTCAACACTCCATTCATACAACAGAAATTCGCCAGCACAACATTTAGTTTTCCATCACATCAGTAAATAGTGGTCAACGTCCTAACTGTCCCACTACATCAACACCTGCTTCACACAACACATTCAACCGAAGCTATAATTTTGTAATAGTTAGATTTTTTTAATCCAAGTCTGTTAGAGACAGTATGATTGTAATTTTTTGTATAAATACTTCAGTTTTGGAAGTATCAAAGGTCGAGTGATTGAAATCAGAACTATTATTGTCTTTTGGAGTACTGTAAGCTTTTCCAATGCACTGGAGCATCAATAATAATCAGACCATTCACAGGATTCTTGTGGCTTAAATACTAGTGATGTGTTTCTTTAGTTATTTTGTTTCATTGTCATATTTAATTGTAATCATCTCAATTCCAATTGTAAAGTAGAAAGCGTGATGAATAGGATTTATTGTTGAGTACCTTATTCTGGCTGCCTTTGCAATCATAATGTTTTCCACTAAAGAACAAACTAAATAATTCTTAATTTCTCTTTAGTTCTGCTGAGTTTCTTCATATTTTTTTCATAAACCATTTATAATTTGAAAGATCCAGTAAATACTCCTAGCTTTTCCTATGTTTACTCTGTGAAAAGCTGATGCAACCATACAGTAATATTTTGACTCCATTTCCCAATATATATTTATAAATTGAATACAATCAATCTTCCAAAATCCAAAACAAACTAAAAACCCCAAGTTCTATCATAACTAGCCTAAAACTTATCCAAACAAAGACAAATCTTATAGAGAGAGCCCTCTCTGAAGCTGCCATGGCTAGATCCCAGTTTCCAAAGTTGGTTTTATGTTGGCCTATGTGATTAGTTCTCACAATATCTAGCAAATTATAGAACGCTAACAGTCCCATGTGGACTTGTTGCAGTACTTGGTGATATGGTGGGATGTAGACAGCAAAGACTTCTTCATTGGTGATCACGACTTAGACATTGATATATTTGATATCTATTTAATCATTGGTTTGTCCAGGAGGGGACTATCGGTCCAACTAGCAGGTTCTAGACCAGGAGGCGAGTGTACATATATGCTTGTCGCCATACATTGTAGTGGCGGGTCTGAAAATACCAAGAGTGTGAAAATTAAAATCAAGACTATCAATGGCCAAGCTCTTCGGATAGTCCTCTACATCATCGCTCGGGTAGTAGGGGTATAGGCCCTTCATGAGATGAGAAAGTCTCAATTTTAGTATGATGTGGACTGCATGAGTCCAACAGCCTTTAACTGGTGCCAGGGAATGCTTGTCAACCTAAAGGATCAACTCACCAAATGAAAAACAGTGAATCTGAAGTAGTTTGGATATGGATTGATCCTAGTGACTCTCTTATTAGAGCGGATGCCACTATTTCTATGTCAGAGGATAGAGGTTGGACCTCGTGCACCGAGGGATCCACAGCTTCAAAGATGGAGCGAGGTGATGCCTAGCCATGGTGGTGGGCATCAGATGTCATTCCTTCCAACATTCTTCGGGTGGATCCGCCAGGAGCACATCATGATTAATGATTGGTCGTACATAGGGACATATTGCAGGGAGATCTAGATATTCCTCTTCCACCGGGAGGATAGTGGGATGACCTTGGTAAGAAATTTTTTTTTTATTTTTTTCAATATTTGATTTTGTGTATGTGTGCAAAGAGTTTAATTTATGATTATTTTCTACAGATGTTCGAGCGGTGAGGCATCTAGGGCTATCTCTGGTATCACGGCGGGTAGTTTCACAAATTGAGGCAGTTGTTTATGATGAGGGTGCTAACCCTATAGTCGAGGTGGATTGTAACCTCACAACTTTGATGAGAGGCATACTAAAATATGCCTAAATCGATGATATCCCGCTGTGATATCAGAGACACTCAATGGGGGTTTCAGCTAGACTTCGTCGAATATTAGGTCGAGTGGCCAGAGTTGTCACATATTACCACCAGCATCACACCAGAGAATAGATATGCCTCATTTAGTTCTTTTGACTGCACTTATTTAGGCTCGAGAAGCCATGTGTCTCGGAACACAGATTTTTGACATTTTTATGTATTGCACTTTTTACACACTCGATATATATATATATAGTAGTAGTATATATATATATATATATATATATAGTAGTAGTAGTAGTAGTATATATATATATATATATATAGTAGTAGTAGTAGTATATATATATATATACTACTACTACTACTACTATATATATATATATATATATATATATACTACTACTACTACTATATATATATATATATATATATATATACTACTACTACTACTACTACTACTAATACTATATAATGTTATTTATCATGATGATATTTTGGTTTTTACATATGATGCAAATGTTTGTCTAACACATAACTAGCTAATGTATCAGTTAATGTATTCAAATGTCTTGGAATATGTTGATAAGTGATGTAATAAAAATTCCATTCCAATAATCAAACACGTGGATACATGAATAATATGCGAGGGTTTCTCACTGAATAACATCCATTCAATTGTAGCACAATGAGTTGTGAGTTGTGAATTTAATTGTAGCACTATATTTGGCATTGTTTTTAGTTGTTCAACCCAAGCATACACCATGAAAATTCACTAACTCACCATTAGGAGCAAACATTTCCATGATGTGGAAGACAAGTTTCGTGTACTATGACAAGCGCCATTAGCAAAATGGACATAATGGTTTGATGACATTTGCAAACCAAGTGGAACATAGGGTAGGTAGAGGAAACCATGTCTACAAAAGAAAACAGTCACACCAAAATCTAATTGTACACTAATGAATCAAAAACACTAATATACAAAAGTATTTACATCGAATCAAGCATAATACTTTTTGAGATAGAGCCCATTTCATGGCTCAACCAATTGATTCCCTTCATAATCGACCAAATCATAAGTGCCTTTTTCCAATACCCGTTTAACGATAAAGGGCCAATGCCCCATTGGTTCAAGTTTCCCAACCTCTAAATTATCATGAGCTTGATCATATAACAAGACCAATTCACCTTCAGTAAAAACATGTGGAGTCATAGATTTATCATATTTTGCTTTAGCTTGTTTCTTTTGAGCTTCGATCACCAAAGCAGTAATTCGTCGAGTCTCATTGAGACGTTTAAGATAACACAATCATTCTTATTTTGGTGAAGTACCAGGGAGTAACTCGAAAACTAGGTTCAAAGAAGGAATTTCAGAATCGATCGGGAGCGTGACCATACACCACTTGAAATGGTGTAAATCCAGTTGTTGTCTTAACTAAATTTTGGTATGCCCACAGAGCTGAAAATAGCATAAGATGCCAATTTCGTTTATGCATCCCAATGGTTCGTTGAAGCATTGTGACCAAAACTTTGTTAACAGCTTCAACTTGGCCATGGGCATGTGGATAGTAAGGAGTTGAGTTGTCATGATGCAAACCCAACTAAGAAGTAAGCTTTTTCATCATATAATTTCAGAAATGAGAACCATGGTCAGTGACTATGGACTTCGGGACACCGAATTGAGCTATGACATGATTAAAAATAAATTGCACCGCAGTTTTACCTTCAGCATCGTATGTTGGCATCGCCTTGGCTAAACGAGGGTTACAGGTCATGAAATCAATGCCCCATTTCGCAAAGGGTTTGGTGGTAATAATTGGGTTCAAGGGTTTGGGGAGGGCATGTGCTTTGCGAAAATATATATGGCAGTCGTGACATTTATGAATAAAAATAATGCAGCCTTTGAAAATTGACGGCCAGAAATAACTTGCGCATAGAATATTTTGAGCAGTAGCGTAGCCTGACATATGGCCGCCACATTCCCCAGAGTAACAATAATTCAAAACTTTCTCAGATTCCTCAAGATTCAAACATCAACAAAGGACAGAATCGACACCAGTACGATAGATAGTGTCCCCAATAATGAGATAAGGTTGGGACTGGTGACGAATTCGGTGTCACTCGGAGTGAGATAACTTTGGTCGACAATTTTGGGTCTGGAGATAGATAATGATATCACCATACCACGGATCAAGATTACTAATGAGAAAAAGTGATTCATCTGGAATCAACTCGGTAAAAGGAGTGGGTGGAGCTGCAGATGAAAAAGCAAAAATCAACTCAGCAAAAACTATTGATTTCTTCGACTTAGCTTTAGAAAACTCTAAATTGAACTCTTGTAGGATAAAAATCCATTTATAGTGTTTTCCCCCAAGTAACTGACGAATCAGGATGTAATTCATGGGTTAACAATCAGAAATCACAATAGTTTTGTGAGGAGAATATAATGGCGAAAGCATTGGAGAACATGAACAACAGACAAAGTGAGTTTCTCTACATGAGCGTAACATTTCTCATCATCAAAGAGATTGTGACTCAAGTAGTAGATAACATGTTCATTCTTGTCGTCATCATCCTAAACAAGCACCATTCCAATAGTGTGCAACATTCCAATAGTGCTATCAATGACAGCTAAATATAGGAAATAATCCCCTCTATAATCAGGGGGATGCAATAAAGGAGCACTAACGAAATCTATCTTTAAATAATCAAAAGAAGATTGAGCGATTTCATCCCAAATGAATGGGACCCATTTTTTCAATAAGTGAGTAAATCCTTTAGCGAGCTTGTCATAATTCAGGATGAAATTATGGAGAAAGTTCACTTTCCCCTGCAAACTCTGTAGTTGATGAACAAAAGAGGGAGGAGGAAAATTGATGATAGCCTCGACTTTTAGCAGACCAATCTAGATGCCTCCCTTAGAAACTACAAATCCTAAGAGACGACCAGATCAACACAGAAGACACATTATGAGGATTTAACCAAATTTTGTAGTGTTGATAGCGAATAAATATCACTCGAAGGTGAGAGGGGTGATCTTGACATTTCGCAGAATGGGAAGCAAGATCATCAGGATACGGCTAGACTATGTGCTTAATATCATGAAATGTGTAAGATATAGCCTGCAGGAATGTAGCGCCAACATTCTTCAAGCCAAAAGGGAGATTTTTATACGCAAATTTCCCCTAAGGATAGATAAATGTGGTTTTACGTTGATCAGTTGGGAGAATGTTAATCTCGTTATAGCCAAAAAAACCATCCATAAAGGAAAAATTTTCACTCCCAGCACATTCATCAATTATCTGGTCAATAAAAGGAGTGGGGTAATTATATTTAGGACAAGCCTGGTTGATGTCACAATAATAAACACAAACATGAATAGTTCCTTTTTCTTTGGTAACAGTGACGATATTAGAGATCCATTTTTTCAATTGTATAGAGTAAATGAATCCAAATTTAAGAAGTTTTTCAACTTCACCCTTTAAAGCAACTGCCTTACTTGGGTGCACTGGATGGAGACGTTGACAAATAGGTTTTGCGTTCAGATAGGTAGGGATTTCATGCACCACGATACTAGGATTGATTCCAGGCATTATTTCATATGACCAAGCAAATACATCGCAGAAGAAGTGTAAATATCAATCTCATCGGGACAAAAATAAGCCCCAATATGAATATTTTCGACATTCCCTTGTTTGACAGAGATTTCTATTGGAATGGTAGCCGAAATATTTCCCATGTTTCCTTCAGTCAATACTTCATGAACTAAGATGGGATTCTGAATTTGACTAGTCGATTCATGGGAAACACGATTTTCTAGACAAGTAGTAATTTCACCAAGGCTCGAGAGAAATGAATAACGATGATGGTTGTCATCCTAAGGAGTTTCCTCAAGATACATAACTTCTAATATAATCTCATCAGTCGAAAATGTCTCATTCAAAGGATCATATGAATCCCTTGAACCAAAATAGGGAGATTGTGACTACGAATCTAGAGACAAAACCAATTTATCTTTTCAATCGGATACAGCCGCAGAATCCAGAAGGATGTTCTGATACATTTGTTCGACGGGCCTAAGAGAAATAACATCACCAAAACTATCAATCTGGTCAAGGATGGGAATTGTCCAGGAGTCATGACTAGATGAAATAATGTTAACTGAAGCGACATTGGGAGGCAGAAGGGAGAAGATTCCTATCAACTAAGAGTCTTTAAAGAGGCTCGCTGTGACACTCTCATAAGGAATAATGGTATTCCCAACATACGGTACATTTCTAGTTGAAGAATCAAGAGCGAAAAAGGCAAGTTGATACTCTGTAACAATTTTCCTCTGATGGGGAAAACGAAGAACACGGAAAAGGGTAGAGACCACGCAAACCATTGCATGGGTCTAACTACGACCAAGTAGAAGATTATAGTTGAGATTCGCATTGAAAACTTTTACTTCCATATCCACCATTTTTCCCTCCAACCGGATTGGTATATATTTAAGAATGCCATATGGCCAAGAACCTCTATCATCGAAAGCTTCGAGCATATAAAGATACTAACTTAATGGAGGAGATTACATGGCTTTCTAACACACAATAGCCATGATATAGGTGGAGGCACCTTCATCAATAACAGTCCTATGAATAGTCTTACCCAGCAATAGAACTTGTAAAAGAAAATTTATTTGTGACGGGAGACGAGGAACGTGATTTTCAAGGTAAAAAGTAATTAAATTTGAATCTGAAGGATCAATTCCTCCAATAGAGGATAGCAATTCCTTCCTCTGCTATGGGCAGTATTGAAGGACTTCCAAAGTTGACATCGCCAAAGGCACTCGAGCTAAATCCTCCACAATATTATAATATTGAGTAGCTCGCGCATTTGGATTATACGAGGACTTCCGGAGAACACCCTTGGGGGGTGATCGGATAATGGAATCATTGCAAGGTCACTCAATATGAAGAGGACTAGAGCTGGGCAGGGTGGAAGAATAAGGCACATCAGAGGCATATTTTTCCACCATAGATTTGGAACGATTCAGATATTCTTTTGATAGAGTGATGACAGAAATGGGTTTTGTACCAGCCATGAAAACATGAGATCTTCCAGATGGATAAGATTGAGGTTGGTTTACCATTTTTGTTTGTTGATATGGAAAGGGTTCTTTCAAAACAATCGGTGTTCCCGATGTGCCTTTTAGAAGATTACTAACTTCGGCATGACAAGGACAATCCTTGGTGTAATGATCGTCGTCACATATTAAAGAGGGATATTTCGGCTTACGTTTCTATGCATTGTTAGCAAACGACTTATAGGAATCATGTTTAGGGGTATCGGATTTGGATTTTTCTTTACCCTTCATCTTACCTTTTGAGGATTTATCCGTCGCGGCATACTGAACGGCGTTAACCTCGGAGGTTTTACCATGATTTTTAGAATCATTCGCAGGAGTGGAAGGTACAATGACCGAAGTAGACTTAGGCTTCGAAGAAGATTTTCAGAGTACTATTAGTAGTTTGAGCCACTAACCTGATAACACCATCATCTGGTGTCGTATATGTAGATTTTGAAGAAGGCAGGTCTGTTGAAGGTCATGGGGAATTCGAGGCATAATGTATCAGATTGGGAATAAACAAGATATAGATACTGGGCAATGGTCTCTTCTTTAGTTACACATCCACCCATAGAAATATCTTTGGAAATTTTTAGAATGAATGCTTTAGTAAACCATTTAGTCAGAATTTAATCAGTAATTTGAAACATGATCAAACGTCACCTACGTCTCCACTCGTGAATGTGATCAGAGATATGAGTAGCAGTTGACTCTTCCAAAGATGTTAAGAGGTGGGTATCGATTTCATATCAGACGGGTAACTTGAAATGTGTAAGGAAGGCCATAGCCAACGAGTTGAAATATTGAAAAATGTCGTAGGGTAGTTCAATGTACCACTTGGTGGCGGTGTTCGTTAATGTGCACTGGAAAAGACGTAATCGAACTGAATCGTCGACCCAAGAGTTAGAAGAGCATCATAAATGGTACATCATAACGTGAGCTTGGGGGTATTAGCCAAATTTACCTTCAAATTTAGGACAATCCCCAGGAATTTTAGTCGAAACCATAGGCCAATGCAGCATATGTTGTATTGGGTCATTTGTAAGCCTTGACACATTTGGAAGTTCCAACATAGCCAAGAATGGTAACTGCAGATTATAAGGAGTGAACAATCTATGGTAGTTACCCATTTGAGGGTTCTAACCTTGCTGATATGGGTTATGCCCCAATTGGGGTTGATTTTGACCATATAAACCATATTTCCCCCACTGTTGTTGAAAGGGTATTTGTTGCTGAAAAGGTCCTTGTTGAGGCCAGGGTTGATGATAGGTTCCTTGTTGCAGTTGTTGATGAACATGTGGTTTCTCATTGGGTTGCTGATAAGGCCCCTGTTGGGGCTGTTGATAAGGCCCCTACTGCAACGCCTGTTGAGTATTAATTCCTTGCTGGATAGAAGGTCCTTGTTGTATGTGGGGTCTTAGCTGGGGTTGTCGGTACTACCCATGTTGGAATTGTTGGTATTGAATACCAGGTCTAAGAGGGTAAGTTTCAGCTTACCCAAAAGGAGGTTTAGGACCATATGGCATCTGAGGACCAGCCTGTGTATTAGTAGCAACACCTAACGGTGGATTTTGAGGTTGTTGGACATACTATTGTTGGACGTTCGGTTGTTGAACATACTGATGTTGTACGTTCGGTTGTTGAACATAGGGTTGTTGGATATACGGTTGTTAAACAAGGGTTTATTGAACACGAGGTTGCTAATAAATAATTTTATTTGTAGATGGGTGAGCACCTTGTAAAGAGGCACCCATGACAGAACTTGTTAGGGATGAAACCAAAGTTCCACCAAGACTAGATATGGGTTTTCCCGACCCCGATACAGTTCCGTAGTTCATAATTCCCCCACCTGAAAGGGGTGGTACATATAAGGGATGTGATTTCCCCCCTAGCATGGACAAAACCATAGTTTTCCACTTAAATGTGGAACAATAGTGATGGTAGATAGGTACAAAGGAGCAGATGATCTAAGTGTAACGAACATTTAACCCACAGAAACTGCAGGTTGAGTGGAAGGTTGTGAAAATGTGGCTACGTCTAAAACAAATGATCCAGAAGTTAGAGGAATACCATATGACTAGATAGAATTATGAAAAAGGGACGTGGCCCTAGAAGCTTCTGAGATAAGGTTTCCGAGAGAAGTGTAACCTGGCGGAAGCGAATAAGCAACATGGCCAGAGGATACACTCATTCCAATTCCTAAATCATAAGAAGCAGAAACATAAGAAAAACCTTCCGGAGGGAACATTGATTCGACTTCAACTTCTGGGGTGTGAGTCGTAGAAGTTTCCATAGGAATACTTTGAGGAGTGCTCGCAAATGGAGCATCGTCTGCATTAGATTCCATGTGTGGTGGAAACAACTGTCGAACAGTAGTTCGAGATGTGATGGGAGAAGCACCAAAAGGAACGTTGGGATTATTGAAATGAATATATGGATGCTCAGGATATACCACAAATGGATCGTAGAGAGGATTATGAGGGAATACCACAAACTATGCAGCGGTTTCAGGACTTTCCGGCTCAAGATCATCAGATGACGAAAGAAAACCGTCAAGTGGTGGTCAAGAAGAGAGCGGTTGGATGCTTGGGACAATACCAAGTTCAAAACCTTGAGCTTCAAGAGGCCCAAGTGGAAAACAAATAATCTCATGATGGGGTCCTTGAGTTCCTTCAGGGGATGATTGAGGTGAATTCGGAGATTCAACCACGATGACTTTTGAACAAGATCAAGCAAAGGATAGGTGAATTCTTTTTTAGCAATTAAAATTTTCAATTAATAGGCCATGATGAGGTAAAGTAGTACTGCATGGGTAGGATGTTTTCGTAGATAGTATATTTTAGAATTAAACAAAATAAATTAAAAAGGGTATACTACGTAAAATGGATTACCAAGTATTTTTGAACTACAATATACACCTTAGTGAACCAAGGACTTGACGTATGGCAAACAATCTCCCCGAATGTTGTGTTCGGCGTATCAAGTCTACAAGGTGGGCGACTATGCTACCTATGGCAGGTTTGCAACCAAGTGGGGTCTCCCAAAATATACACAAGAATACATGGCAACTCAGTCTGTAGTAGCATTGTCTAATGTGTAACTGTTCAATGAGAGCACCCCCATATAGTTACCATACTTGGAGCATATTCCTATATACTTATGTACGTGGGACGGGATATCAACCCTGGAATGCAAGACAGGATCTTAGCGATAAATGCTACTCTTAACGATGCCAGAACACGTCTCTAGCCTATACTTCTAGATATTTTCATTAATTCCAAATGCTCCATAGGTTAATTGAGGTTCATTTTAATGTTGATCTGAAATTAAGTTTCGGTTTTGGAATCAAAACGATGTCACATGAATTCCTAAGATGTAGCTATATGAGAAAATTTTTCCTTTATTTTCAATGAAAGCTAAACTAATAAGGGAAGATATCGCAAAGAGTAATGCATCAAACCAAATGCAACAAGAAAAATTCCCCCCGACTAGATTTCACTTTTCACTTTTTAAAATGTGAATTCTAAAAAGTAAAACAATTTCACTCACTATCCCAAATGCAACTCATCCAAATGTAAAATGATTTCTACTTTCACTAAGATGCATTTAAATCATTTTTTTTTGTTGTTCACTTTGAATGATGAAATGCAGCTGATGCAATTAATGCACTTTTAAAAAATCACTTATTGAAAAAATGTAATCTATTTCCTATAAGATTTCAAAAATATCCTTCCAATGCAAGTGATCTCATGTGTTTAACGAAAACCAATTCTTGAAATAAAAATTAAACAGATGCAAAACCCAATTTCTTTAAACGAGCAAAAATTTCACTACTGTCTTATAGCAGAGAATCAATATTTCTTGATTGATACAAGTAGTAAACATAGCTTTTAATTGACATGCAACAACAAGACAACCAAAACAAAAACTTTTCCACTTAAATCATAAGGCTAATTTGCGCTTTTCAAAGAGGCTGCACACACTCAAAGCAAGAAATAATGCAATCAAAGTAGAGAAAATATTTCAAGGATCAAGACATACTAAGGTTTTTCCTAAATAGACCCAAAAAATATCTATTTTCTAAGACTAGCGCGGTCCACTAGTTAACACTAGTGGTCTGCAGAACGTCTGTTCTAAAAAAAACCAACGCTGGCAGTGAAACTATATCTATTAAAAAACGCACTGAGAAAGGAAAAGAGTGATAAAACAAAAAATATTTGAGGAAAAACTTTGGACTTGATACCTTAAAACACTTACAAGCTAGAATATAGACTAAAAAACAAGCCAAACAAGCAGTCATTCAGCGGTTAGCCAAACCGAGCATGAAGACAAAAAACAAGAAGAGGGTGAAAAGAGTGCAAACTCCCTATTGGAGTCGCCAATTTGTTACGCAGGAAAATCCATTCTTCAGAAAGAAGAAATCCCTCTAGCCCAATGAGTGGGTATAGTAACAACTATGACAAAGGATACAAGCTTTCCTAGTTTAAAATTGAAGTAATACGAGAGAGGAAGATGGCCTACCTCACTCCTTATGCAGACATTTCCTTGATGTTGATATTGATCCTTTCACTTTCAGGCTCGTTCCTCGCTATGCCTTCTGCGTCTGAATACCTGTAAAGAATATCACATCACAAAAAACAAAAGATACATAGCATAAATATATTTCAAAGCAAACCACATGACAGATCAAGGAGTATCGTGCTAAATCAATTAATATTAACATATCCAAGGGAACTAAAGCATACTTTGTATTATTAAATAAACAAAGGGAAGCTTATAACTGGTGCCTTGATGTTGGAAGCCTCCTTCGGAATGGAAATCCATTTCCAAGCCTAGCCTTTCAATCTCTTCTCCCTCCTCGCCAAATAGACAAACATCTAGGCGCAATCAAGTAGAAGAATGGAAACCAACAAAAACCAACTGGGACTCACTAGCATGACACTCCTTTATAGCAGATCTGGAGAGGTTATGGATCCACTAATGAGGGTGAAAGGTCTTATCTCAAAACCAACAAGTACCAGAACTTCGTCCTCTAGAATTTTATAAGTCAGAGTTACTGCTCCATTTTTGGAGAACCTGCCCTAAGAGGAACAATGCGACTTTACCATTGAATTCCCATGCTGGCAACGCTGTTCACATGTTAGGGACAGGGTGACAAGCGCGAGGTTATTAAGGGAAGAACTGCATGGGGATTGTAAAATAAGGTTTTTACAAACTTTTTGCAAAAAATCTTCAAGGAATTTCTATTTTAGGTCTTTGGGGATATCTCAAGCATGTTATCCAAGATGAACAAGTTTATAAATCTTTTGTCGCTTTCTGATGTTTGTGACATGAGCGACACAAAAGATGACACTTAGGATAAGGATTAAGGAATGCGACAAAATACTGTGTAACACCTTTAGATCCTTTAAAGCATTGACCATTTCTCTTGGAAAGGTCTACCTCGCCTTATTATTCATAATCTTAAGGGGATTCCTTTCGGTTGTTCGTTGCCATAAATAACACTCTTCCTAAGTCACTATCTTTGTCACTTTCTTCTTCAGATGAAGAGTTGTCTTATTTTGAATAGAGAATTTTCTTCATCATTATCTGACCACTTTTCATAAGGACGTATTGAAGTGAAATGACCAATTTCACCATAATTAAAACACTTCAAAGGGAGCTTACCTTTTTACTTTTTGGCTCCTTTCTTCAACTTCCTCACAAAATTAGCTATTTCTTCATTTGAGACCTTGCTACAACTACAACGGGTGCTTGGCTTTGACTATTGATTGTTCTTCCCTAAATTCTTAGATTTCATAAAATATACTTCTCTTTTATATGGGTTATCTTGCTCTATTCTCATTTCATAGTTTGAAATTATTCCATGTAGCTCATACATGCTAACATTTTCTAAGTTTGATATTTCTTCTAGAATTAAGACTTTAGAGTCAAACCTCATTGGAAGATATCTCAATACCTTTCAAACAATTACCTTATTTCTATTATTTCTCTCAATCCTTTCAAGGGATTTACTATTTCATCAACCCTGAGAAAATAAGTTGCCATATTTAAATATGTTCAAAATATCCTCTAAAAGTTTGAAGCTTGCCCTCTTTGACTTTCCTATCCCCTTCATATATGCTTTGAATCTCATCCCAAAATTATTTTGCAGATGTCAAATGCATTACTTTGACATAAATTGAACCTATTAGACCAATTAAAATAGAATTTATGGTTTTTGCATTACTTTCATAAAGATTCTTAACGACATCATATGTTGGAGTAACAGAAGGTTCTTTGTATCCACTTACTACAAAATTCCAGACATCAAATCCTTGTGCTTGTACATATGCTTTCATCCTTCCACTCTAAAACACATAGTTTTTTCCATCAATTCCATTCTTGGTGCAATCCATGATATCCCTTCTAGTGGTTAGACTTCTTGTGTAGGAACCTACTCTGATTCCAATTGTTAGAAATATTGAAAGAGGGGTGAATCAATATTTCACTTCAAATCTTCAAATTTTAAACTTTCAAAGCATCAAATGTTATTAGCATCAGATCAAAACATAAACTGACATCACATCACAAGAAAAATACACAAGAAATTTTAGGTGGAAACCCTTCTGGGAGAAAAACCACTGAATGAATTTCTAATATAATTTATAAGTACAATATTTTGTTAGCTCAACTGAAATGGAAGCTCAAAATTCCTAGTACTCTAGAAAAATCATTCTATTTATCATGAAGCTCCAACTCCTGAAAGGATGCTCAAACTCCTAAAAGGATGCTCCAACACACTAATTTTACCAGCTCCAATTGGAAGGATTCCCCGACACCCTAGTTTTATCAGCTTTAAATGAATGGATGCTCCAACACACTGCAAGCTCCAACTTGCCCTAGCACCACCTTACCACCCTAAAGTGTTCTCAGGCTCTGACTTGAAGGAGACTTATATCTCCACCTTTCACCATCCTACCACCACGAATTAGAAGAACAAATGTGGGATCTCGTACCAGGGAAAATGACCCACTTATAATGATTTTCCAAATTAACCCTTACTATTGATATATGCCTATATATTTAATGATGTAATTTCAACAAAAATTATTGATTTTCCATAGTTCTGCTTCTAATACCTTGCCTAAATATTCAAGACACAATTCAAGTAAAAACTAAACATAAACTTGAACTCATACCTAACATGTTTATCTGTTGTTGAGGATACACTTTCTTTTCCATAGACGCTTCATAAGAGTGCTTCTTTTAATTTCCAACAGATCTATTCATTTAGAGATGCCCTGTATCAACCCTTGACTTGTCCTAAACATGTCTTAACCATTCCTTCCAATAGATCAGAAATGAGACCTAAATCTTTCCTCTTTTGCCCAAAGGAAACCCTTTTGTTATTGCCTCCAAATATGCTTGTATTAATGCAAACTTGGATCAGACTTCAAGGATTACAAGAGCTTATGGATCTACCTTAGATTTGTTCTCATAACAGACTTGTACATGTGCCAAATTCAAACCATTTTATATGGCCTTGATCCACTCGTTAGCTATGACTTTTACAAGTATAATTGCGGTCTTCTTTTTGGAATGGACAAGCCCTAAATCAATTTGAAAAATCTCAACCTCTGCTCCAATAATTTGGATTAGCATACCTTATGATAGATCTTAGGAAGAGGCCTTCATAAATGTCCAAAATAAGCCTCATAGCTAGCCTTTAAATCATCCATCGAATAGCCATTTGTCAATTGAAAAAAATAATGCCACTGAGATTTGTTAAAGGGGTCCAAATAGGCCAAAAGATAAGCATTGAGCTAGTGCAAAGTCTTGCCACAAACGAGCCCTTAGGATGGTTGAAACTGGCCTTAGAAGATCCTCTTAACCAGCTGCAGATGGATCGGAACAAAGCCTCAGGGAGGACGAAGCACATGCCACAAAAGGGCTATGAATTAGGCCTTGGAATAGACAATTACCCCAACGAGAATCTAACCATAAGAAATATAAAAAACAAACTATAACACCATCAAATATGCCTTAGAATGGGCTTAAAGAACTCTCAGAAAGGTCTGAAACAAGCCATAGAATAATCCCTTATCAAGTGAAAAGGTCATCATAAAAAGATAAGACAATAATCACAAATCATATGTGAATTAACCCATGAACAACCTTATAAATTAAGCCACAAAATTACTTCAAATTAGCCCACAAATATTCCAATTTTAGCTTGGATATGTCGTTTCAAAGAGGGTTGAATAGCTTCAGAATAATCTATTTTTTTCCCACAAAGTAGGCCTCTAACCTGCCTCGAACCAGATGAATTTAGGGTTAAACCTAAAAAACCAATAAATAACCAAACTAAAAATGATCAAATAACCACAAATATACCCATAAATGCATGCCCTACTCTTCTTATCAACTTGATAGTACAAGGCCTCAGAAGATCAAATGAAATACTTAGAAATATAAGTGTAAAAGTGATGCACCAGGATAAATATTAGCCCTCTTATTTATACTAAATGAGGGGACTTCTAGAGGGGTTGACTAGCCCTTAAAATTATGAGTCGACATCAATTGAACACATAAATTTAACTTGAGATGACTCGACAAAATGCCTAAAAAACCAAATTGATATTAACCTCACCTTATTCATCTTTTGAAGCAGATTTCTTATGATAATTTTCCTCCTTTTAAGGTTGATTTGGCTTCTCATTTTGAGGGTTAATTGATCAATGTAATTTTCTTAAATAATATTCCCAAATTTGAGAAATAATTAGGTTGCCTTTAATCATTTAATTTGGGCACCTTCACCACAATTATGGGGATTCAACTTTGATCAGCCATATCTCCTCAACAATGAGGAGTTATTAGGTGTGCCATTTATCGTTGGAATTGACATGATGAGGAAAATCAAATGAAGATGGTTTTGAGACAAAAGATATTTGTTTTCCCAATGATTTTCTTCATCAAAATCGGGGCTTCTTCTCACTGTTGCCTGGGTTGACATCAATGCTAGTCAAATTCCAACAATTTCTTCATTTAATCTTTGATTTAGCCTCAACCTCCACAATTTTGTGGGTCTTCAGTGATTTTTCTTACTCCTTGGAAAACTAGAAAGGAGGTTAAAAATCCATTCCTTTTCTTAGGAATCTACATTTCTCATATCAACAAGGAGGACCAATTATTCCTATATTCAAGACATAGCACTCGAGCTCTTTAGGCTATAGAGTGAGGGTGATACCACTTCTCATTGAAAATGTTGCCATTCTGAAATATCTAAACCTTATAATAAACAAATTTTGGGAATTCCAACCATATTTTCTTGAAATAGCTCTTTCCTTTGAACTTTCCAAGGTAAAAACCCTCCTAAGAGAGAGAAGAGGGAGGCAAGTTGGTTAGGCCATTGAATTCTAGAGAAGGGAGGAGAAAGGGCGAACTCAAAGACTTCATGAACAAAGGAAAAACTAAGAAATAGATGAGGAATTATTTCTTCTTATCTCAGGTATAATGGACAACATGAGGGGATAACCATTCCTCTTTTCTGAAGATTCTCCATTGTCAAGAATTTACCATGAATTGACAACCAATAAAAGGAGTTGAGTTCTAGTGAATATTTGGGAGTCAAAATTCGTGACCAAACATGTAACTTTGGAGGAATTCATACTTTAAATAATAAAACGTAGTAGCCTTCTCAAACCATAAATTTTGAGTTCTTCCATACCCAGTGATCAATAGAGGCCCAATTCCTAGGGGCACAACCAACCAATAGCAACATCAATAGGCTAAATCAAGTCGATATATGGTGTGGAACTTAGCATGGGTCCCAAAAAATCCATGAACCAAAGTTATCCCATTTTGAAATATCTGATAATGTAATTTTCTTTCGTAGGTCAACCAATATCTCAAGGGGATTAGCTCCTCATGACTTTCTAAATCGTGTTTTTATGGATTCAATTTCACCATAGATTTATTGGCCTCCCATTATATGGATATATAGAAAGATGTTCTTTAATCAGATCCATATATGAATAGAAGACCTTCCAGATCGACAAGCCTCCTTTTGGAGCCAAGGGATCTTTGACGCTAAAATCTTGGCTTTGTTGATAGTATTTCTTTCCACTAGGCATAATGATTTGAAATACATCTCCACACCAACTTGGAACCTAATGCAATATTCATAAGGGAGGGATCTCAAATCCTTAAGCCACCATGAGACTTTGTGGATTTTACCACAACCCATTTGATGAGACGAAACCTTTTATGGCTCTTCTTACCACCCTCTCATAAAAATTTCCTCATAATTTCATCTAGTTCGCAAAGAGTCCCAACTGACACTAGGAAAACTATGAACTAGTAAAGAGGAAACATTGATAATACCACTTTAATAATAACTTGACGCCCAACTAAGTTCAATCAAATCGATCCCCATTATTGTAGCTTGGACTTGAATTTCAAAAATTCCTAACCAGGCTTGGGAAGAATGGAATTTTGAACAAATCGAAATCCCAAAATTTCTGAAATCTTTCCAATAGCCTACATGATGAATCCCAAGAAGGAGACCTAGTTGTTTCTGAAGAAGGTGGCTAGTATTCCAAAATAGGTTTGTGAATTTCAATTATTAATAAGACCTCAAGAAACCAATAGATACTAATCTAGAACCTGCTTGAAGTTCTTTATAATAATTAATGAGGCTCCTCCCAATAAGAGGGTATCATCCACAAATTGCGAGTGATTTATAATCTTGATGTATAAGACATATCTTACCCAGAATGTTTCCATTCCTTTGTTCATATTCAAGACATTTGTTTAATGAGTCTACCATTAAGATGTAGAGGAAAGGTGAAAAGGAACACCTATGTAAAATCCATAGGAGTAGTCATTCACCAAGGTGGGGATCAGAGGGGAGGAGATACAAACTTCCACCTGTTTTATAAATTTCCCATTGAAGCCAAATTGAGATATCACTTTTATAAAATGTCATGATTGGCATGGTCATTGTGCATTTGCAATATCAAGTTCGATGAGCATACCTTTATCCTTCCTTACGTTGCTCGACAATATTATCTATTATTTTCCTTTGGCTCGTGAATCCCCCCATTATTCTCAAATATGAGCATGGGAAGGAAAGGCTTTATGCACTATGCTAAAATATTAGAAACTATCTTATCTTAAACATTGCATAAAGAGATCGGTCTATACCTAGAAAAGGAGGATGGATGGCTTCTTTGGGAGTCAAGGCAATAAAGGATGAGCTAATCCCTCCTCCCATATAGTCATGTTTGAAGATGTAATCCACTAGATGAATTAGATTAAACTTAATGACATCACAATAAGTCGTTTAGAAGTGGGCTTAAAACCATCTAGATTGAGAGCTTTGTCTAAGCTCAAAGAAAATACCATTTTTCAGATCTCCTCTTCTGTAATGCTTTGCAGTAAGTACAAATTGTCATTTTCACTAATTTTGGAATTTTATCTAGTATATACTAGCATCCTCCTAATTGGGTACAAGATAGGCAGAGTATTGAGAAATGAAGTAATTAATGATTATACTTTAGTTTCCCTTGAAGTCCTCAATCTACTCTCCATCCATGCTAATAGATTTAATATATTTCCTCCAAACACGTGCCTTAGCCTAGTTATGGAAGAACATGGTGTTGTAATCTCCATCTAGCAGCCATAAGATATGGGACTTGAGGTGTCATTCTTGTTCTTCTGATTTGATCACATGATGGAAGGCCTCGAATTATGCTTGCAAATATTACAGAAGCTCCTTTGTGACAACTCCCTGCTCTATTTTCCTTTGGGATTCTTCTAGATTTTATTTATGTGTGTTTATATTGGCCCCCCTTCCTTCATTATTTGTTTTTATCCATTGCTTAATGACTAAGTTCAAATTTTTATTTTTTTTCCTAGATGGTAATTGGAGAACTGATTTCCCACCTACTCCACATTTCCTCTACCAAATCTAAGTAGCCTTCCCTTTGGATCCAAAGAGGAGAGAAGCGGAAGGGAAATGACCCATAGTCTACTATCTACGATACTTCAATAGGAATTGGTCGATGATATGAACTTACCCAGGGAAGAATCTAAGAGGAGATGTGAAAGTCTCAGATAAAAAGGAACATGCAACTAAAAATTTGTTTAGGTAGGTTGCAATGTGACCCAATCCAGATTTGCGATTTATTCTAGGTAAATTTGTTGGTAGCCAACTTGATATCCATTAGATCCAAAGAAGTAATTATATCCTCTATTTTTTCTTGAAATTGATCCCAAATGGGGAAGCCCCCTTTTTTCCCAAGGATGGGGGGTTGTATTAAAATCCCTTGCCATAATAGAATCTTGACTCCAAGGAGAGTCATTGAGGTCTAGGAGAGATGCCCAACAATTGATCTTTTCCGTATGTTGAACAAACACATGTACATTAACAACATTTCACATAATTTTTAAAAATTGAAAAATTATAAAAATTGGAAAAAATAAATAAATTAAATATATATAAATTTTTTTTAACTATGTTATTTTTTTTAAATACAAAATCAATTGAAAAAAATAAAAAATAAAACTTATTTGATTAAAACAAATTAAAAAAAAAAGGTGTGCCTTGATGTGGGTCGTGCCATTGGCTACTTGGCCAATCCCATGGGTGGAGGGGCCCACGGGACCAACACACACAAGTGTCATGGCAGAGGGGCGATGTTGGGCATCACCCTTCCCACACGAGACACACTCCATAAACTTTTTTAATTCATTTTTTAAATTTTTTTTTTTTTTAATTGTTTTTTTTTTTTTTCATTTATTTTGTAAACTTAAAATTAAAATTTATTTTAACTTTTATTTTATAAATTCTTAAAAATATCTATTCACATTTTAAAATTTATTTTTTTAATTAATTATTTATTTATTTCCTATGTATTCATGATCCCGAAGATTGGTGACCGTTGCGTCCACGAAATAATTGTACCAAGCAAATCTACCCGAAAGGATCACCTTTCTGCTGACACAACCACATATTTTGGCCCCAAGAGTGTTGAGAGAACTGAACCTGTTGTAGCCTAATTTGACTCAGCTAAAAGTCAAGAGAGGTTATGAGAAATTCAAGGTTATTGAGGAACAGTTGTTAAAATTTCAAGAAGACCTGTAATATGCTCGAAAGGGTAACCAAAATCTCAACGAGGATTCATCATCACATGTGCACTCGAACCAAAACCAAAGAAGAAAAGGTGTGAAGGAGTCATTAACGAGCGGGCAGAGTCGAGCTAGTTTGCGTTTAGAGCAGTGCACGAGGGCACGTGCAGTTCAATGGGTCAAGTTGGCAAATGGAGAAAGTCGTGAGCGCACAGGTCAAGTTGAAAAAACGGAGTAAAGCAGAGATGGATGGTGAGGATCAAGTCGCACAAATGATAGCGAGCGATGGACAGACCAGATCACAGAAGAAATTTGGAACATATCTTAGAATTTGAGTACTTTCTGGACAAATTTCAAATTATTTATGAAGACGTGGCTTTAAGGATATTTTGTCATTCATTAAAGCAGGGTGCTTAGCAATGGTTCCAGTGTTTGGAAGAAAGTTCAATTAGTTCATGGCAAGGTTTTCAAGATATATTTCTTAGATATTGGGACGAGCACAAGTCATATGAAAAACACCTTTTAGAATTATATTCTATCCAGAGGCAGAGCAATGAATCAATCGTTGAGTTTAATAGGAGGTTTCAAAAAATTTATTTTAGCATGCCAAAAGAAATTCGACCTCCTGAAGCTGCAGTTATGGTTTACTATTTGAGGATTCTTTCTGTTGTCTTGGATTTTTATCTCAAGAAGAGAAAGCCTTACACTCTAGAGCTGATGTTTCTTTAAGCACAGGAAATTAAAGATAATGTGTGGCATTGTAGAAATTTTTCCTATCATATAGAAATAACAATTTTTGTTGAAGACAAAGGGGCCTGTCGAGAAAACATTGGAATAGATTTACAAGAGAATGAAAATTCAGAGAGGGCGTCAGAGGATTCTTGTATTGTTGGAACACAAGAATTTAAGCATTCTGAAGATTCTGGTCAAAATCCCGTTGTAACAACTAAACTACATGCTGAAAGCCTGGAAGATCATTACAATTTTCATAATTTTAATGATTTTGTGAATAGAGGAGAAACTAATGGAACTCCTCCTATATGTTTGAAGGAGGGGGAAGATCTTTGTCAAGAATTGGCATTATACGAAGAACATCAACATTATGAGGAAGAAACCTTAGATTTATCTTTCCGGCCTAAATGGTTGTCAACAGAAAACAAAAATCAACCTTCTCACATACAACCTCAAATTGAGGAGTCAAATAGTGAAGGAATTTTCCCTATTCAAAGAGGTCTACATCAACAAGATGTTCAAGAAAAGGAGGCAGTAGAAAATTGGTCCCATCAGTTCTATGATCCAGTAGCAGACTATATGGAAACTTTCTTTTGTCGGCAACAAACATTTATGCAAAGGTATGTGCAAAGCTTTGTATCTGGAAAATTTTCATGGTATCTCCCTATTGTGATCTTCAAATTTCAATAGTATGCAGGCATTAGGCCTAACGTGCAGATGTTGGATTGGTGCCACTGGAAGGCTGACTTCACCTGATTGAGTTCATACATGAACACATATGTAGGAGTAGTGCGTAAATAAGCTCAGAAGTTGAGCATTTTTAGCTGCAGTATTTATGTTTTAGCATTTTCAGTTTAAGAATAAAGGAAGGGGTCCAAAGTGTAGCAGGTTTCAGGAGGATTTCATACTTAATCAATGGCCATTTGGGATTGACTCCATGCCCAATAAAGGCTACTAATATACAGGTGGTTCTTGACTCCATGCCCAATAAAGGCTACTGATCTATAAGTTCTCAACACTTGGCTACCAAAGTGTTGTCCCCAATTGGAGCCAGATGTTATAGCCTAATTTGACTCACCTAAAAGTCAAGAGAGGTTCTGAGCAATTCAAGTTTATTGAGGAACATTATTATAATTTCAAGAATACCTATAATATGCTCGAGAGAATAACCACAAGCTCAATGAGGATTCATCATCACATGTGCACTTGAACCAAAACCAAAGAAGCAAAGGCGTGAAGGAGTCATGAACGTGCGGGCAGAGTCATGCTAGTTTGCGTTCAGAGCTGTGCATGAGGGCACGTGCAGTTCATTAATGGGTCAAGTTGGAAAATGTAGAAATTTGTGAGCGCACGAGTCAAGTCAACAAACCAGAGTAAAGCATAGATGGATGGTGAGGATCAAGTCGCAGAAATGATAACGAGCGATGGACGGACCATATCACAGAAGACGGTTGGCGCATATCGCACATCGGCGATTTTTGTGTTTATTTGTAATTCTTCGCACGGTAAGAGATTTAAGTTGCGATGCGATAAAAATGGGAGGTGGCGATGCGATGCGAAGTATATCGCACATCGCATGCGATAAGCTTTTCGAGTTGATTTGTGAAATCACAAATATTGGGAAATTATTAAAACTTGAGAAGTGTGATAAAGAGCTCGGATGCGATGTAGTTTAAAAGGTGAACTCCAAAGTATTTCAAATCCATATGCAAAGAATTTTCTGTGCTAAATCGCATCGGAGGAGGAAAAGGAGGATTATAACATATGGTGAAACGTCGAAATGCAATAGAAAGCAGACGCGATGCATTCTTCAGAGGTGAATAGAATATATTTCAATTCCAAGTCTTGCAGCAGTTTATGAAGAAAAGGATGAATGCAGGAGTAGGCTCAGGTGGAAAAAGACACGACACTATGTGCAGAAGTCTTAAAAGCAGTTACGCCTTGATAATTGAAGAAATTCTGAACGCTGCCAAAAAGACTCAATTATGTGACCCGACGCAGAGCAAAGGAGAAGAGAAGATGGAACGTAGCAAGCACAAGCAGAAGAGGCAGAGCTAGGTAGCAGGTGACATGATGACAGTGTTCGAAACACAAAAGCATGGGCAGAGTCGGGTGGAGATGCGTTTATGTAGACTGTTAGGACATCACAGTCGAAACAGAAGGAGACACATCAGCAACAAATCAGATTTAGCAAAAGGATTATATCCCAAGTGTTATTTTGTTTTCTTTGTTAAGATCGAAGCTACAATGGTGTCCTTGATTGCAATGTAATAAGTAGTTTAACATTTTTGGGAAGTCTAAGAGTTTCAAGAAGCTCGAGCAGTTACAAACTGCTTTTGTTTGTATTTAAGGAAGAGAGAAAGAGAGAGGAGGAGTTCCAAGTTCTGGACCTCTTGGGGACTACATTTTGTACTTTTTTTTTGAAGGGTGAATGAAATAAGCAGCAAGTTTCCTGCAAATGTTGATGGTGATTTATGTTTCTTGTGCCATTTTATGTGGTTTCTTCCTTGAATTAAGTGAAGTAAAAAAGCAGTTGGTCTCTGATTTACGTTTGTAAGTAAGAGTTAAATAGCCTTAATAAGCGCTCCTTCACTCCATCTCTTCTCCCTTCACAAATTCTCTCTGAAACTTAAAAGTAATATATTATGTGTTTACAACGTATTATTTCGAGTTTCCTCTATCTTCACAAACTCTCTCTGAAACTTTAAAGTAATAGATTCTATGTTTACAACATGTTATTTTGAGTTTCCCCTCTCTCCATGAATTTCCTCTAAAACTTAAAAGTAATAGATTTTGTGTTTACAACATATTACTTTGAGTTTCCCATGTAGTTATTCATTTAGATATCAGTAGTCAATGGCATTGTGAAATATTTTATTATTCCAGATCATTAAGGGTTTTAGAAAACTAGTTTCCAGTGGGATAGAACCGAAACCTCATGATAAAATTATTTCTATGACACACTTTTAAAATGTCTTAAGCACTGATTCCTTTCACAACGGAGGGATTGTCTCTTAAGATACGACAAAACCCATGACCTCTCAATAACTGAGGTACTTTAAAGACAAAGACTTAACCAACTGAGCTAACCCTCGGGACTTTTTAATTCTTTATTTCAGTTTTTAAAATGTTTTATTATTATTATTATTATTATTTTAAAGATAAAATTTATTATTATTTTGTATTTTGTATTTTTTTAAATTACCATTTTTCAATATTTTTTGGAATAAAATGGTCATTTTATATTTTATATTTTATAAATTGATTTTTCCTCTTTAAATAGGCATCGTCTACCGAGGCGATAAATTTTCCCGGACAATGAAAACTTTCCAGAATCCGACCATTTTTTTTTTCCAAAAAACCCAACAATATGAGTGCTTGAACCATGTTTTTTATGGTGGAAATGGATTCAACACCATCAAAAATAGTTGTGGCAGCCAAAATCTTGAAGCTTGACAACAGTAACCCAGATTTCCAAAACTTTATGTTGGATTTTAACAAAATCATGCCAAAATTTTTATTGTTTTTCAGGAAAATTTGAAGCCTCATTAGACTACGCGCTTTACACACGCGCACACACACACACACATATATATTCACCTACACGATACTACACAATATTCCAGTAGAATCTCTCAGCATCAACATATATTATTCACAAATTTTTTCCTTTAATTTTTTTTTAATGTAAATTATTTAAATTAATAAATAATAATTAAACAAAAATTATGTGAATGCCACTTTTAAATTCACGCTCAAATTTATGCCTTTTTTTCGATGGTATCAATGGTAAAGGTTGTAATGTCAATTAATTGTTTTTTTAACTCCAAAAATATAATAAAGGTTAGACAACTTTAAAACACACTTAAAACAAACATTTAAAAAAAATAGTAAGATAGAAAAATTTGAAGTGCTCACTTTTAGAGTTTTTCGTAGTCAGGATATTTGGTCCTTAATGTCATGGTTGAAAAATGCTTGAATTTTAACCATAAAAGGAAAAGTGGGTGATGTTGCATCACCACTTTTTCATTTCAATGTGTTTTTCATGTCTTTCATCATCATGATATTTGGTCTTTAATTATATAATTGAAAAATGTTTGAACAAGAAGAAGAAGAAGAAGAAAAAGGTGGTGTTGCATCACCACTTTTGTATTTCAAATTGTTTTTTCATGTCTTTCGTAGTCATTATATTTGCTATTTAATGTCATGATTGAAAAATGTTTGAATATTAACCCTAAAAATAAAAAGAGGTGATGCTACGTCGCCAATTTTTCATTTCTGGGTGGTTTATCATGTCTTTCATAATTATGATATTTGGTTTTTAATTCCATGGTTAAAAAATATAGGAATTTTAACCTAAAATGGAAAAACAGTGATGTTGCATCACCACTTTTCAAAATCAACATGAAAATCATGATTTGACGTGGCCTCCAAAAAAACAATAAATCGGTAAAGTTCTCATAATTTGGTAGCATTGTTCCCTCTCGAATTGGAAGAGAGAATTATCATGATTCACCCTTGGCCATGGCAATCTTTGTTCTAAGGGCTGTAAAAATTGAAGATTGTTTCTCTTTTTTATTTTTTCTTTTCTAATAACACTTTCTCTTATGCCTTGTGCAGATTATATTTCCTGTCAACTGGGTTAGCTAGAGATTGATCCATGGCTAACCCCCCACCTAACTAAGGCAATCCTTGAATTTTTATCTGGAACACAAGGCATAGTGATTCTTCTCTTTGAAAGGGCTAAGAGGACACGAGGGGGGGGATCCAAAGTAGAGGGAAAATGGATTCATGAACAGACGTATGGGGTGGGCGAGAGGGGTACCTATTATAGGTTAATTTGGGCATCATCCCCCACGACCTGTTCAAACTAGAAATCATCCCCAGGACCAATGAAATAGGGTCTATCATCCCCTTAAATTTCAGTTATTATATGCCCTAACAGAAGAACGATTCATTCGTGGCTTCTATTGTGAGATTTCCAAGGTTTGAAGTATATTTTAGATCACTTATTGACTCACCAACGCAACCTCTAAAGGGACTAACTACGTTGCATATGCAACATCCTCCATTCAAGTGTGCACTGCAATGCACTTCTCGACATTCAAGAGTGTGTTGGTCACCTAGAAGCGGAATTCTCATTGTTCCGGGAATCTCCACATGGCAAGTGCCTTATAGAAAAGTCCATATGTGTCAAACTTCGAATCCAAGTGTCCATATAACACCTCTAAACTTGGGAACATGTCTTGCCTATTATTATAAATTCATTCATTGAGAAATTACCATCAGTTTCCCTATAAATTGAGCACAAATCCTAGTGCTAGGGAAGGAAGAATTTTGGTAAAGAAATGTTGTTGGATTCTCATTTGAGAGAGTGAAAGTACTGATATGTTGGTGGTGTGATGTTAGATGTGATGAGGTTGGAATGAAGCTAGAGCTGGTGGCATCAAATTGATCATTGGTTGTAACCTCCCCCTTCTACTTTTTAATAAATATTGTTGTTCATTTTCCCATATTTGTATCTCTTTATGTTTCTATTTCTCATGCAATGGATTCTTGAATTATATATATACACCTAATCGAATTAAGTGATTAATATAGGTAGGTATCTATATATGCATGTTGTTTATTGTTCTTTATTTATGTTTGCAGGAAACAATCCAACGATTGAAGTTGGATTGAGCGCGACAGCAACAATGACAGAAGGAGAATAAGAAGCGCTTGGATCACAAGTAGGTTCTTCTATCATTTTGTGTATCTGCTTATTTTAGATAAAATGTTAGCAAAGTCTTTCATTTGTTGTTCTAAGTGCCTAGCACCACACTTAGGGAATTTGATTTATCAGTAGATCACAATTCTGCATAACAAATTGGCGACTCCGCTGGGGAGTATCCTATCATTCCTGGTGTTTTTGCCTTTTCTAATCCTCATCAGTAGCATCTAATTTCAGTTATTATACTTTTGAATGAAATAATTACATTAGAAGTGTGTTATGTAACTTGAATTTTAAATCACTACTGAGCCCAACGCACAGTTGGTCAAGACACAGTGCACTGCAGTGCACTTACTCCCACTCAGGGGTGCACTGCAACACACTGTCTCCCCTTATAGACTGTGTTTCCCTCTTAGCCAACCAAATTCCATTCAAATTTTTCATTGCTATCATTCTCATCCATTTTTTTGTTCTATTCTCAACTGTCTGATACCTCTTAGAGACTAGTGAACTTACCTAATTCTTCCTCCTTTTCAAAGTAAATTTGTTTAATGTCTCTTTAGTGTTTTTCTTTATCATTGGAAAATCAAAATCAAAGTATTTCATTTCTGCATTAGATCAATTTTTTTTCGTAAAGGAAATTGTTTTTTTATTCCTCATTTCTTGTAGGAAAAAATTGTATTTCCATTATTCATTTTTTCCAAAAAGAGAAATTCTTGTTTTATTCCTCGTTTCTCAAAGAAGAAACACTTGTTTTATTGATTTATGCATATAGTTTCCTTTCTTGCATTCACATTAAGGGAACTTAAAATAAAAACACGCATGTGCATATAGTTAGTTGTGTGTGTTCCATAGGAACAAATTAGGAAAGTTGCATTTTAGTTTGTGCTCTTTGTTGTTTTCTCTAAAATCGATTGCTCTTTCCCTTAGTAGCTATGATTTTCATTGAAAAATCTAAATTGAAAAGTTTGCTTATCATTTAGTTTTCATTTTAGGAATTTCCATCACATCATGTGGTGAACCTCAAAGACAAACTTTTAAACAAGATCAACATAAAATTTACATCAATTTACCTAAGAAAGCATTGGAACATTAATGATAACATTTAGAAGGTCTAGGCTAGAGACGGGTTTCGCCGTTGTTAAACATAGCAGTTGTTGTTAACTTGTCTACGATACTTTCCAAGTGTGATACCTCACTCCACACGTAAGTATATCAGAGCTCGTCCATGTACCTTTGGGTATATAGGGCGGTGTTCTAGTACGAAAATTATAAGGGGATGCTCTCACTGTGCGGTTTCGCATTAGACAGCGCTATTACGGACTTGGGCCTCCACGTACCTTCGGGTATATTTGGGAGGAAAAATTTAGGTTGTTATCCATCCATAAGTAACCAATTCGGCTACCTTATAACTTGTGATACACCGAACATGACATTCAGGGAGATTGCCTACCTGTACTTCTTGGTTCGCCAGGAGGTATTCTGCAGTTCACAATTACTTGATAAACATTTTGCCTAGAATTATCATTTTATTTTGTTTTGTTTTTTTCGTTTTTTTTTCATAAAATAAATTATTCATCGAGAAGAAGAACATCCCTTTCCCTGTCGTTTGTGTAGAATAACACTGAAACCACCTTTACCACTGGAAGCCATTTCTGGTCGGCAAAGGCGACATCGTTCTACCAAAACTAGTATTATCAATACCTTTGGTGCAACATCATCCTCACATATACCAGAGTCATCTCGAGTTGTTTCTACAAATATTGATTCATATACTGTTGTCGAGACAGAGTCCTCTCAACTACCTGTGGTCACGATCCATCCAATCAGTGAGACCATACCTCCCGAACCCGACGTTGTTCAACAGGAAGTTGATCCAGATCCTGTCCTTTTTTTACGAAGACATTTGAATCCCAAAGTCAAACAACTGGAAGTTGTTCCTGTATCGGTCGCCCCACAATATATTGTAGCCATTGATTCTCCCATATCGCGCAGTCAACCACCTGAAATATACTTCGAGCCTGAAGGTGAAATCCTTCCACCTAGTTTGATTTCGATTGAAGAAATACCACAAGACGAAAAACCTTCGACTTCGACTCATTTTGGATCGGAGCTTTATATTTACGAGACTTTTCCTCAATCACCTCACACTTATTTATTTGATCCTGTGTCGATTCAAGTTCCCGTAGATCCTATAGGGTATACACTAGGTCATTTGACCATGGCTGAGAAAACATCCCAGATTGAACCATCTATTTCAGTTGCAGCAACATCTACTGTTGCTTCATCTTCGATGTTTTTTCCATTGAATTCACCCATGTCATCATATAGAATCCTATCTGGTTCCTCCCTTATGATTATTGAACGTATTGATCCTTTATTCACATCTTCAGTGAAATATCAAGCTAGTGCCACTAGTTATTCTCCTTGGTGGACGATGATTCCATAGAAATTACCCTCTGAAATTCCAAAATTCAATGAAAACCTTGGAGAAGACCCATAAACGCATGTTATAACTTATCATTTGTGGTGCTCATCAAACTCCTTAAATGATGATTCCGTTAGACTATGTCTTTTACAGTGCACGATCACTAGTTCGACTACACGATGAGGAAAGTTTTTTTACTTTGTCAACCTCGTTAAAAAATGAAACACGCCATGAGGATGGTTCTTTTACTGTTTCAACCTCGTTAAAAAATGAAATAGGCCATGAGGATGGTTCTTTTATTGTGTCAACCTCGTTAAAAAATGAATCAGGTGATGAGGATAGTTCTTTTTCTATGTCAACCTTGATAAATGAAACAGGTTCCCTTGAGGATAGTTCTTTTACTGTGTCAACCTCAATAAATGAAACAAATTCTTGAGGATAGTTATTTTACTATGTCAACCTTAATAAATGAAACATATTCCTGAGCATAGTTCCTTTTGTTTTGTCAAGCTCGTTAAATGAAACAAGGTTCCATGAGCATAGTTATTTTCTTGTGTCAAGCTCCTTAAAAAATGAAACAAATCCTCTCCTAATTAAGATGAGTATTTCATTTGATCTCGTAAATGAACCTTCATTCCATCCAGCTATTGGTAACCAGTAGTCTACTTAGGTGAATGAAATGAAGCTTGGGGGGCATGTGCTCTTGCAGGGGGCATTCAAAACCATCTCGAGTCCATTTCGGTTATTATTTTCAAGACTCGTTAAACTCATGAAAATCCTGATCTTCTTTTGCTATTTTTATGCTCGTAAAACACATGAAAATGCTGAGTTATTTCCATCTTTTCCTGCTCGTAAATTAAATTGAAATTCAGACAAAGCATACTTTTATCCTTATTTTTAGAGCTTTGATAAAAATGAAAAAGGAATTAAAGCGCACTTTTATCTCTTTTTCAAGCTTCGATAACTGCGAAAAAAGGAACCCCTGGAGTCTCCTTTTAGCTCTTTTCAGACTTCGAAAATGTGAAAAGATTGCCGAGCACTTTTCTTTTCGAGCTCGTAAAAGTAAATGAAACGACATCTACTCAGTATAAGTTTAACCCTTTTCTAGACTGAGATAGATTATTTACGAAAAAAGGAAAACCTTCGTTGAACATGACTAGGATATTCTCTTAGATATTATTTTACACTTTTTCGGATATGAGCAACAAATTTACGAAAAAGCACTCATGGAGTTTTCTTTTGTCCTCTTTTTCAAACTCTCTAAACATGAAAATGGACTGGGCTGCCACTGTCATTAGGCTCGTTAAAACATAAAACAGCGACAGGCTTGTCGATCATGGCAAGAATCAAGTTTCATTTATCACTAGACTCGTTAAATTATTAAATAGCGATGCATATGTTATCCTCCTCAAGCTTGTTAAAAAATAAAGAGGTACTAGTCGACAAATGACCGGGAAAAATTTGGGAAAGTGAACCAAACTTTTACGATAGCAGGTCGCTCTTGAACATGACACTTCACTCCATCATTGTGACTTTTGGGTTGGGTAATCTTCTTGACGGTTCATTCATACCTATGGTTCATCATACCTTCACTTTAGTTTTGGGTCAATGCTGCCAACTCATCTCAGTGTCACCAATATGTTCAAGAGAAGTCATGCAGTGAATACTCATCCTTCTGCAATACTCATAAACCTTCATTTTCATGACAGTAATTTGTGAACATTGCTATACCAAGTCATGTTTTGTCTCCAAAATCAGTAACTCCCATTTCGCAATAAAGTGGCTTCCTGTCGACATCAAATCATCATGTAGGAAGTTTACATAGAAACATCATCTTCCAGTACCATGAGGCTTGTTACATCATCAACAAGATCCTTGCTTCCAGACCTTTGACCGAAAGATTTTGTTTGGCGTTTGACATCAAATCATCTATTCATGCCTTAAAAATCGTACTACAGTACCTTGAGATCCATTAACATCAATGGTGGTTCTCTCGCATTTGTTAACAGCTCACATCATTGGCTGGTAATCAAACAATGTCTTACCATGTTCGACTACAATTCGTATATTCGCATGGCTAGACTTGTACTCGAACGATCAAGTGAATGAGATAAGAAGACCCCGGATCTAGTTTCAGCCATCTGGGCTATGATTTCAGGATTTTTGTACACATCATATGTACGGTGACCTTACATACAGATCGTCATCTAAACATGGGCCTATATATGTAGGCATGCCTATATTGGTAAACATTCCAGTGTAGACGACTTTCTGAATTATGTACATGTTATTAGATAGTTTATATGCTGAGCATGGGAATGCCTCCCTCAGCAATTCGTGATCAAGATAAAAATATTGTGATGTAATGTATTATAATATTGATGCAGGTCGCCACTCTATTTCAGTTACATCTCATCACATCGTAAATCATCTCATTCAAATATATTATTATTATTTTGACTTCATGCTTTAGGGGCAACTATTATAGGTCAATTTTGGCATCATCCCCCATCACCTGGTCAAACTGGACATCATCCCCAGGACCAATGAAATAGGGTATATCATCCCCTTACATTTTTGTTGTTATATGCCCTAAGAGAAGAACAATTCATTCATGGCTTCTATTGTGAGATTTCCAAGGTTTGAAGTATATGTTATATCACTTATTGACTCACCAACGCAACCTGTAAAGGGACTAAGTGCGTTTCATATGCAACATCCTCCATTTAAGGGTGCATTGTGATGCACTTCCCGACATTCAAGAGTGCGTTGGTCACCTGGGAAAGGAATTCTCATTGTTCCGGGAATCTCCACATGGAAAGTGCCTTCTAGAAGAGTCCATATGTGTCAAAATTTGAATCCAAGTTTCCATCTAACACCTATGAACATGGGAACATGTCTTGCCTATTATTAGAAAGTCATTCATTGAGAAACTACCATCAGTTTCCCTATAAATTGAGCACAGATCCTAGTGCTAGGGAAGGAAGAATTTTGGTAAATAAATGTTGTTGGATTCTCATTTGAGAGAGTGAAAATACTGATATGTTGCTGGTGTGATGTTGGATGTGATGAGGCTGGGATGAAGCTGGAGCTGGTGGCATCAAATCGATCATTGGTTGTAACCCCCCCCCCCTTCTACTCTTTAATAAATATTATTGTTCATTTTTCCATATATGTATCTCTTTATGTTTCTATTTCTCATGCAATGAATTCTTGAATGATATATATGTTTCACATCTAATTGATTTGAGTTATTAAGATAGGTAGATATATGTATATGCATGTTGTTTGTTGTTATTTGTTTATGTTTGCAGGAAACAATCTGGTGATTGAAGCTAGATTGAGCGCAACAGCAACGATGACAAAAGGAGAAGAAGAAGCGCTTGGATCACAAGTAGGTTCTTCTATCATTCTATGTATCTGCTTATTTTAGAGAAAGTGTTAGCAAAGTATTTCATCTGTTATTCTAAGTGCCTAGCACCACACTTAGGGAATTTGAATCCGTAGATCATAATTATGCATAAAAGTACCAATTTGAGGGAAGGATATACCAGAGGGGAGAGACTCTTTGGGGGGAATAACGGGGGAAAGAGACCTAATATTATAAGAGGGAGGATAAAAAACAATCGAGGAATATGGGGGAAGCGAGATCGAAACCATACCAGTTGAAAATCCATTGACTGTGTCCAAAACTTGTGGAGGACTTAGTGCTTCCTAAGCTTGAAGAGGACCATCAAAACTTGTCATTGGAGAGCCAACTTGGGGATTCATTGAAGGATGAGAGAGGGACCGAGCCAAATTGATAGGTCCTAAAACCGAACAATTCCTTTGAATGTGGCACACCTTGTGGCACTTGTTACATCTAAATGAGAGCTTCCGATAATCAACCTTTTGGTTCCAAAGATACTCTGCCATGGATAATTCAAACTTTACCTCCAATCCTCCTCCTTAGCTAACATCCACTTGTATCCATGTCATCCTATGATCCTATTTTAACTGTAATTCATCCTCAACACCAACAAAGGAGCCCAATTTGTTTACAATAACTTTAAATACCTCCAAACTCCATAAAGGAAGGGGCGACCCAAGTAGGATGATCCAAGCCCTAAGCTCGTCAACAAGCTCCCTTTCCAGGTTGATTATGTTAATTTATTTAGATCGCACATGTGTTCTAGTCTCATATGGTGTCCATGAGGCTAAGGAATATATTGGATTGATTTTCTCCAATACCCAGAAAAACAAATTCTAAGGAAAACTACCTTAATTAGAATTAATTAGCTAGTTTATTCATTTTCCTAAGTCTGACTTAGGGAAATTTCTTAATTAATCATGATTAATTGAGGTAAATCTATTTTCCTCTAGTGACTTCTAGAAAAGTCATGTGATGGAGTCAAGATGATCTTAGTCGCCAATTGAGATTAGATCATGGTTTTTGGTTGCTCAATGAGAGATTATAAGACAAAATTAATGGGAATTTGGAGAACATGTCAGAGACACGGATTTGTAGTGATAGAAAGGGAGCAGTGATAGAGTGGAGGACACAGAGTAGCAAGGAATCAATAGTTATTTAAGACTTCTAGATATAATTTCCTCGTCATTTTCTTCCAGTTTCTAAAATTTAGAGGAAGAAAAATTTCCAGTTCAATTTATCTGTAGGAGGTCGAGATTATTCTAGTGTGTAAGGGTTTATGGATGATGAGTTTTCATTTGCATAGTGTGGGAGAAAGAGGCAGCTTTTGAGCACGGTTTATTCCAGGGCAGGCCAAGAGGTCAAGCTGAGTTTATTTTTCGGAGGAGGCCAAGTTTTCCAGAGGTTGTGAGGCTGAATTTCCTTCAACCAGGACCGCACATGTGAGGCCATACACACTTACAGAGACTGTGAGGCTGAATTCCCTTCAGCTAAGGCCACACATGTGAGGGCATACACACTTTCAGAGGCAGGTCGAATTATCTCAAGTGGGTCGAGTTATATTACAAATGGAGGTATATTTCCTTCCAGGTATTTTTATGTGTTGGTAGCTTAAGAAAATTATTTACCAGAGATTTTCCAGTTTACGGCAAATAGTTGTAAAATTTTAATCATAGACTTTTCCAAAGAAGAATAATAAAAATCCTCATATGTTGCACTGGTTTCCCTTCGAGATTTTTCCAAGGACATTTGTCTAAACATTTCAATGTTCATTATTTTGTGAATGCAGTAATTTTCTCAATTCTTGTGATTTATTTTCATTGAAGTTGCAGTAGTGTTTTATTTTGTATTTTCCACAAAAGAATTTGTAGAAGACAAGTAATCAAATTTAATAGGTGAATAATAATCAGTAATTGCAACAGTACTAAAGATTTCACATGGCATTAGAGTGTATCTGAGGTCAAAATAAGGGTCTGCATAGGCACAGGAAGGGAGAAGTCGAGGGTTTAAAACCAAGTTCGCATTCCTCAATTTATTTGGATCTCACCAGATTTCCGAGGGTTTGTAAAATGGCCTCAGAGGGTTTGAGAGATTGGGACAGATTAGATGGAGGTCAATTTTTTGCATCTGGAAAGCCAAAATTTCTTTATTGTTGGAAGAAAATGGTCTCAAAGAGTATGCGACCAATGTGATAGTCATACCAACGGATCCAACACAGCTCACAACATATAAGAAGGAAGATGCCAAAGCTAGGAGGAAAAACCTTGATGGAGCCAAGGACCATATAGTTTCGCATATCGTTGAGTTGGATACAGTAAAAAAAATGTGGGACATTATTTTGAAAATTTCCCAGGATGCTACCACTATCAGGAAACTACTTCTCAGAGAAAAGTTGAGTAATACCAAGATGAACAAGGGTGAATATGTTACCTCACCAGGCTTAGATTGGTAGGATGAGTGAACTACAGTGGGAGATAAGCTATATGATGACGAGCTAGTGCGAGTGACCCTGAATGGGTTTACAAAGCAATGAGATGTCTTGGTTCAAGTCATTAATGGACGAGACACCTTACCGAGTTGGGATAAACTATGGATCAATTTCACTTAAGAGGAGCTTATATTGAGCCTTTTTAGTGGAAACAACAATAGGACTCAGAAGAGTGAGGAGCAGCAAAAGAACGTGGCACTAGCTGGAGAAGGAAAAGCAAAGAAGGGGTCCAATAATGGGGTTGAACCCAAAAGGTGAGAAGAAGAACAAGGATCTTTCGAAGGTCAAATTTTTTGGTTGTCATGAGTTCAACCACTATGTCAGCAATCATCTAGAGAGGAAGAAGACTGAAAAGAAAGGTAAGAAGTAGACAACATCTTCAACAAGTGTAGATGAGCTCTCTTGCAGAATGGATCAAGAATTCACACTTATTTCTTGTTATGCAACCAACTCGCAAAATATAAGAAAAGATAGATCAATGAATTAAAAATTATCCTCTTCGAAGGGGAAATCTCCTTTACATTACATAAATGAACAATTCTTGGATGATTCAAATGAAAAAAACTACTTTCTATATATAGGAGTCTAAGGGGTCACAATATAATTAGAGATGACATAACAATAATAATGTAAGGGCACAACAATAACAATAGTGGGCTTCTATGGGGCACAATAATAGGAATATGGGGACTACATGGGCATAAAAATAACAATAAGGGGGATACACTTATAATAACAATAAGGGGATACACTATTATTATATGGACCTAACATGCCCCTTTCCTTCAAAAAAGTGTTGTCCTCAACACTTGAGTAGTTCTCGATGCTTCTGTATAAAATTATCATCCTCCCATGTTGAATCTTTAGCGTGTAAGTTCTTCCACTTTATGAGATACTTTGAAATTGATTGATTTTGTAGCTGTTGAGTTCTTGTTTCCGTGACTGCTTCAAGTTCCAATATGTTTTTTCCTTCCTCGTCAAGTTATGGAAATATTGTTTGAACTGGAACATTGTCACCTATAACCTTCTTTAAGCATGAAACATGGAAAATTGGGTGCAATGGAGAAGATGCAGGAAGCTCCAATTTGTGTGCCATAGTACCAAAGTTTTGCAACATGTTGTAAGGACCGTAGTACTTCGGTGGTAATTTATTATCATTCTTAGCTTGCTCGATGGACATTTTTTTATATAGTTATAGCCGTAAAAATACCTAGTTGCCTACATCAAAACTTCTTTCGTTGCAATGCTGATCTGCCATTGTTTCATTCAATTCTGCGCCAAAGTGAGGTTATCCTTTAAGAGTTGGAGAACTTGTTGTTGATGCTCAATGTGATCTTCCATTGCTTTAACCTCATAATTTTAACTTAAATATGATGTGATGGAAGGTGGATGATATCCATAAAGTGCCATAAATGGGGTCGTTTTTGCTACAGTATGGAAGGAAGTGTTATACCACCATTCAGCTAGAGGTAACCACTTGACCCATTGTGTTTGTTTATCATATACAAATAAACAAAGATATCCTTCCAAAAATGTATTTACTATCTCAATTTTCCCATCATATTGAGGATGATAACATGAGCTATGAGCTAATTGAGTACCTAGAGAAGAAAAAAATTACGTCCAAAAATTTCCAGTAAAAATGGGATCTCTGTCACTTACAATAATCTTTGGGTTTCCATGTAGCTTTTGAATTGTTTCCATACATGTAGTAGCACCTATGTTGGCTTTAAATGGATGATATAATGCACAAAAGTGTGCATACTTGGTAAGTCTACATTTTTTCCTTCAGACTTGGGTAAACCTGTGATAAAATCCATTGGAATATCCTCCCAACGTTGACTTGGAATGGATAATGGTTGTAACATACACAGGGTCTTAATTGTATCAACTTTATCCTATTAGAAAACCAAACATTTCACCACAAAATTTTGAATGTCATATTTAATGCCATCCCAAAAAAAATCCTTTTTGACCTTATGGTAAGTTTTCAAAAATCCTGAGTGGGAAAGGTGTGCAATTCCAACAGAATATTTTGTTTGAGTTGGGAATTCTTAAAAAGATATAAGAGATATTTGTACCATAATGAATCATTTTTCCAGTTAAATGTATCAAATGTACTAGGATTTAGCTACAAATTTTGAATGAGTGTCCGCACTTCTTCTTCATTCTTCCATTCATCCCTTGCTTCGATTATCCAATTCGGCTGGATAATAGAAATGGCACAAAGAAATGCTTCCACATCCTCATCATTTATTGAGAGTGCATCTGCAACAACATTTTGCTTCCCTTTTTTGTAGATGATTTCAAAGTCACAACCTAACATCTTTGTAACCCATGTTTGTTGCTCTTCTGAAGATAATCTTTGTTCCAAAAATTATTTAAGACTATCATGATCTATTTTTACCTTGAAGTGTCTTCCCATTAGGTAAGGTGGCCATTGCTTTAGTGCATGTAGTATTGCCAACATTTCTTTTTCATAAATAGCTTTTTGTAAATAATTTCATTTGTTTGGATGACTTTCAAAAGCAATGGGTCTCCCTTCTTGCATTAAAATGACACAAATTCCATTTCCCGAGGCATCACATTCCACAATAAAGGTTTTTGTGAAGTCTTGTGTTTTCAGAATGTCTTCAGTCTTCATTCTAATTTGATGATATCCTGAATGAAGATCCAAGTTGGGGAAGTAAATTGCTCCATGTAATTCATCCAATAATTCATCAATGACAGGAATGGGAAATTTATCTTTAATAGTGAGCTTTTTGAGCTCCCTATAATCCATACTCATGCACCATGATCCATCCTTCTTGTGCACCAATACTACTGGAGTATAGAAATAACTTTGATTAGGTTGAATTATACCGACCTCTAGCATTTCTGCAACCATACGTTCAATTTCACTCTTTTGGGTATAGGGATATATGTAAGGCTTGATGTTTGGAGGAACACTTCCTGGAATCAAATGAATAGCATGATCATGATCATGAATAGGTGGGAGGCCTTTGGGAGTCTCAAATACCTTGGAGTTATTTTCCAATAATTTTTGGAGATCTAGACAAATATATGATTTCGATGTTGGAACTTCTAGTGAGCATATTTGTGCAATCACACCCCGTTTTTCTCTCTTTAGAAGATTTTTCATGCCATTAGAGCTTATTATCTTTCTTGGTTTTCCTGAGATACCCCTTAATTCAACTTCCTTTCCTTCCCCAAAAAAATCAAGAAAATTTATTTAAAATTAAAAGCTATTGTACCCAAAGATTGTAACCATTGGACTCCCAGTACAACATGAGCACCACCCATTGGAATAGAAAGCATTGGACTATTCAATACATATTCCCCCATGGTTATCTTGATATTATGGCACTTTATAGAGCAATTTATAGTTCCTCCATTTGCAACCATCACTTGACACTCTGGTGTTTTTTTTGAAGGAAAAAATCGAACTCTTTATATAGCAATAAAAAGTTAACTGTGTACATGCATTTAAGCATTTCTTGGTAGGAGTCTATGCTCTCCAAAATATCAGCCGAGTAATTAGTCCATCTCAAAAAAACCCCACCATGTTGTATGATGAGATAGTTCCGAACCTTCTCAAATCATAAGGGAAAAACGCCAACTTACCATCGGAACATAAAGTCTGTCTCCACAACGCATTCCCGGGACCCCTCTTATGAGGAAAAACCATCCCAAACAGGAACGGCTGTGTAGAGAAAATGGAGAAAATAAATAGTTTTGAAACAATGTCAACATATGAGTTTATAAAGGACTAAGTAGATTATAAAATATACTTCTGAAAGTTAAAATAATGACATACATTTGCTGCTGAAAAACTGAAATAAAAGCTAGATGAAGAAATCTAGACAAAAGGAGGATGATCCAAAGCCACAAATCCTTCCGGCCCTATTTCTCAAGTCCCCCAAATTCCCAGGTCTTGCTGTAAACCCTCCTTAGAAAGGAAGTCTGCAACAACACTTCTTTCCCTATAAATGTGACATAAATTAATATAAGTAAAATGAGTCTTTAGAAACCACAAATCATCAAGAATAGGACTTAAAATATAATTTTAACAAACATATTCCTTGTTTAACCGTTTGATAATGTTGAGCGAGTCCCCAAAAATCTGGAGAGACTTTAAATCCAAGTGTGTAAGCCATCATAGTAGTAAGTGTAGTGCTTTTTATCTCGGCATAGTTATTGGAACCTTGGTCAAGGCCTATGGAAGCCTTCAACCTCTGATCCTGATTTAGATGAATAACTAATTCAGTCCCACATACATTCTCAGGATCAGAGGCACCATCAAAATACGCCCAGGGGATGTCTCCCCTAATCTGATCAGGAGTGATAGTCCTGACCTTAGTGGTGGAAACTTGATCTGGAAATAAATCATAAATGGTCACCCCTTCCTGGGAAACAACATGGAAGGGGATTTCTTCGTCCCTAAAGATAGCTCGGTTTCTAGCTAACTAGAGCCCCCAAGAGATAAGCAAGGGAATTTTCAATTTCTCTTCTTGGCATCTATTCCACCACATCTGTTAGGCTTCCTTGACCGAGGGGCCCCTCCATTGCTGTGTAAAACCAACCAGAGATCGAAAAGACTCCCACACCTTTTTGTTGTACGAGTAGCTCATAAACTTGTGAACTTGACACTCTAGTGTTGGTTATAGGAATCAATTAAATTCCTTGGCTATCTTATAATGAATAAAATTATGGGTACTACCTAAATCAATCAACATTATTACCTTTTTCTTCTCGATATTTCCTTTTATCTTGAGAGTTTGAGCAATGGTAATTCCTGCCAATGCTTTACAAGATATGGTCAGATTCATTTATTCTTTCTCTAGGGTTGGTTCCTGGTGTATATCCTCTTCTTTTGAAGTTTATTTCCCCTTTTCTTTATCCTCTTCACACTCTATGAAAAATAATTTATTCTTAGCACACCTGTGACCTTTAGTGTACTTGCTATCACAATTGTAGAAAATCCCTTTTGCTCTTCTTCTTTTTTCCAATTGTTGTGGTGTCAACCTTGCAAGGTGTGGAAGGCTAGGAGTAGCAACACTTCCATCTTTATAGTTGTGAGCGGTAGGCTTCCTTGTTGCCATAATTTCGCTTTCAAATTTTCTTGCCAACCTGAATGCCTTTTCCAATGAATCAGGTTCCCAAAGGAGAACTTCATGTTGGATGTTATCCTTTAAAGTCAGTCCCTATGAAGACATCAATCCTATGCTCCTACGGAATATCATTTACCCTTATATTCAATTTTTGGAAGTCCTCAATGTGCTCCACCAGTGAATTTTGTTTGAGATTTATCAATTAGCTAAAGAAGGTGTTGTTGTTTGTATCCTCATAGTGTGCTATCATTTCCTCCGTAAAAATTGACAAAGTGACAATTTTTTATGAGAGAAAAGCCATCGATACCATACAAATTTATTGGGTTCTAAATATAAAGTTGCAATGCGTACCGTTTGTGAGTTGTGCACATTATGGAGATCAAAGTATATCTCCATCTGTAGTATCCATGTTATGGGATCCTTGCCATAAAACTTCCTCATATAGATATTTGGAATATGGTGGGTCTTCAATCAAACGTTATATTTTATGAAATCATGATTAACATTTCTTCTGTTCTCATCATGAGTTTCCTCTACTACCTTTTCGTCATTAAGAAGCTTTTCTTCTAGCAACTTTGTCAAACCTTCCTTCAAACCTTCAAATTTTGCTTTTATACCATCGATCTTAGCTTCCATGCCATTCTTAAAACCCTCCATATTAGCTTCCATGGCATTCTTCAAACCATCCATCTTAGCTTATGTTACTTTTTATGAGAGCAACATTTGTTTCACTTGGTCTTGTAATTTTGATATATCATGTTGCATTTCTTCATAGTAGAGATTTCGGGTTGCTTACTACATGTTTCCATTTTCTTTCTTCGGGGCATCAATTAATGATATTTTTTCTTCATTATGCCCTTTGAATCACTTCAAACTAGAATTTTAAACAAAACTTATGCAAATTTTAAAAAATACACACCTTTTTCTTGCTTTTGAGGAGCTCGATATTGAACCTATGTATCTATGTGATTTCAGATCTCCAAGATTTGAACTCCAATATTATTGTAGCCCTCTGAGTATTCTTTTCAATGCCATAGGTCAGACCTAATTTATATTCTTCAAGATAAAGTTATGCGTGATCTCCCACAATGACCTAATCATGGACTGGTTCAGTAGAGTGAACTTGTATGACATTCCACATGTTACTATTTCGACCTTAGGACCTAAAATTGATACAAAATAAACTAAATTCCATGCTATTTCAACCATTTTTTATAAAATTCAAATCTGATTCCTGAAATGAAAGTTATGACAATTTTCCCTTGGTCACTTGTTTGAGACAAAAATTCAGGAGCCTACAAAAACCCTAACTTCCTTATATCATATCTCCGAAAATATAGCGAACCAAGATCTGAAATTTGTACATGAGGTTCTCCAATATTTATACTCCACATGGTTTCAATTTTAGCTTCTGAAGCTTCGTATAAAATTTTTTATAGAGAAAATTCCAAGATGGCATGTTTGAAGAAGTGAAACCCTAGAATCCAAAGCTCGGATACCAAATTTTATACAACCAACTCACAAAATAGAACAAAATATAGATCAACGACTTAAAAATTATTCTCTTCGAGGGGGAAACCTCCTTTACGTTACATAAATGAACAATTCTTGGATGATTCAAATGACAAAACCTACTTTCTATATAAAGGATCTAAGGGATCACAATATAATCAGGGCTCACATAACAATAATAATGTAAGGGAACAAAAATAACAATAGTGGGCTTCTATGGGGCACAATAATAGCAATGTGGGGACTACATGGGCACAAGAATAACAATAAAGGGGCTACACTTATAATAACAATAAGGGGATACACTAGTATTATAGGGACCTAACATTGCTTGCCTATCCAGCTTGGCCTCACAAGGTGTTTGGTATATATGTAGGTGGGAATCATTCCACATGAAAAGAGTTTGAGATTACTTCTTCAGCTATAAGAAGGAGGACATCATATTTCAGATCTATATGGGGAACAAGTCCAAGTGCAATCCAGTTGCAAGAAGGATTACTCTATTTCAAAGAGAGAATGGAAGTTGATTCTGATTCATGAGGTGTTGCATGTGTCGGGCTTGGGTATGAACTTGATTTTCATATCCATCCATCAGGATACAGGGTACAATATACTTTTTAGAGGGGCAAAATTGTTGATAAGGCACCAGGATTGGAGATCCCCTATAATTATTAGAGTTAGGAGTGACCGATTGTATAAGATGTAGATGGATACTCATAAGGCACTGGTTAGCAGCAGTAATCTGAGGGATCAGGGTGAGATATGGCATAGGAAGATGGGTCATATACATCATGGGCACTCAAATTTCTACATGAGATAGTGGCACGTGTCCCAAAGGTGAACATTGACCTTGATGACGTACGTAGAGGATGTGTTTTGGGGAAGTTTACAAAAGTAGATTTTTAAAGGAGTGACACGGGATCAAAAGGTATTCTAGACTGAGTGCATTTATATACATGTGGGTCAATTTCAAAGAAGTCTCTCATGGGATACAAGTACTTCACTACTTGTATTGATGATTTGTCCAAGAAGACTTGGATATAATTCTTGAAGACCAAGGATGAGGTCTTTAATTGCTTTCAAGGGTTCAAATCTCTAGTTTATGAGAATGCGACAGACAGGAAGATCAAGGTTATTTGATAAAACAATAGAGGTGAGTACATGAGAAAGGGGTTCCAAGAGTTTTGTACCAGGGTAGGGATCAAGACAGAGTGGATGGTCTCTTACAACTCAACAAATGAGGTTGTTGAAAGGAAGAATCGTTCTATTTCAGAGGTAGTGAGAACTACGTTGTATGACTAGGATTTTCCACACTACCTATTGGAAGAGGCATGCAATACAGTTGTGTACATTCAAAATAAGCTTCCACACAGATCATTAGGAAATATGACACCAGAGGAGGTATTCATAGGGAAGAGGCCAGATGTCAGTCATTTCAGGATATTTGGTAGCCTAACATACTGTCACATTCCAGGAGATACACGTTCCAAGCTAGATCAGACTACAGAGAGGGGGTGCTTTGTAGGGTATAGTGAGACCTCTAAGGCATATTGGATTTTCATTCCAGGGAGTAAGTAGATTATAGTCAGACGATATGTCAAGTTTCTAAAAGACATGGCATATAGGAGATTTAGAGATTTTCCAATAATTGATGATTAAAGTGAGCAGCCAACAAAAACTCCTAGAGTTGAATAACAAGATCAGGGGAAACAAAGCACGAGTATAATGACTGGTACAAGCACAAGCTTAGGTGAAAGTGTTCCTGAGAGTTCACAAAGTATGTAGAAACATATGTAGTAGATCATGGAGATGCATCATGAGGATATATAGGTGGACAATACATCATCTACAATTGGTAGGAGGAACCATGAGGTTCAAAAGACACTAGTGATGCTCATGAGTTTGTGAGAGCTCCTAGGACACGCAATCGAAAATGAAGACAACCAGAGAGGTACATTGGCTACATGTAGTTGGTCAGTCAATTAATTTACAACAATCCTTCTAACTATCATGAGGTCTCACAACAACAAGTGTGGCAGTATGCAATGGTTGAGGAGTATACCTCAATCATGCAGAATGATGTGTGGGAAGTTGTACCGAGACCGATAGATAGGGTAGTGGTTGGATCATGATGGATCTGTAAGATCAAGCATGGTGCATATGACATCATCAAAAAATACAAGGTGATTTTTGTGGCCAAGGGGTTCTCTCAAAAGGAGGGAATATATTACAGGGATTCATTCATTCTTGTGGTCGGGTATACTTCTATACGAGTTGTGACCTCATTAGCAACAAAAATTGGATGTCAAATCCATAAGATGGATGTCAAGACGATGTTCCTGAATGGTGAGTTAGAAGAGGAGGTAGACATAGAACAACCAGAGGGCTTTGTAGCACACAACAAAGAGACCCATGTGTGCAGGTTGAATAAAGCATTATACGAGCTCAAGCAAGCTCCCAGGGCATGGTATGAGCGCATCAATGGATACTTGTAGAGAATGGGCTTAGTTAAGAGTGAGGCATATGTTAACCTATGCTACTTGGTGGTTGGGGGTGAGGTTCTCATTCTTGTTCTATACGTGGACGACTTGCTTTTGATAGGTTCACTGGGGCTCATAGAGGATTGCAAGAGGGATCATGTGACTGAGTTCGAGATGAAGGATTTTGGGCTCATGCACTATATTATAGGCATGGAGGTGTGGCAGACAAATGGGGAGATTTTCCTTGGGCAAGTAAAATACAACATCCAAATTCTACAGAGGTTCGAGATGGAGGATTACAAAGGTATGTCTACTCCCATGATCATGAATTTGAGGAAGGTACATGCGTTTAGGGAGAAGGATGTAGACCCCACCTTATATAGGCAGTTGATTATATATCTCATGTATTTGGTAAACACCAGGCCAAATTATCCTATGCCATAAACTCTCTCAATTAGTTCATCGTCAAATCAAAGAGAGTGCATTGGAAAATAGCAAAACATGTGCTGAGATATCTGTGTGGTACAATCGAGTATGGCATCAAATATACTCGAGGTGATGGTATTTAGTTGGTGGGATATACTGACGTAGACTGTGCAAGTAATACAGTGGATCAGAAAAATACTTCAGGGTGATGCTTTAACATTCGATTAGGAGTTGTTTCTTGGTATAGTCGAAAGCATAATTTTGTGGCACTGAGTTTTGTAAAGGTAGAGTACATATCAGAGAGCATGACCACATGCGAGGCTATATGGCTTCGGAAGCTACTAGTAGCATTGTTTGGTCAGAGGATAGAGATGACAATGATACACTATGAAAATTGAAGTTGTATTAGGTTATTTGATAATCCAACGTTTCATGACCGGTCCAAGCATATAAACATTAGGTACCATTTCATCAGGGATTGTGTACAACATAGGAATTTTCAACTACAATATATACCCACATATGCGCAAGTAACAAACATATTGACGAAGGCTCTAGGGAAGTCGAGATTCATATTCTTCAGAGACAAGATGGGTGTTATGCAAAACACCTCCTCTCTATTAGGGAGTGTTAGTTTATGTAGCTCAAACAAGTGTTCTGGTCTCAATTAGTGTCCATGAAGCTAAATAACACAATGGATTGATTTTCTCCAATACCCAAAAAAAAATTGTAAGTAAAATTACCTTAATTATAATTAATTAACCAGTTTATTAATTTCCTAAGTCTAACTTAGAAAAATGGTTTAATTAATCAAGATTAATTGAGTTAAATTGATATTCCTCCAGTAACTTCTAGAAAAGTCACGTGATGGGGTCAAGATGATCTTATCCATCGACTAAGATTAGATCATGGCCATTAGTTGCTCAACGAGAGATTGTATGTGGAAATTGATGGGCATTTGGAGAACATATCAGAGACATAGATTTGTAGTGATAGGAAGGCAACAATGATAACATGGAGGACACCAAGCAGCAATGATTGATTAGTGATTGAAGACTCCTAGAGAGAACCTCTTCATCGGTTTCTTCCAATTTCTTAGATCTAGAAGAAGAGAAATTTCTAGTTCGATTTATCTGCAGGAGACTGAGATTATTTTGGTGCACAAGGGTTTCTGGAGGCCAAGTTTGCATTCGCACATGTGGGCGAAAGAGGCATTTTTTTAGCACGATTTATTTTAGGGGAGGCCAAGAGGTCAGGTCAAGTTTATTTGCTAGAGGAGGGAAATTTTGCTAGAGGTTGTGAGTTATAATTTCCTTCAGTTAGGGCCACACGTGTGAGGTCGTACGCACTTGCAAGGGGAGGTCGAATTATCTCAGGAGGGTCGAGTTATCTTGCAGAGGGAGGCTGAGCTCCTTCTAGGTATTTTTATGTGCCGGTAGCTAGAGAAAATGAATTTTCGGAGATTTGTAAGTTTATGACAAGTAGTTATAAAATTTCAATCATATATTTTGCTGAAGAAGAATAATAAAATTCCTAATCCGCTGCACTTGTTTTCTCTTCAGAGTTTTTCTAGGGAAATTTGTCTGAAAGTTTCAATGTTTATTATTTTGTGTGTGCAATAATTTTCTTAGTTCCTGTGATTTATTTTCTATGAAGTTACAATAGTGTTTTATTCAGTATTTGCTGCAAATAAATTTGTAGAAGACAAATTATCAAATTTGATAGGTGAATAATAACTAGTAACTGCAACAATACTAAAAATTTCACAGATTCAACAGTCCAAGGTTTAAGCAATAAACCACACCTATCCCAATTCCAACTTTGTGAGAGAATCCTGCTAAAATTAACCTCTAATTGGAAACCAAAAGCAATCCAACCCCTGACCAAAAAATGAATAGTAGGCATATAACCAAGAAGAGGATCCAAAGAAACATAAACCCATGACCGAATTAATGTTTGTTAGTAATATTTTACCTCTAATCTACCTAGTAGGGTTACTCCTACATAATTCATGATGTGTTCAATTCCAATATCCTTACCAATGATAATGCTCACTACTCCACTTTGCTTACGGATACATCTTCCCCTTCGTTGCAATGGCATAAAGCACATTCGAGTAAAGGGGGACGCCTTTGAGAAGCTAGAAGTACATCCAAGGAAGGGAGGACCAAACAACTAAGGGAATGAGGGAGGAACAAAGGGGGAGGCAAGGGTGGATACACAAGGAGGGACGATGGTTGGGGAAACTTTGATAGACCCATGTGAATTGGCACTTGGCACTCCTAGATGCACCTTCGATCAAATGGTAAACCTTTCTGCATTGAAAATTGCTAGTTGGTCACACAAGGTGTCGTATTTTTGCTGGGTACGAAATATTTGGCCCCGTGGAGGGCTCAACTTATAATCCGCTTGTTCCTCTTCCTAGAAATCCATCTAGTGGAGGACAAAGGGGCCCTACATGACCAACAAGACAACGACGAAGCTGGCGAAGGCTGATATGAGACGACGTCGGAAGGGGAGTGAAATAGGAAACTGAAAACGACGAACCTGATGGATAAACCGATATAGATACCAAGGACTGTGATGAGAGCATACCTCATCCTAGCAAAAAAAAATTCCACTATAAAGAAATTGAGTAATTACTTTCCTAAAAACCCCTCGAAACACTACAAAAACTCTCCATATATATGTTACGTTTTAATTGAACCATATTTACACCGAAGGTGTTCTTTTTTGAAATGGTTGACCATCGATTTTCGTCTACCTTTATGTTTTCCACCATTGATTAGAGTAAACAATTGTCATTGTTTTATGCCATTGATTCAAGCAACTGTCATTACATTGAAGGAGCCACGCTAGCCATGCTCTGACGGTTACTAGATCGAAGAAATAGGATCTCTCGTAGCCCCGCCATTTCTGCAAGGCCTACCACTGCTACTGGCCCTAATGTGGCTATGGACAGTATGGATAACACCACAACTACTACTATTCTAGAGTATATTGGACATCAAAATTCCTTTAGTCCCATTTTTCCTGGTCTTCCATACTACAATGGCACCGCAATTGTCACTCGATTTACAAGAGGATTGTGAAGCATGAATTCCCTCGAGTGCCCAATAGACATTCCGCAAAGCATAAATAACAACCTTGTCTCCACAGTTGGTGTCGGTTACATATGTGCCCCACTGGGAGTACCTGTGTAGGACCTAACAGAGGGATAACCACCACAAGTATGAATAATATATCATTTACATTTCCCACGAGCGCATTGCTTCAAGCTAATTATTTCAGCATTAATGGAGTCTTTACCACAATTTTTCCTTCAAAATTTTCAGTTATATTTAACTACATGGGAGATGATATATCCCTAAGTCTTTGGGATCATGAAGCTGCAACATAAGTGAAAGTGTTGGATTACAATTCTACAGTGCAAATGTTATTTCAGACAACAAACATCCTCGTGCCAAAGAACCATCTGATGCATCTTCATGGATACAGTTTCTACGTGGTGGGAGGGGGATTGGGGAATTATAACCCAGTAAATGATCCACTCAAATTTAATCTCGTTGACCCCCAAAAATCAACACAGTAATGCCTCCAATGAGAGGGTGGGTTGCCACAAGATTCAGAGCTGATAATCCAGGTATATTTAAACTCATACGTATTACTCCTACATTTCAGCTTAATTGAATTCAATTTTATTATATATCTTACTTGCATTTGAATATCATTAACACGTCGCAACGAATTAATGTACCAATCAACTTGTTGATTGATTTGATACCATAAAATAGTTCTTTATGCCATTTTTAAATGTATAAAGTATTTTATCGTCATTTATTTAATAAATTTAATTTGTGAAACATGTGCTTCCCAACTCATGAATCACTATACATATATGTATAAAGCATATTATCGTGATTTATTTAATAAATTTCGTTGTGAAACATATGTTCAAAAAATAATTCTCTCTACAACCCTTTCTTGTAAACCAAGGCACAATCCCTTCTTAAACGATCCTCTCATTCACGATCGCGAAACAAGAGATCCCCACTTCTGTGATCCAAAAGAAAAAAATTGCATTTCAACATATTTTCACTGACCAATTAGAGTTACCCCCAAAAATCTATAACTCCCTCAAAAGAGCCATCTTGCGTCCTTGAACCGATAACCATCTTTCGGCTAACCTAGACTCCTCCGTCCCTCGGGACCAACAATGCAGAGGAAAGCAAATCAATCAAATGAAATCAATTAATCAATCACTGCACCTCTTCGTTCATAGCACCACGAAAAGAAACTGTATCACTGTCACTTCTGTTACAAGGAATTCGATTTAATATCATGTTAAATTATTAAATTATTGTCTAGGAGTTCAAAAGATTTATTTTTTTTCTAGTTGAATTTATTCAAAATGTGATTAAAATTAGTTGGAATTGTATTTTAAATTGAATATATTATTTTATTTATTTATTGGGTACTATTTAATTTGGAAGAGAAGTTGTAATGTAATGCAAATATTTTTTTTAACAAAGTTGGTTGCTGATTATATTCCAAAAAGAGTGGGGAGTGAAATCTCCATTACATCCAAGTTACAGAGTAGAATGTCAAGGCGGGGTGATGTGGCAAAAATAAAACCTCCTGCATGCTGGCTATTGCTATTGTATTGCATATTTGATTCTTTGTAGAATCTAACAAACTGAAACAACATAACAATGAATTTAAAAGACATAATATTTAAGATGACGCTAGGTGGACTGAAGACTAGTTCTTGCCGCCTTGCCAAGCATTTGAGTTGTCTGTGTTGCCGAGATTGTTGTCCAGGTTGACATTGGATGTGTTGTTGGAGCTTGAGCTCTAGACTGTTCTTTTGTCCACCATGTAGCACAGAGTTTCCAGAGATTCTTCTATATGTGCACAACGGTTGTTTGCTCCCCTCAGCTGCTCTGTGAGAGATTGAGCTTGATGGTTGAGGAAATTGGTATCTACCTGATGCTTCTCCTGCACAATCTTCAACTAAGCTTTGATCAGGTCCATTTCCGCTTGCAAGTCAGAGAAGTGGAAGTAGTTTTCACTCCTCATTTTGGCTAATGATAAGGAGCGCAAGAGCGCAGTTGGGATAGGGAGGGGTTGAGGAAGCAGAGGCATTATAAGACTGCAAAGAATGATGGGTCTGGGACAAGGGAAAATAAAACTCTGGGAAGATAGCAAGGCAACAGGATGTGCACAGAGCAACGATGAGTAGTGGTCTACAGGGAGAAGGAAAGAAGGATAAATATGGAGGGAGGAAGCGAGGGTTGTGCTGAGGAAGAGAGATGAGCGGGAAACGCCGGGGGACAGTGCCATAGGATAGGTGCTGAGAAGGGGATGGGGATGACAGGACTGCAGGGATAAAATTGAGGGGACACAGAAGATATTTATGGCAGAGGATTCATGGAATTGCAGAGTAGATGGCGCGATCTTGGGAAGAGAGTTGACTAGTGGGTCTAATGCAGGCCATACTGGCCAAAGAATCAGAATTTTTATTATTAGCTTTGCGGATGTGATGGTAAGAGAGATCCCTTATCTCATTACTCAAGTTGCGGCATCTGATGATCAATCTGTTGAGGTCGATGTTGGGAGACAGAGTAGAGTTTAACATCATGTTGATTACAATTGACGAGTCCCCAAAGACCATAGCCTTCTTAATTTTGAGTCTCTTAATTATTCGAAGGCCTTGCATTAAGGCATATGCTTCAGATCCTTTGTTCGACATCCAACCCAATCCCCACCCAAAGGAGGCTACATTGTTACCATGCTCATCCATGATGAGACCTCATGCTCCAGCTACTCCAGGATTTGATTTTGAGGCTCCATCGAAGAAAAGCTTGGGTCAACTTAACCCGTCAATCCATTCTATAAATTTCTTCTCTTTGAGTCTTATTTTTCCATTGTTATTTGTGAAATGGCTAGTTTGTAGAGGGATTATTGCACCTCAGGAGGATGTCAAGCACTTTTATGAATAGGTGTCTTTCCTCTACTTGCAAGTCATTGATGTTGAGATAACTATTGTTTTTAGCTAAAATGGTCTCTGCAATCAGGCTCCAAGTCTTGCTCTACACCTTTCGAGTCCATGGTTTTTGCTCACGGAATATGACTTTGTTCCACATGAGCCATATGTTCCAAAGGAGGACATAAGGGAGTGTGTCCTAGATTCTTTTGACAACACTCTTCCTTTTTTTGCATAAGGGTATTTATTTTTCCACCGAGCTATTATATCAGAGATTGTGGCATTAGCATCAATCTTGATCTGGAGGGGTTCAGAGAGGGTGTTCCAACAATTTTTTGCAAAGGTTTAGTTGACAGAGAGATGCTGAATAGACTCCTTGGTTGTGAATCATAGAGGGCATCTGGAGGCTCCCTTAATGCCCTTTTTTTTTTTCTTCCAAATTATTAGCAGTCAAAATATTTCCCTTTACTAGGGTCCAAATGAAGATTTTTATTTTAGGGAGAGCTTTAGATTTCGATACCTGTTTCCAGATCGCCCACGGTGGAGAAGGGAAGAGTTCACTGTGAAAAGCCTTGTATCCCACTTTTATGGAGTAAGAGGACACAAAGGGGTCCCGTCTATAGCTGTCTTCTCCATCTTTTGCAAGAGGGACAACGCCATGAAGCATTGCTTCCATTTTTGTTTTGTCATTATGAAGGTGAGGGGGAAGATTTGGGAACAAACAACCCTCCCATTGTCTATTATTGTCTTCCCAACTGGAGATTTGATTCAAGCTGTTGATTCCAAGATCTTTGAGATGCATTTGAATGCGAAGAAGGCTCAGATCGTTTGAGAGAGGAGGCTTGCCCATGATTTTGTCATTCCAAATGTCAATGCTGCGGCCTCTATGGGGAACTTTGGGGGTGTTTTCGCGAAGGAAGGGGATGGATTTCTTGCAGAGAGTCCATATACGTGAACATGGCTTGTTGGGGATGGGATGATCTAATAGAAGTTGCCTTGAGGTGGAGAGGTATTTCCTTTCAAGAACTTGATTCCACCATATTTTCTGACCAATGATTAAACGCCAAATTTTTTTTCCTCCGAAGGCGACGTTCAACAAATTAGGGATGTGAATAGCTAGGCCTCAATTTTCATACTTGTTTGTTACTTGCCTCCACTTTACCAGGTTGAACTTCTTTTTTTCGCTTTTACCACCTTGCCATAAAAACTGCCTTAAGATGATTTCCATTTTATTTTGAATACTGATAGGGGCTTGGAGCAGGGAGAAGTGGTAAAGAGGAAGATCTGGAAGCACATATTTTAAGAGAACCACGCGCCCAACCAAGTTGAGCTAAGAGGATCCCCATTGTTGAATTTTCTTCTTCATCTTGTCTATAGTGATGCTCCAAACCTCTGCCTTTAAAGGTCCATTGCTTACATGCATCCCTAGATAATTAAAGTGGTTCTAGCTCCATTTGTACGTGACTCTGAAGATTTGGGAAATGCTATGAATGGTATTCATAGTTGCATTCCATCCATATATACAACTTTAGAGATAATTGATCTGACCTCCTGAATAATACATGAATTTGTCAAGTAGAGTTTTGAATCTCCTGGCTATTATGCAAGTAGCTCCTCCCATCAATAGGATGTCATTGGCAAACTGGGAGTGGTTCATGTTCTTTACCCCATTACTGAATTTTATACCTGTAATTAAGCCCGCTCTGCGGTTGAAGTCCAGTGCCCGGCTGAAGGATTCTTCCATGTGGATGAAAAGGAAGGGGGATAAGGGGCAACCTTGTCTCAAGCCTCTGGTGGATTGAAAGAAAGGTCCAGGTCTCCTATTGACCAAAGGGGAGACCCAGGGATTTGATATGCAAGCCTGGATGAGAGAGATGAGGTCTTCACAAAAGCCCATTTTCCTTAGGACAGAGTAAAGGAAGGAGTGCCTAACTCTGTCGAAGGCATTGTCAAGGTCTAATTTTAAAGCAAAACCCTTCTCCAATATGCTCATGCTGGATGCTCATGCTGGAGTGTATCGCTTCTTGGACCAGCAAGATGGAGTCAGTGATTTGTCTATTTGCTATGAACCTGCCTTGATTTTCAGAGATAAGGTTTGGTAGGTAAATTTTGATGCGAGAGGCGAGGATTTTTGTGATAATATTATAGGAGGAGTTGCACAGGGATATTGGTCTAAATCTAAAAAAGGTGGAAGGTCGAGACTCTTTTGGGATGAGGGATAGAAATGTCGAGTTTTTAAATCCCCCAATATTTTTTTTTCTTTGGGCCCATCAAATCATATTAGTGAGGTCTTTCTTGATTACCTCCCAGTAGGTCTGATAGAAGTTGATGGAGAATCTATCCGGGCCTGGAGCTTTGTCTGGGTGGAGGGTCCAAATAGCTTTGATGATTTCACCTTTGTCAATATCCCTAGTTAAGAAGGCATTAATTTCATCTGTAATCATATTCGGAGTGTGGATCAAGAGATCAACGTAGTCCTCTGCATCCATAGTTTCAGTTAGAAGATTTTTGTAATGGTGATGGGCTGTTGATTTAATCTCAGCTTGATCTGTGTACATGGTGCCTTCATCATCAGATATGGTTGTGATAGTATTTTTGAATGTTCTGACTGTTGCCTATTTATGGAAGAAGGAGGTATTCTTATCCCCATCCTGAAGCCAAAGACTCCTAGATTTTATTCTCCATTTTTCTTCTTCCTTTCTATTTGAGTTGTATAATGCCCAATACAACTCATTTTCATGCTATTTTTTCTCTTTGGTCACCCCTTGACCATCTATGTCTTTTTTCACTTCTTCTAGCATTCTCTTCGTGTCCTACTTGACAATTTCTGGTTCTTTGTAATGGTCTTTAGCCCAACCTTTGAGAGTTGTGCGAACTAGATTTAGCTTAGTCTCCCATATGTGCATTGGGGACCCCTCAACATGTTGGCGCCAAGTGCTTTCCACGATGGTTCTTGCCTCGAGGGAATCACTCCATAATGGATTGTAACGAAAGGGGAGGGGCCCAAGGTTTGGTTGCTCATCGAGGACTAAGGTGACAGGGTAGTGGTCCAAGGCCGAGCAAGGAAAAATGGTATAGGTTGCCACTAAAAATAGGGAGATGAGGGAGATAGCAACAATGAAGCGGTTTAATATTTCCATGATGTTTCCTGGGCCAAGCCTGCAGTTACTCCATGTGAATCTTCTGTTCTTGGGGATGATGTCCACCAAGTCGTGATCTCTCATGATATTTTCTAGCTGATCTCTTGAAGGATCAGGAGTGAAAGTGCCCCCCCTTTTCTCTTTTGCATGCATAACCAGGTTCATATCACCTCCAATGATGAAGTTGTTGATGTCCTCCCCTTCCATGTTAGATTGTAAAGTTTTCCAGCACACTTATTTGTCACGATAGTGATTTGGGCCATATATGTTGTAAATTATTATCGTGACATCCTCTTGGGTGCTCTGTAGCTTAAATTTTATCCAATCTTGGGTCTTTAAATTTGAAATTTGTTTCCAAATTGTGGCTATTCCTCCTAAAGCACCTCTATATTCTACTACTGTGCCTGTGTAGTTTCCAATTCTACTTATGGTGTTTTCCATGTCTTTTTCTCCCTGCTTGGTTTCTTGGAGAAGTATTATGTCTGGCTGGTCCTGTTTGATAAGATCTCTTAGGGCATTGTTTTTAGAGGGGTGCCATAATCCCCTACAGTTCCATGTGAGTGCTTTCATTATTTAAGGGATGAGGGCTGAGACCCTGTCTTCACTCTTGTTGCTTGGTGGCTTGTTTCTTTGCTATTAAGCCTTCCAATAAAGGTCTCTATTGGATGTTGCATTCCCAGGGCGATGTCCTTTTGAGTTGCCTCATCCCTGTGGTGTTTAGTAGATTTTATTCCGGGTCCAATTTTTTTCGAGGTTTCCAAAATAGGTCCCAACTCCTTTGTTGCATTTATGGTGACTATTCGAGCAGATGATGGTTCAGCTGAGGATGGGGGTGGGCCAGATTTGGAGGGGGATGGTTGTGGGAGATGTTCATAAGGGAAGGTGGAGAGAGAGTGTTGAGGGGGTTCCTCTTTTAGAGAGGCCAGAGCGGTGAAGGGTTTGGAAGAGATGGGGGAGGGTTCAAGAGTTTGGGAGGGAACCAAAGGGGGGTCATGATGAGGAGGAATGCTAGGGCTTGCAGATTGAGAGGATGGGTGAGCTGTTGAAGGGCCAACATTTCTAGCAATTGGAGCAGACTTTTATTTTTTATTTTTTATGACTTCCCACTGGGGTTCAAAGTCTAAATTTTTGATCTCTATTGTTTTTTAGCATCTATTGGCAAAATTACCATATTCATGGCATACCTTGCATTTGAATGTAGTTGTTCATAGTCAAGCTACTAGATGTGCATCTATTTGTCCACCTTCGGCTTGATCGCCTCCGATAGTCCTTTCCCTAGATCTACCTCCACACAAATTCTTGTGTAGGCTTGCATGTTGTCCTTCAACTCGCTTCTGTCGATGAACTTTCCAATGACATTCCCAATCGCTCTTACAGAATCGTCCCCCCAACAATGAAGTGGGAGGTGAGAAAGACGAACCCACACTGGGACACCGTCAGGGACGTCGAGCTTTGGGTCGAAGTTTGATGTCCATTTGTTTAAATAGAGCCCCCTGGTATCCATGAAGTATGGACTGTTTCTGAAGATCATATCTTTGTCTTCCTTTGTCTCAAAGTGAAAGGTGTAAAAACCCTTACCGCAGAATCTGATGGAGATTTCCCTTTTATTTTGTTCAACCAGTTACGCTCAACCCATTTTTGGACTGTTTTTGGCGATGGCCAAAGACCCATGAGTTGCCCAATGAGCCCTTTCTCTGCAAGGGATAGAGCGCCATTCGAGGGATCGCAGGGGGCGGTGAAACTTCCTGAATTCCATCCAGCTTTTTGACGAACTTTGAGATCGCAGGCCTCGACCGAGGAGGATTCAAGGAATAATGCAAATATTTTAATGAGTAAAATAAAAATAAAGAATACCTTTTTCAAATAATCTCTCTCTCTCTCTCTCTCTCTCTCTCTATATATATATATATATATATATATATATATATATATATATATATATATATATATATATATATATATATATATATATATATATATATGAACACACACACATACACACTCTATATCTATTTTAATTCTTGGAATAAAATCTCTAGAGGTGTAAACTTTTCCTTGAGTTTTGTACTAAAGAAGAGGTTTACACCTTAATAGATTTGATTCATCTCTATGTTATATAGATCTGGAATCAAGACGGATCTAAACAAATTATTATAAAACTATGTTGAAGTGTTTTTCCAAGGAAAAAGTCGTAATTTTATTAGTGAAAACAAAATTACATGTTACATGTGCTGGTAATGTCAGTCAAGACAAACTATGAGGTTGCAAGTAAATCAACTATATTACATAAGTTTTTCTTCCCTTCTTCTTTTCGACCTTCCGCCAAGCACCTTGTGTTGGCGTGGCCGAGATAAGGGCAAGCTAATTCTCTTAAGTGATTGCTCGAATGTCCTTATCTGAATATGAACTATGTTGAAGTGTTATTAAAATAAATCCAAATAAATTAAAGTGTAAAAAAATTTAAATTATCATTATTGAAAACCTAAATGTTAAATTTCCACATTGATTTTATTTATCATAATAAATTACTTTGTAAAATTATTATTTTTTCATACAAAAATAAATAAATAAAAATAAAGATCTAAATTTATAATTAAAAAATTCTAAAAATATAACCCAATAAAATTGAGTAACTCAAAAACTTCAATTAAATATGCATAACAAAACCCCTACTCCAAACCCCTACTCCACCTTACTCAACTTAAATTTAACACTTTCGCCCTAGTCAAAGTTACCATGATCTCATATATTATATACAACAACAATATTTTATGGTTTATAAATTATTTGTTCAAATCATAACTTTCAAAACTATTTGTTTATTATTTCCATTATATTTAATTTAACAATTTTTTATAATGATTTGGCTCATACAAAATTATATAAAAATTAATTTAAATTTAATATATATATATATATATATATATATATATATATATATATATATATATAATTTTATTTTTTTTAGATTTATTTATTGTTGGTAATTTCTACACTCTAGATTTTGATAACTCTAGTTTTTTCGGATGGTATTTTTATGTAAAATAGAATAAAATATGGTTTGCACATTGCCATTTAGAGGACTATTTAGCATGGGGAATGAATATGGCGTTCTTGGTGAAAAGCAGTCGCGATCCTTTAAAAAGAATGGAGCCTCCTCCTCGAGACCTCTCAAGGTGTTAGCGAATAGAGCAGTGAAACCATCCTGAACTGTTATCCCAATTTTTCTCAAACATGTTGTTCTCCTTTTCTTTTGTAATTTGTTCATTTTCACATGATGACTCTATTCGATAACTATAGTCAAACATGGCAGAGCCACTGAGAGAACCTGCTCTACTGCCATTTGCAATTCAAAGAGGTAAACTGTCACTATAAATAGGGCGAGAGTTGGAATTGGCTTTTCCAATGCTTTAAATATAACGCTAATGGCCTTGATATGGAAGTCTTAAGGCCTTTCCGTGACAAGCACACAAGTGTCAAAGAAACGTTGCAGTATGCATTCACACTATCGCTGCATTTGGAACGCTACCAAAATAACCATGATTTCTTCCACGGAGAATTCAACTTACTTGGCTTTGAAGTGTTATCCGTCAATACTTTTTCTTGTGTAGACTTTTACGTAGGGTGTTGTGACGACCAAGATTTTGTGGATAGTGTTTTCGTCATTGTTTCTGGTGATTTTGTTGGCGTCACAAATTTTGTTTTTGGTGAGTTTGTTGGGGTCAAAAATTTATGGGCTTTAGCTAGGACCTGCACTCACAACCAAAATTTAAAAAGATAAGAGATAGAATTATGGTAAATAATTACTTGGACAAACATGATGTGTTAATTACCTATGGATAGTCTATATCGGGATTGAAGATGAAATCGTTGATATGAATACTGTAGGGTTTGGAAAAAGCTACCGTCATTAATGGTGGCAACCTTGGAGATGTGAAAATTAAAGCATTTTCTTTTCTATTATTAATAGACGTTGAAATTTTTTCTTTGGTCCTTTTATTCCATGAAAGTACAGAACTTGCACAAAGATATATTTTTGAACACAAGCTTTGGTTAATGATATCCTCATTTGTCCCTTTTATAAAGCAAGATAAAAATGTTATATATCATCTTTGGAAATTGATGGAAAATTGCATTTATATATATAAATGCCTTAAGAAACATGAACAATGTCTGTCTTGGCCTGAAAATAAGAAATCATATCTTAGACTAAAAAATGTGAATAAAAAGCAAAATGATGAATTCTAAGAAAAAAACCATGACCAAAATTAAAATAATTGCCTATGATTTCTCAAACAAGGAAACATCGATGATTCTAACATCCCAATCCTATTATGCTAAAATGCATGGTTATTAGAGAAATTCTTCTAGGGACTCTTAAACTTCCATAGCACACTTGATTTAGAAGCATGCTTAACGAGAAAATGTTAATCACCAAATAAGAATATGATCTCTCTAATTTAATATTATTAAATCCCTATTGTTGTTATTGTACTATCCACATTTATCATACCTTATGTATGTGTAAATTCTAGGAGATGTTGTCGAATAATGGGAAAGAAGGGGCAACTCACTTTAAATGGGATGGCCATTGCCATCGTCACTGGTATGTGGTGCTCTAATCAAAACAATACGAGATCGATGCAGGATAAGGACTATTTGCTTCCTTAAATATTTTTTACTATTCTTTGTACATTACTATCAAATGAAGCCCCATGACCTTTGATATAATCCTCTCTATGGATCCTTAGCAAAGAAAAGCTCAAACTCTTTGCAAAAAAGATAATGAGAGCGATCACGAATTTGAGGATAAAAAACCTACAAAAGTATGCAACCCTCCAGAGCAAAAAGGAAATCAAAAAGTATCCATGAATTAATCTCCATTGATTGAACATGAATCTATAAGGAGCAGATAAATAACTCCAAAGGGAAAGATTAGGACAACTGGAGTGGTCATAAATTTGAAGTAGGAAGCCTACTTAGTAGTGGTAATGCATGTTTCTTGCTTCGGTGTCTATAGATGCAAGTAATCAAAGGAAGAAAATTATGGACACATAGATTTCATTGTTCAAAAGCCCATGCTGGGCTAGCTTTTAGTTAAAATCCATGCAATTGCTCTCAATTCTATCAACGTTAAGAGATGGGAAGGATTATTGAGAGAAGTAGTACACGACTTTTCAAGTTACATATTTAGGCAACTGCTTTTGCATTACTTGACCAACCTTTGGCCAATTAACATTATTGGATTTTCCCTATTTGGTTGGAAAGAGACAATCACTCTGTCGAATGTAGAGAAATCATCTAGATCATCTCCATCTAGAATCACTTCCTCGATTGAGAGCCAGAAGAACAAGACCTTGACGTTGACTCTTGTCAATTTCTTGATCTGGCTTATGATTCAACTATTGCACTTCATTTGGTAGCTAGAATTATGATCGAAATAACATGTAATATTGAGGTTAATGATGAAGATGTTGTCGTTAGAATTCAAATTGTGCTTTCATTGTTAAAACAGTCATTGGGAACCAAAATTGCTCTAAAACTGTGTACACGAGGCTTTAACAGAACATGCGCATTGCAGTGTTCCTGCAAAAGAATGCAACAATGTTCCTATCCCAGTGCCCTTTTATTGGTCTTGTAATTGATTTCCAATTCTAAAATTTAACATGATTTCAACATTAAGCTCCATTCTAAACGAAATAATCTTCTGAAATCTTTTATTCCCTACACCTTTAAAAACAATTGTTAATATTATTATTATTATTTATCTAATACTTCATCTAATACACCATTATAGCATCTCTACCACATCTCTCCAAATCATCCAATTACACCAAACTAATAGCCTTTTTACATTAAAACTTTCGTTTTAAATCCTCACAACGGCACCCGAAGGCTTCCATCACCATGTCCAAATTCACAAGCGCATCGTTTGTTTTTTATACAAGGAGTCTCAACATAGAATTCCACGTGGAAAAATGTGAGACAAGAGCGCCTTCTCTTTCTCTAATAGACCCACGCGTGTTTGGGGTTGATATCCTATTTGTCTTTATGGGAAGCCTTAAACTTCAACCTCAGCTGCAATTGCCCTCCAATGTATACGTGGAAAGTTGATAAACATCAAATGCAAATATCTTTTCAGCCTTTATTTTCTTTGATTGTTGCACTTCTTTTCCGGCTTCTGGTGCTTTTCCTTTGATTGTTGCACTTCTTTTTTCTTTCATGGTTGTACTTTTTTTTCTTGTAGTTTAAAAAATTCACAAAATAATCTAGAAATTTTAATAAGATTATAAAAATTTTTGGTTTTTTTTTGAAAATTTAAGTTATAATAGTTAAATTTCAGTATTTTAAATGTTTTAAGAATTTTTAATAATGTTGAATCTATTTTCACCATAAAAATTCAATCCAAATACTCCAACTAGCTGATTTTTGAATATTTTTTTATCAGATTCTAATAAAAAAACTATTCTATTAGACCAGCAAACCACTCCCTTCCTTGCATGGCTTTTCACATCTTGTGATTCAGATTGTGTGCTTTATCTCATCTTGAGATGGAAATCATAATATCGTCTCAAACATTACGGCCCACTGTGAGAGACTCTACTCACAGCTCGGCTTCCAAGCAAACACCAACAAGAAACACTGTGTGCTGCTGTGAGACTCAAATCAAATTATAAAAATCTCACATGCATAGTCTGTAGCACTACATACATACAGGGCAGTAGAAAAGATTAATTGGTACACCAAAAGCAACTAAACATTGAACTCACCTTCCAACAGAAAATCGATTGGGTGGATTCAAATCTCTCTGGTTTTTTTTTGTCATTTAATTTTTAAAGGACGATGTTATCTTTTTTTTCCTTTTTGCGATGATTCATAAAGGAAAAATCTATTAATTTCTACTGATAGAGCGGTTTGCCTGAAAAATCCGAAATCCGTTGCTCTGAACCGATTTATGCCTCAAAATTTGGGATATCAGGTCTTCTCCAGCTATATGCAGCTTCCAGTCGAGCTTTGACAGCATCGCTCCAAGTTTAAGAAGGAATAAAAACAAATATCCGCTTCTTTCTCTCCACTCCACTCTACTTTTGGGTTGCATCCCAAGTGCTGCTTTACCTTTCTAACAAATATTTTGGCGTGTTGACCACGCAACAAGAGCAGAACGGTTATATTCCAGACCCTTAGGTGTCGGATGGCTGACCATTGAAGCTAGTTTTCACAACTTTTTTTTCTCTCCTTTTTGGATGGTGATTGCTCTTTTTCAAGGAGATGGCTGACCCTTAAAACTAGCTTTCAAAAAATATATATATATATATATATATATATATATATATATATATTTCAAGATGGTAATTACTCTGTTTCAAGAAATTGAATACAGATATGATAAGAGAGAATTAACAACCCACCACCTTAATCACTCGTCACCAAAAAGTAACTTTCACAACTCTGAACAATGAAATACAATCACTGGAAATGAGAGACATAATGGGATTTAGAAAGACCCAAAAACATGAGATCTTCTACAGGATTCAATGTCCATCACAACTTTCAGCCATCTTCTACAGGATTCCATCTTCTACAGGATTCCAAGATGTGTCCATCACAACTTTCAGCCAGTTACACTGATTTCACAACCTCTATAAGGTTGAATAGTTTACACTTCTCCCCCAACTTCCATTCCTTATTCCTATGTTGGCCCTGAGATCCATGATTGGGTTGAAAAATCAATAATAAATAAATTCAAATATGCATGAGGTAAGATATTTTAAAAGTGTCCAATAGAATTTCATTAACTAAAATTATTTTTCGATTTATTTTTATGAAAAATTCTAAAAAATTAATAAAACAATTCAGAAATTCTGATAAAATTATAAAAATTTTTGGTAAAGGTTTTTGAAAATCTGGTTTTTAAATTTCAGTATTTTAGATGCTCTAAAGGTTTTTGATGGTGCTGAATCCATTTCCACCATTAAAAATGCAATTCAAACAATCCAATTATTTGATTTTTAAAATTTTGTTTACCAGATTTTGACCAAAAAACAATAGAAAGACAACTCCATTTTAAATAATTAAAACTATAATAATAATGTCATAACTATATATTTAATTCAATCACATCTATAATGGTTTCCTAGAATATCTCTATAAATATGTTCATCCTTTAACTCTTCTTTTTTCTCCTAAACTTTAATTAATATATATATTTTTATATTTAATACAGATCACAAATCTATTATACCATTTATAAATAAAATGAGTCATCCATAACAGAAATTTAAAAGTTCAAACAAATTTATATACCAAGCTAAGAAATTATTATTATTTATAATTTAAACTTATACATTAAAAATAGGAAATTATTTCAAAATAAAATGATATCATAAATACAGTTTTATTGTGAATTTATATTATTATTTATTTCAAATTTTTAATATGAGATTTGAAAAAAATGTTCGATGACAATGATAAAAATGCCAGGAAAATTTACTCGAAAAAAGTTAAAATCCGTTTCACTGGTCCAGTACAGTACACTGACTCGCTAGTTTCGACTTTGAAATAGATAAGGGTGGTCCTCTTATTAGAAGACACAGAAGGCGAAGGTGAAGGTAAAATTGAGTGGAGTAGTACAGTACACTGACTCGCTAGTTTCGACTCTGAAAAAGATAGGGTGGTCTCCTATTAGAAGAGAGAGAAGGCGAAGGCGAAGGTAAAATTGAGTGGAGTGGAGTGGAAGACAATAACTTGAGGAGAAAGAAGCGGCGTACAAATGGAGAAAAAGCTCGTCCGTGATTGATACCACGTTTTCTCAAAAATGAAAAGCAATAAAGTTTCTATAAAATAGAAAAAGGGATTGGAGATTCCAACGTCCATTCACAAATACAAGGATTGGCAGCAGGACTTACCGATTGGTATCGTTTGAGTGAAGGCAAGGCTGCCATTGCCCCCGATATCTGGCCATTCAATACAAATCTTTCACGTTTTCTGTTTGCAGGCAGACAGGAAGATGGGTAAAACGCTGGACGCCTTGCTTGGGAAAGGCTTCAAGTCTTCAAAATGGTATTATTTCTCTGTTATGCCTAATCTAAACATTGTATTTTTAGGCTAACATCGCTTTAAGGGTTAGTTGGAAACGTAGACTGAATTACATGAATTGGGGACCTGGTTATCTGTTTTTCTCCTCGTTGATCTGTTGCGTAATAAATATTTTAGCAAATCTGTGCCTTTGATGTGTCACGATTTAGAGTGAATTGTGGGGGTAGAAATTGGTGACAAATGGTTTTATATTTTGTTAAACTCTGGCGCGTGTGAGAGAGATCCTGATGGTTGATTGGTTGATTGGGCACTCAGCACTGCGATGTTGAAGATGGTGGTGTCGCGCATAAAGTTGCTGAAGAACAAGAGGGAAATCCAGTGCAGGCAACATAAAAAAGACATTGCATTGCTGCTTCAGAAGGGGCAGGAAACGAGTGCTCGCTTAAGGGTATGTTTCTTTCTTCCTTTCCTTATCTCGTGATTGATCCATCAGTAAAACCAATTAGGTGGTCGTCTGTTTTTGGTTTTGCCACGATGCTTCGGCAATCATGCCTTTCTCCAATATGGGATTATTACAATACAGAGAAGCCCGCTTACACCACTCTAAGAAGATCCATGGCCAGGGCTATGGATTTGACCAAAGTCGCCCAGGTCTTGAACATCAGTCAACTGCTTGAGATGCCCAGTTGCACAGACAAGGCGGTCCATAGGAATGAAACGTGTCCCTGGGGATTTGAGCTTTGGTAGGTCTGAAATACCTCTGCTTTACCATCTAACCAAACCCCCTTTGACTTTTTGTTTTTGAATTATCTAAACAAATCCCTTTCGCCTGAATTCTGCACTCTCTTTAAGAGGTTTTTACCTCGGGACCGGCATGTGATAAAACTGAGTACATGTCTGGGCGGATCCTCATTGGTTCGAGGTCAGGTGAGTGACATGACTCAAAGTGTGAGGAATTCAATGCCCTATACAGGAGATACACTGTTGGATTTAAAAGCATTTAGATCCAACGTTATATATCCAGCATATACGGCATTTATCGCACTGCTGCAGAATGCATATTGTTTGCCATACAGGATGGCTCTGATTGTTTTATTGTCTGCAAATCGTGTAAATATTTTATTTTATTTTCTGACTGAAGATGTCTGCTAAATTTAAAGTACTTGCAATTAGCTGGGAAATATGGTTAACTTTTCCGAAATATCAGTTATAATACAAGGAATCCTTCATACAGAGTGTCTTTCAATTTTTCTCTACAAGCTGATAAAGCCGCTGTTGTATTTCATAAACTAAATAGCTCACGTCATCTTACGGAGTAGAATGTCATGGATCCAGTGTTAAATTTAAGGAAAAAAGTTAACTTGTGTGCTTGCAAGTTCCTTTACGTACCTTGTGAGGCTTTTGAAGAAATTACTGGATTACATAAAATTTACCCAGAAGCATACAGATTTACCCTTTTAATATATATTATAATCGCTATAAAACCTTTATGAAGCTTCAAATTTATTAGCAAAAGAGTTACTACTGAATTTATCTTTATTTTGATGCATATGCTGATTCACATACTTGTCCACAGCCTAGATTAAAAGTGGCTGCAGGCCTCTTATCAGCAACCTATTAAGCACATCATTTTAAAATGCTCCTAGGAAAAAAGATTGGGGATTCATCCAATCTATGTTGTTTTTCTATAAAGCTGAGTAAAGGACATTCTGGTGTTATCATGTGGTCAGTTATAGGATTTTGTGTTTTAAAAATATATTTGGCACAAAATTGGAGCAACAGAAATAAGATTGCAGAGAACAGTTATCTCTTGGTCAATATCAGATAGCCAATTTGATGGTTTAAAAGCTCAATAATTTGAGTTCAATAATGCAGAAAAAAGCAGAACAATAGCTTGATAAACATGAGTTCAGTGGTACAGAAGAATCAAAATAAAAGGTCGATAAAAATAAATTCAGGATAACTGAAGAATCTGAACAAAGGGTTGATAAAAATGAGTTCAGTGATACACAAGAATCAGAATAAAGTGGCAACAGCTATTTTGGCGTATGGAAGAACTATGTATATTACACGGGACTCAAAGGACACGAAAATATGAGTATCTGACTCATGACATGGTAACCCCCAGAAAAGGACACAGAGGACATGTTATATATATATATGAGTGAATTATACAAAAAAATGAATTATAGACAAAGATTCAATTAAAAAACTAAAACTTTTACATGATGATGATACTAATTCAACCATGTATACAACTAGTGCTACATCAATGACGATAAATAGACAAAAACACAAGAAATTAAAACCATAAACTGCAGTTTTCTCATTAAGTCATCAAAATCAAAATGTATTACATAGATACTTACTCATTGAGTCACTGATACTATAGGTGGGAATGCCAATGGAAAATACAAAACAGGGTAGATACTATAACCATATTCTGGCTGCCTTTGATTGAGCCATGATTGCCGTGATATGAAAACAAACAGACTGCTGTAAGAAAATCAAATTGCTGCTGCAAAAGTAAGAAAAATATGGATGGCAAATCCACTTACCAGTACATCTTTCTAACACTCATTACTCGCCCTTGCTCGCACTTTGCTATCCCTCCGTAATTCGTAAGATTGGCAAGAACAAATGACAAAGGACAGCATCAAACCACTTTGGAGTCCAGGACCTAGCCTTCCTAGACTCAGAGAGGGCTCTCTCTATTTTTATGATTTAACTTGATGATTATAAGTGCTGATATTACGCTAATTACAGTGATGGGGGTTGTTTGTTTGATTGATGGTGTGGTTGGACAGATAGGGCTGCAGGGACTAATCCATTGGGCTATGGAGTCAAAAGGCTGGAATGACACATCAACATCAAGAGCATCACAGGGCAAGCTAACTGTGCTAAATGGATCTTTAGAGCTGTATGAATATGAGGTGAAAGAGATAGTAAGGTTTGGTAATGACTAAAGAGCAATTAAGAATTCTTTAATCAAACTTCAGCAGAAAACATTCAAATTGTAAATGCAGACAGAATTAAGGTGCTCCGACAACAAATCTTAATCTAAAATTTCTGATTGACAATTAGATGAACAGATGCACAACAGAGAAAACAAAGGAAACATTTAAACAGAGAAGTAGCACATCACCATTATGACACAGCTCAAGAATTCTGTAAATGGTCTTTTGATTTTTGATGTCCAACTCCAAAAATACAGTGCTCCAATATAGTAATTTTTACAATGCAGGGGCTAACAATATCCAACCCTTGATAATGAAAATTCTAGCAGTATTTAACTAAAACTTGAGTCGGTTGCCCTAATCTACTTTGGAAAACCTCATTAATTACAAACAAACTGAAATTAGACAAGTGTGGCCATGCAAGGCCTGAGCAAAGAAAAATTTCTGACAAAACACCGCCTGTAGAATTAATTTTGGTAACTCTTCAAGAATGCAAAACTCAGGCGGCTCTTCGTAAATCAAAAGTAGGCTTGAAGGTGGCATGTGATGATCTCGAAGAGGCAACGAATGATGGCTCTGACATCTAGCCTTGCTTTTCAAAAGATCGACGTTGGGAAATTAAGTCTGGTGTAGGGCTAGCCATTTTACATTGATTAGTGACTGTGTAGATCAGTTTGCTACCTTTTCTGTTTCTGCCGTTATAACATTAACAAGTTTGCGAAAACGCTTTGCCCGACTCGACCCTTGGTGTTTTTTTGCTACTTGAATCCTTTTTTGCTGTGTTTTAACCCTTTTTCTAAACAAAATAGCATAAAAACTCATTTACCCGGACCTGAAAATGCTTAGATTTTATCTTGGAGCCGCATCGCATCTGCGACAACATCGCATTTCGCAATTTTTGCAATTTACGATATAAGAAAAGGAATCGGTGATGCAATGCAAAGTGGGAGATGACGTGGAGGGAAGGTGGGACCGACCGCATCACAATCACAAATCTTTAATATGAAGTAGTAGAGGTAAACTCTAAAAGATGTGAATTGCGAAGTGCGGGGAGAAAGGAGGTGACGTGGAGGAAAGGTGGGACCGACTGCATCGCAAATATTTAACATGAAGTAGTAGAGGTAAACTCTAAAAGATGTGAAGTGCGAAGCGCGGGGAGAAAGGAGGTGACATGGGGGGAAGGTGGGACCGACTACATCGCAATCGCAAACTTTAAGTTTTTGTTATAAGCGTCGGAGTTTAACTACTAAAACATGTGAAATGCAATTTGCGTTGTTGGAGGATGATGTGGCAAGGAGGATGGAGCCCACTGCATTGGCGGAGTTATAAAGCGGCGAATGATTTCACCGGTAAGGTAAAGTTTATGATGTTTCATATGATATGTCAATGTATTTCAAACGATTGCGAAGTGGGGGGGGGGGGGGACTGGGGGCGGGAGCTGTTGTGGTGGGGCCAACCGCATCGCAAGTTGAACAAAATACATTGCGGGCGTTTCAAACGGTAAGTTAAAAACTTTGTGATGCGATATCGCACATTGATGATCGCAGGCTTTAACGTTTGGCAGAATGGAACAAGTTGTAATTTGCGAAATGCGATGGATGGTGGGGGAAGGGTGATGTGTCAGGGAGAATGGCCCCACTTTAATCGCAATCAGGGAATAGGGAAAAGTGGAGGTAAAACAATGATATAGCGATGAAAAAGGAAAAGAATAAAGATAAAGTGAAAAGGCAGAGAAAGGTAAAGTTTAATGATTTTTTAAGGGAAATGGAATGAAAAGGAAGTGTGGCGGGTGAATGGGTCCCATTTCATCGCATATCGCATTTCGCTGATTTTGACATTTACCCTTGCGCCCATCCTAAAAAACTAGTGATCTGCGATTGCGATTGAATCTCTGCCGTTAATCGTTGCTCAAATCCAACGGTCCTCACTGCTCCCTTGCTGTGGTTTGCCAACCTTTTTCCTTTGGTTATGCCCGTTCGTTTCTTAGTTGTTCGTGGAATACTTTGACTCGTTCATTGCTTTGCCCACGTTCACGACTCGTCCGCATAGCTTTCACGACTCAACCCAAACGTGCACGACTTTGCCCAGTATGTTCAGGACTCTACCTTTGTTATTTTTCCGCCTTAACTGCTTCTCTGCTGCTTTCTTTGCCTTAATTGCTTCCTTTGATTCTTGCTTTGGAAAAGATTTTCAATATTGACATCTATGTACAGTATGAAAAATTTGTGAAGGGGAAGTAATCAGTCACCTGGTGATACTGTGAAATACAGGGGTCGAACAGTGGCTCCAATTGGGGATGGCAGCTCCTTCAGGAGGTGTCAAGAACACCGTAGACTAGTGGCCTGATCCATTGGGCTGATTCTAACCCTGCAACCTAATCTGCTACAACTTCTGTGGCTGAAACCTTCAAGCTGAAGTCAACACTCTCTACAAACTGAAGTCTGGAACACACTTGGTCCTTAAATTGAAAAGTAACCTGAAACTGAAAACTGGAAAAATGCTCAAAGTACTGAGCTCATCTACACACCTACCTACCCAATTTACAATTCTAATCATTTCTCTTCCTTTTGGGGTGCATTTAGACTTGCGGACCCTGACCTCATTTTTTCTTTTGAATTTCTAACATATCACCTATCTCTTATTTCTCCTATTGGTTCAGATTAGGCTGTTGAACCAATGTCATTTTCTACCTAGCTACTGATAAGCCAAGATTAATGGTTTGGAAAATCTTCATTTTCTAACTTATCAGCAAAAAATTCAAAATTGTACAATCATGCTTAGATTGTATGATTGCACAAAACTCTTTTCAATAGTAGTGGCACTTTGATTTGCAACACTTTCAGAAATATTTATTTTTTTGGTGTCGGGCTTTCTTTTTCCTTTTTTTAAATACCCTCTTTTCTTCTTTTGTTTCTTTTTATCTTTCATTGGCAAACACTTTTGAATATTTGAAACCTATGTACAACATGAAAATTTTTCAAAGGGGAAGTACACAGTTACCAAGCACACCAAAACCAGTAGCCTTGTATACTTCTCCTCTGCAACGTTTTGACTGATCTTTTTCTTCCCTTTTTTTTTATTTGCTTATCAGACTAGGCTTATGGCCTTCACTTCGGGCTTCAACCTTGTTCAATGGATTTTTGAAAATTGTAGGACTATGGTATTTACGATGATGAAAGTTTAATCTGAGTTTTTTAGCAGAAATAATGTTTTAGCATCTTGCCATTGACAGGACCTCCAAACAACTTTGTTCCATCCATCTCTTGCAAGAAAAATGCATTATCTCCTCTGAAAGAATGAATAATGTATGGGCCTTTCCATAGGTTGTTAAACTTGCCATGCTTAACATTATCTTCTCTTGTGGAATCCCATTTCAGCACCTTATCTCCAATATTGAAATCATTTTCCTTTGTTCTTTTGTCAAAGATCTTCTTTATATTTTCTTGCACCACCTGAGTTCTGTTGTACACCTCTTCTCTAGACTGCTGCAGCTGAATGATCTGGCTTATTCTTCTTTGTACATCATTTTCTTCAGCCTGCGCTTCTTGAATGAGTTTCATGGCTGGCATTCCTAAGGATGTTGGGAAAACTGCATCCATTCCATAGATTAACTGGTATGGTGACATGCCAATTGATTTCTTAGTTGTCAGTCTGTCAGCCCACAATGCATGCACCAATTTGTTATGCCAGGATTTCTTGTTGTCTTCCAGCAACTTCTTGATGATGTTGACCAGGCTCTTGTTGGAGGACTCAGCTAGTCCATTACCTTGAGGGTAATAAGCTGTTGAATGCCCCAAAGAAATGTGATATTTGTGGCAAAAATCCACCATCTTCTTGGACTTAAAAGCAACAACATTATCTGTAATGATTTTCCTAGGACAACCAAATCTGGACAGGATGTTGGCTTCAAGGAATTTGATAATCACTGAGTCAATAGCAGTTCGGGAAGGAATGGCCTCTATCCTTTTGGTAAAATAGTCTGTAGCAGTGAGGATCCATTTATGCTGGGCAGAGGAGGAAGGGTGGATTTCTCCAATGAAGTCTAAACCCCATTGTTGGAAAGGAGCTTCAACAGAGATTGGTTGTGAAGGCGGAGGCAACAACTTTCTTTTTCCCTCAAAAATTTGGCATTTATGATAGGTAGCTACCATTTTGTGGATATCTGGGAAGAGGGTAGGCCAATAGAAACTAGCCCTAAGGATCTGCTAGCAGTGGTTTTCCAGTAGAGATGGCCTCCACAATCCCCTTCATGGAATTCTTTCATAACCCTATCTGCATCTTCTTGAAGCAAACATTTAAGCAATATGCCCCTAGAATCTTTCCAGTACAAAACATTTTCTAGGATGTAGAATTTTACAGCTTTCAATTTCAAGAATCTAGCTTTTGTTTTGGACAAACCAGGAGGAGCATTTAAATAAAATAGAACATATAGTATATTTGCGTACTGGGGAGAATTTAGGAATGCTTCCTCAATAGGTGGAGTCACAAGCTCCTCTTGTTTATCTAGTGAATGAATCATATTAATATCTAGTGCTTGAAAATTTGTTTCAGCCATCAATTTGGCTAATCCTTGTCCCTTGATTATTTTGGTGGGTATGATCTCTAAATCATACTCCAAGATGACAACAATCCACTTGCCTGTTTTTCCATCAGGATCCTGTGTTAGGATGTCTTTGACAACTATATTGGGCACAAATGCAATGATGTGTGAGTGCAAAATGTGAACTCTGAAATCTTTTAGTGCTTTGATCAAGGCAAAAGCCTGCTTTTCCATGATATTGTACTTCAAAGGTGCATCTCTTAAAGCTTGGATGAAAAATGCTAGGGGCTGCTCTTGTCCGTCCTTATTTTTCTGCAGCAATACAACAACAATTGTGTGCATTGATGCAAAGGAGAAAATGACGAAATCCTTGGTGAAATCAGGGTTGATCAAAACTGGTGCCTTTGTGAGCGCCTGCTTCACCAGGTGGAAAGACTGTTTAGCCTCCCTAGTTCACTTGACTTCTGAATCTCTCTTGAGCATGTTTGTGATATTCCTCAAGAGTTCTGCAAGGTTTGGTATAAACCTCCTTAAAAATTTTATCTTTCCAATGAAAGATTGCAGCTCCTTGATGTTTCTGGGATGACTGATTTGTAGTATGCCCTCAATCCTACTAGGGTCAATCTTGATTCCTTCTTCAGATATGATGTGGCCTAAAAGCTTTCCTTCAAGACCAAATAATGATTTCTTAGGATTTAGAGATAGACCGAACCATCTGCATTTTTCAAAAACTCTTCTCAAATGGGCCAAATGTTCTTCATCAATTTTTGAATATACTGTAATATCATCAAGATATATCACAATGAAAAGATCAATTTCTTCTGAAAAAGCAATATCCATCGCTCTTTGAAAAGTGGCACTAGCATTTATTAATCCAAAGGGTGTTTTTACATACATGAAGGTTCCCCAAGGGGTAGTAAAAGCTGTTTTGTGTTGATCATCTGGATGTACTAGCACTTGATTGTACCCTGAAAAGCCATCGAGCAAAGAGATTCTTTTGGAGCCCACTACCTTTTGCAATTTGTGGTCCATCTTTGGTAAGGGGTAGTTGTCCTTAAGGATTGCCTTGTTCAGATTTCTGAAGTCAATGTAGAGCTTGATCTCCCCTGTCTTCACCTGTCTTCTTTCTTACAAGTACAATGTTAGAAACCCATTCGGAGTATCTGATTGGGAGCATCATACATTTTCTTGATCTCCTTCTCAACCAGAGGCATTTGGACAGGATTTATCCTGTGCTGTTTCTGTTTGAAAGGCTTTTGGTTCTCCTTGACTGGGATTTTGTGCTGGATAATATCAATATCATAAGATTTCAGGTCTTCATAACTCCAGGCAAACACATCAATAAACTCTTTGAACAAAGCGATGTATTTCTGCGTTATGGATGCTGGCAGTGTCTTTGATAACTTTACCATTTTGGGCTCTTGCTCACTGACCAGATTACATTCCTCGATATTTTCTTCTGTAGATTCCATTTTTGGTTTCCTAGCCATATCATTGAAGTCAAATAGTTCCTCTAGAGGGACAAGTCCTCTAGGCAAGTTGTTGTCTCTGAATTGCAGTACTTCAAATTCCTCCTTTTCTGGATCTTCATACATCTTTGTCCTATGTAGATCATTATTCGCTGAAAAATTAATATCAGAATTATGAGGAGTTTCCTCCTTGCACATTTGCTCTTTAATGGAGCAGTCTTCTTCACAATCTAGGTCCAAATTGGAATCTTCAAACTCACCCTTAGATTGCAAGAAATTCTCAATCTGTTTGTCATTTCCAAAGACTTGTCAATATCTCATATTGTCAGGAACTACTGGGCAGTGTTTAACCTGCACTATATACTGTTTGTTAGGATGAGGTAATTGACAAGTGCTGGCTGAAAATGCTAACCCATTAGCCAGGATATTCTGATTTCTTGGAACTGCAGCAAGGTCATATTCTTCAAATGTTTTCAGGAGGTTAAGGGCAGCATTCTTATATGCTCTCAATCTGGGATGCTTGGCTGAATATTCTCCCTTGATTTGTTTGATGACCAGCTCAGAGTCCCCATGAATAGAGATTCTTTTGGCTCCTAATTTCTTCAGTAGTTGTAAACCCAAAAGGAGTGCCTCATATTCAGCTATATTGTTGGTACACTGAAAGTTTAGCTTGTATGAATGCCCTTTTGCGTGGTTATTTTCAGTATTGCATACCCACACCCCTGCTCCTGAGCCGACTTTGCCGCAAGAACCATAAAAAACTCATGTTCCAAAAAGGTTCAGGTTCAGACTTGTGTTGCACTATTTTCATTTGGTCTGACTGCTCCCTCTTCTGGTCTTCTTCTTCTCCAGCTACTTGTTCATTAATAATTTCATCATTATAAAGAATAAATGAATCTTGGTTAGAGTGGACAGAGTACAGGGGGTAGTAATGAGGCTTCTTCTGACTACTCACCATGTATTTCATTAGAGTCTCCCTATACAATCTCCTTTATTAGCGAAAAACTGGTATGGTAGCATAAGTCATATCCATTTGGAGGGTGCTTGAAAGCTTAGCTCCCCACGAGCTTGATAAAAGCATACCATATTTAGGAGGGGTGTCAGCCACCACTATATCCATCACTAGACTCTTGGCTGGTATCTGGGCTAAAGTAATACAGGGATCTTTAATGAGGCCTAGACATTTAACATTGCTGGAGTCAAATGAGTACAGGTCTTTGTAGGGTCTAGTTATCTCCAGGCCAAGTTTCTCCATAATTGCCTTTGGCACGAGATTGTGAGATGCACCTGAGTCTATCATGGCATTATGGAGGATTTTATCATGAACATTCAAACTGAGATAAAATGGGGGAACACCTCCCTCCTGGAATTTACCCTCTACTTCTGGCCCAAACAAAAGTTCAGGTTTGTCATCATTTAGATTGACAGTATCAGTAATTTCTCCTATGTTTAGCACTTTTAGGACTTGGGACCTATATACATCTTGGCTCACCAATTCAGTGAGAGGGACAAAGATTTTTATTTTGGAAATTTCATTCTCAATGTTGAATGGTGTCTGTGTTTTTGGCAGATTTGAATCATTCTTCTCAAGCATTATTTTTGCAGCAACTTCAGATTGTTGACTTGTATTAGGGATATCAGCTGGAACAATTTTGCAAGGGCTGACCACTGATCTACTAGTGCTGCTTTCTAGATCATTCTTTCCAGGGATTTTAGCAATTTTCTTTGAACTCGCTGCTGTTTTCTCGGGATCAGCTTCAGGGGCCTTTTTAGCAGAGTTTTCATAATTCTTTCTCTTGGGAATATCCAAATCTTTCTTGCTTTGGAGGTTCTATTGTCTATGCACCTCCATGACGACATTCTCGAATCCTTGTTTATAATCTTCAGACTCTTCAAATTCTACTTCAATTTGAGTCAAAGAAAATAAATCTTGTTCTTCTTCGGTGAGGAAAACAATATCTTCATTATTAATTCCCATCAGATTAATTTGACTTTCTTCTAGTTCTTCAATCACCCCCTCATCTTCATCAACATAATTTTCTTGGAATGGAGGCCTAATTTGCTGGTCAAGTCCTCTATGTTCTCTCTGTGTTATTTGAGGGGGGTTTCTTCTAAAGTTTTGGTATCTATTTTGAGGAGCTGGCTGATTTTCCCTAGGGACAACTCTCTCATTCAAGTTGATCCTCTCCATCACTCTCCATGGTTCTAACCAGGCTATCAATCTTAGCATCGGATGTGGAGGTTGTAGGCTCTTCCCTAATAGTGACTCTCTTCTCATTTATCATTCTAGCTTTTTTTGCAATCATATTTTCTTCCACACTTACTGCACCCCTCCACATGTCTTCTAATGTAGGAGGATCTTTTTCTCTCAGTTGATAAGCCATCTTTGGGTCGAAACCATCTGAGCATTTCATTAGGGCTAAACCTTGTGGGGGTTTCATGTGTGGAGGGAGGGCGTTGTATACACTATTGAACCTGGTACATAAATCTTGGACACTCTCTCCAACATTTCTCTTGATGTTTTCATATTTTGACAAGTTTTGGAGAGGATTTTTCTTAACTTCCAATTTATTTATGAACAACTGGTGAAGGGCAGGGAGATCATGTATACTATTTGGGGTCAAGCCTTTAAACCACTTTCTTACTTCTCCCCCCAAGCTTTGGGCAAACACCTTCAACTTAATAGTTTCATCATCTATCTCTTGACGGTCAAAATAATCATTCATTTTATCCACATGTTGTTGAGTAGTTGCAGGACCATTTTCGTCAAATAGGGGAATTTTGGACTGATAATCCTGTGGCAAAGGCGCCAAAGGTTGAGGTAGCACCAATGGAGCATACCAGGATGCCATGATTGGTGGTGGGGGAACCCAAGGGGGGTTAATAAGAGGAGGGTTGACCAAGGGAGGTGGAGGGTTGAATGGAGGAAGGTGGATAGTGGATGTATGAGTGGAGGTTTGGGCACTCTGGTGGGGAAGGTTCAAGGTAAAGGTAGGAGCTGCAGATATACTTGGGCAATTTGACTGAGGATGAGCAGACTTGAAAATAACATAAGGAGCTGCTGCAGTAAGAGAAGATACTTTTCTACACACTGCTGAAGGTAAGCATCATCAATAACTGAGGTGAGCTCTGTTACCAGAACTTGAAGGGAGTCAAAGTGTTGGAGAAGTTGAAAGTCAATTTGAGTGGAGGTAGAGGTTCCGCAATAGGACTCTATTGTAAGATGGATGGGTCAAAAACTGTCTGGGCTATCCAATTATGAGATTTGGTCCTGAACAAGGTTTCCTCAAAGTGTAAGTCGAACTGGATATCCTGCAAGGTTGCAATGTTTTCAGGGAGGGAACTTGCTTTGTGAAGAGGCCTGCTAATAGTTGGATTCTCAGATCTGGGAGTTTTTCTTAGGATTTTCTTTGGATTGTCAACTATTGCAGGGGGATTTGGATCAGGATGGGATCTGGTAAAGATTCTTCTGGAAGCCAAAATTCAGACCCAAGGCACAAACAGGCTGAATATTTTTACAAAATCCAATATGTAGCAATTACTTAAGACACACAGTATTTCGACTGGGATTTCTGAGTTCTGATGAAATACTAAGCTTTTCAATAACTCCCCAGTATGGTCGCAATTATGTTATCCCTTCGTAATTCGTAAGATTGGCAAGAACAACCGACAGAGGACAACATCAAACCAGATTGGAGTTCAGGACCTAGCCTTCCTAGACTCAGAGAAGGCACTTTCTGCTTTAATGATTTAACTTGATAATTATAAGTGCTGATGTTAGGCTAGTTACAGTGATGGGGGTTGTTTGTTTGATTGATGGTGTGGTTGGATAGATAGGGCTGCAAGGACTAATTCATTGGGCTATGGAGTCAAAAGGCTGGAATGGCACATCAACATCAAGAGCATCACAAGGCAAGCTAATTGTGCTAAATGGATCTTTAGAGCTGTATGAATATGAGGTGAAAGAGATAGTAAGGTTCAGTAATGACTAAAGAGTAGTTAAGAATTCTTAAATTAGACTTTAGCAGAAAACATTCAAATCGTAAATGAAGACAGAATTAAGGTGCTCCGACAACAAATCTTAATCTAAAATTTCTGATTTACAATTAGATGAACAGATGCACAACAGAGAAAACAAGCGAAACATTTAAACAGAGAAGTATCACATCACCATTTTGACACAACTCAAGAATCCTGTAAACGGTCTTTGATTATTGATGTCGAGCTCTAAAAATACAGTGCTCCAATATAGTAATTTTTACAATGCAGGGGCTAACAATATCCAACCCCTGATAATGAAAATTTTAGCAGTATTTAACTAAAACTTGAGTCGGTTGCCCTAATCTACTTTTGCAAACTTCATTAATTACAAACAAACTGAAATTAGACAAGTGTGGCCATGCAAGGCCTGAGCAAAGAAAATCTCTGACAAAACACCGCATGTAGAATTAATTTTGGTAACTCTTAAGAATGCGAAAGTCAGGCGGCTCTTTGTAAATCAAAAGTAGGTTTGAAGGTGGCATGTGATGATCCCGAAGAGGCAGCGAATGATGGCTCTGACATCTAGCCTTGCTTTTCAAAAGATCGGCGTTGGGTAATTAAGTCTGGTGCAGGGCTAGCCACTTTACATTGATTAGTGACTGTGCTGATGAGTTTGCTGCCTTTTCTGTTTCTGCCGTTATAACATTAACAAGTTTGCGAAAACGCCTTGCCCGACTCCACCCTTGGTGTCTTTTTGCTACCCGAATCCTTTTTTGCTGTGTTTTAACCCTTTTTCTAAACAAAATAGCTTAAAAACTCATTTACTCGAACCTGAAAATGCTTACATTTTATCTTGGAGCCGCATCGCATCCGCGACAACATCACATTTCGCAAGTTTTGCAATTTACGATATAAGAAAAGGAATCGGCGATGCGATGCGAAGTGGGAGGTGACATGGAGGGAAGGTGGGACCGACCGCATCGTAATCACAAATCTTTAACATGAAGCAGTAGAGGTAAACTCTAAAAGATGCGATTGCGAAGCGCGAGGAGAAAGGAGGTGATGTGGAGGGAAGGTGGGACTGACCGCATCGCAATCACAAATCTTTAACATGAAGCAGTAGAGGTAAACTCTAAAATATGTGAAGTGCGAAGCACGGGGAGAAAGGAGGTGACATGGAGGGAAGGTGGGATCGACTACATCACAATCACAAACTTTAAGTTTTTGTTATAAGTGCCGGAGGTTAACTACTAAAACATGCGAAATGCGATTTGCACTGTCGGAGGATGATGTGGCAAGGAGGATGGAGTCCAGTGCATTGGCGAAGTTATAAAGTGGCGAATGATTTCAGCGGTAAGGTAAAGTTTATGATGTTTCATATGATATGTCAATGTATTTCAAACGATTGTGAAGTGTGGGGGGGCGGGGGAGGAGAGCTGCTGTGGTGGGGCCAACCACATCACAAGTTAAACAAAATACATTGCGGGCATTTCAAACGGTAAGATAAAAATTGTGCGATGCGATATCCCACATCGACGATCACAGGATTTAATGTTTGGCAAAATGGAACAAGTTGTAATTTGCGAAATGCGATGGCTGGTGGGGGGGGGTGACGTGTCAGGGAGAATGGCCCCACTTTAATCACAATCGGGGAATAGGGAAAATCGGAGGTAAAACAATGATATAGCGGTGAAAAAGAAAAAGTATAAAGATAAGGCAGAAAGGCGGAGAAGGGTAAAGTTTAATGATTTTTTAAGGGAAATGGAATGAAAAGGAAGTGTGGCGGGTGAATGGGTCCCATTTCATCGCATATCGCATTTCGCTGATTTTGACATTTACCCTTTGCGCCCATCCTGAAAAACTTGCTATCTGCGATTGCGATTGAATCTCCGCTGTTAATCGTTGCTCAAATCCAACGGTCCTCGCTGCTCCCTCTCTGTGGTTTGCCGACCTTTTTCCTTTGGTTATGCTCGTTCATTTCTTAGTTGTTCGTGGAATACTTGGACTCGTATACTGCTTTGCCCACGTTCACGACTTGCCCGCGTTCACGACTCGCCCGCATAGCTTTCACGACTCAACCCAAACATGCATGACTCTGCCCAGTACGTTCACAACTCTGCCTTTGCTATTTTTCTGCCTTAACTGCTTCCTTTGATTCTTGCTTTGGAAAAGATTTTGAATATTGACATCTATGTACAGTATGAAAAATTGCAAAAGGGAAGTAATCAATCCCCTGGTGATACTGTGAAATACAGGGGTCTAACAGACTCCAAACCCACAACTCCAAAAACTTGACCAAATGAGTGGAACACAAAGGTGGAACTAGGTTTGAAAGTGTGGGGGGGAGGTCACTTTTCCATTGACATGTTTTTGAAAATTGTGACACGTGTGTGGCTGGTGTCCAACACAAGTTTGACTCGTGCCCTACTGAATCAAACTCTTGTCAGACACGTGTTGCGCTAGTGTCATGTCTAACGCGTAGAGTATGCAACACAAGGCGGGGGAGTAGGAACGTGTCAAGTGACTCAATATATATATATATATATATATAGTTGTTATTCATATATATATATAGTTGTTATAGTTGTTATTCATATATATATATAGTTGTTATTCATATATATATATATATATATATATATAGTTGTTATTCACTAGAATTTTGCTAGTCACTGAAGCAAGCCATTTTGGTTCTATCTAGTAGCTATTATTAATGCACTCTCTGTACTTCTAAGGATGTCACCTTCCCAAAATTGAATGCTTGTGGCAAATGGGGACAACTGGAATTACCCCGTGGACACATTTGTTGCTCTATAAATTCGGTGCCGACAACATATATTGTAACACACTAGTTTTGATCCCCTGATTAACTATGTATATTTGTATATATGATGAATGGTTGAGGGCCAAGCAATGCGATATCTAAGTATTGTAAAATTGAATATTGATAATAAAAATGCATCACTGGCTTTAGACATAGAACGACAGAATCAAGGGCAATGATGCGACAAGAGAGGGAAGCAAGGGGGCTAGAAGGGGTCATTACCAAATATTTATATTTTATCCTAAGCCTAAGTCATGACTCATTGACTCTATGATATACTAATCCATATCAACCTTGGGATGTGTTGCCATGGTAGTTTTGTGGGCTTCTTAGGGAGCGACTTGGTGAGTCGTGAGCATGCGTACATATTCTATGACTTTTGGTTATGCAAGGGGAATTATCCATTATTCTATAGGAAGCCTTGGGCAAGAGCCTATGTTGCCATGACTGTAATAGTTATGTTTGTTATGAATATTATGTGAGAAATTATGCTCGTGTGAATGGAAAACAAATGTCGATGAGGAAAATTAAGCATAACTGAGAATCTCAGGAGTTCCCCACAGTGAGATTTCCTAGCTAGTCTATGTTGGAGCCTAGAAGGGAAGTAGGATAGCCTGAGGAACTGCATGGTAGAGAAGGGGATCCACCTTCTTTGGGTTGTGCAAAATGAATAGGAAAAAAATTGGTGAGTTGGGATTGCTTTCAGAGTGAACAGAGTTCCAATTCTAGGAATTGGGTAGTGTTAGAGGATTAGACCAGCCATAGGAGAAATTGTCCTTGTGGACCCATAGCCTCAACTTAAGGGTGGCCTGTTGTAGAAATATTGAGTGCAATTGAGCCTATGGTTGGGAGGAACATCTGAGATTTGCAGCTAGTTGGTGTCTTTTTTTCATTAAGATAAGTGTTATGGTTCATTGTTTTTATAATGAGTTAATGTTCTGTATTTATGGATTTAAATGTTGTTATGTTGCATGATTAGTTGTTATATTATATAAGTAATCTGCCTCTACAATTGTGAATGTTTTAATTATGATGGTATGTGCCTGCTTATCATGGTGCTTTCGTTAATTCATTAAAATCAGGACAGAGAAGAATATGGTATCAGAGCATGAAATGTTGAGTTGGTGGAAGGAATTTGAAGTTAGCCCCAGAAATTGGTAGAAGAGCCAACAGAATAGGTTGAGTGGTTTACAAATTGGCTTTTCCCAACCATTTTAGGCTCCTCCTATTTTTTCATATGTCCTACATGAAGAAAGTGCTTGTGTCCAATTGCGGAGTTCAAACCGATCTTCCCAAATTGGATGATGAGTGTTCCATTTGGTTGTAGCCTAAGGCTATTTTGGACAAAGTTACAAACATGAATGTTGTTTTCATCCAATGGAAGGATGCATGGTTTGAAGGTGCTATATGGGAACCAACAAAGATTCTCCACCAATTTCCTCATCGCCAACCTTGAGGACAACATTGCTTTGTAAGGGGGATGGCATGTTAGGGTGGCCCTCCCTAAACCCACTAGTTACTTAATGTATTGGGTCATCTTTACTAAAATAAGGCAAAGCCCATGAGGTAGTAGAGTGTAAAATCAATAAACGCAAATAGCCTCCTTAAAGAAGGTCCATTAGTTGTGGTTGAGGCCTCATTAATGGAGGTCCACCAGGTGGTTAGGTTTTTGATTAATTAGAAATTATATCTAGCAATAGAAGCTATGTATCGGTTATGAAGTGAATATTATTGTATTTGGAGATCTGCTATGTTGGAGGTTGCTCCTTCAAGGAGGAAAGTGAACATTATTATTTCCCAATTATTGTTTTGTTTATTTTCTTTTTGCCACTATACTCCTATGTATTTTTCTCTTGATGTTATGTTTTAGCTATTAAGGAAAACCATATATTTGACTGTATTTAGTCAGAAGAGCAATGGGAAAATATTTGAACTTATTTCCCCATTGGCAGTCACTAGCATGCCAATGAATTTTTGTCTTCATTTCTTATATTTTTCATCACAACAATTATATATCTTCATAAAATCTTTGTCGTCATCTCACTCAAATAACTTTTCACAAAAAATCCAAAAATAGAAATTTTGACCTTAGCATATAGGATTTCCCATTTTGCAAGATATTTAAACAAAAATAGTTAATTTCTTCCACCGTAGAAGTGAAAAGAACGATATGTGACAAATAGGCCTAACAAAGAAATATAATGACAAAAAATAATTTAATCGCATAATAATATAATAATAATAGTGATTTTATTAATGTTCGACTAATGACTACAAAAGTAGTCAAAACTTTCAAAACCTCGTTGTTGCGCCTAACTTAGAGTCAACTTGAGTTTAATTTTAAATGCTAATTTCTTTCATTGGTTCTTGTACATATCTAGCACAAGGCATTCTAGATAGAATCATTCCATGAATGAGAATCATACAAAGCTTGTGACTTTCTCTAGAAGTTCAAAAAGGGTTGTCACTTGCACTTCCAACTCCATATTTTTCATCTTAAGATTGCCCATCGAGGTTTCTATCTCATTCCCTCTATTTTACAAAGCATTTAATTTTCTTTTGGAATTATGTTAGGGGCATTAAGAGGCAAACGAATAGCAATCTTACCCAAATCAATGCAGACTTGGCGCTCCATCTCTACTTCTACAAGATCCCAACGACATTGCCAATCCATATCCCATACCAACAATCAAACAATATCATCTAGGCCATAGAGATGAGCTCTCTCTACTAGGCAACAATATAGTTAGTACACACAACAACTCCTCTTCTAGTTCTACCTTCAGGCATACCTCTATTTTAAGCTTCCTCCTTTGGCTTTAGATGTTATGAAAGATGATTCCAACAAACCATGATAGGCTTATATGTTTGCATCACATATCCTAAATCCACTCACCATGTACATTTCTCTCTAATTGGTCCTCATCTTGGAGTTGGCTTTCCAAGATCTAGATTGGGTTCGTACGTACTTTTCTTTCTGCATCTTACATTTCATAGGAGCTAATTTAGGATTCCCACTTTGCCTTGACATCATTGTTCCCAACAGTCCCATTGATCTACTTTGATGGTCATTCATTGGACATTAATAAAATTAGTTAATCTTATCTTAGATCATTTGATTTCTGAGCTTTTATAGGAGTGACCTTCATGCTCCCACTTTGTTTTGTCTCTTATGTATTGATTAGTCTTGTTGACCTACTTTTGGTCATTTTTTGAATAGTAATAAAATTTTCCTATCTTATCTCCATAGGTTATGTGGCCACCCTTGAGTAGCATTGTGGGGGTCCCATTTCTTTTCCATTTCTACCATAAAAGAATCGAACTTATTTTTCCATCAAGTTGATTGAAGGAATCTCTCTGGTTATATATTATGTCTTGATTGCAGTTGTTAAGGCTCTATATATTAGAGCCCTCACCTCCTCAAACAAGACACATCAACAACAATAACATCTTCTCAAGACCATGGCTCTGTTCCAAACTTGAGGATAGGTGAAAGGGCATCAAATATCGAAAGGGGGAGGAGAGATCTAGAAGTTGAGGTGAGATCTTGAATGATCTATTCGACGAGCTCTACAGGGGATTAATGGTCCCTCGTAGATGTGATTGCCTTCACTCACTAGATAAGTCATTCTAGAACACTTGCTTTCTTTATATTAGTAATTACTGGGGATGTCTAATTGAAGCCCTATTAGTTTTAGCTAACTAACTTAACTAATAATGCTTGTTTGGGACCCTTCCCTCTAAGAGGTCATACAAATCAAGGTGGTTGGATGGGGTTTTAATCCTCATCCCTCCAACAATTAAACCTTCGAACCTTACAACCTTTGGGCAACTTTGAGTGGTTCTTTTGCTCCACCTTTCGATCATGGAATGGAGTGTGATGATTTGTGAAGGCCTTCACAAGTTTGGAGAGTAAGTTATCTTTCTACTGTCATTGCACCAAAATTAGCCATTATGTCTACCTTATGGTTTAAAAGAAATTTTACATGTAAACTGTTAGTGTTATTTGTTGGAGAATGCAGTAGGGAAACTATTAATTCAAATTTTCCTTAACCTTAATAATTGCTTGTGAACTTTAGTTATATTCTTGTGTTTCTTTATTAGATCTTTTCATCAAACAATTATCAAGAGAAAAAGCCATAAAGAAAATGGACACAAGAAGTAGGGTCCAAGCCAAGGAAAAACCCCTCCAAGGGGAAAACACAGAAATAATCTTTTCTCTTCTTATAGAATCTACTTCAAATGAGAAAACCAAGACCCAAACTTCAAGACCTAGACTTCCTCCAAGCACCAAGTTAGCCCATCAACAAAGCCCCTCCAACTAGTCAAAGTCAAACAAAGTCAACAGGAGTCAAACCCTTCCACCAATGTTGCAAACTCTCAATTTCGGCCTCCAACAACTATGTATTAGACTTGTAGCAGGTCTGCAACTTTGGCCTGTAATGTCCCAAATGCCAAAAATCTGGAACACTCTTGAAATTTTAATTCAGAAAACCTTCAGATAAAATTTTCCATTCAAGAACATAAGATTGCCATGTAAAATAGCTTCATAATTTTTTTTAACTGAAACGGGTATATTTTATTCATAAGTGATTCGGTTGGGCCGGAGCCTAATCAACCATCGTTACACAACATTGCAGTACAACTCTTCTTGATTTACTCTGTTTCTCGGCTTAAGGAATACTTGAATGGAGAATGCTTTCATCATTAATGTTAAGATCTCCCGGTGCGAGAAGGCATCCTTTGTTTGCCATTATATCTGCCTCACTATTCGAGCTTCTGAGTATGTGGAAAAATTGAAAGGAGGCAAAGTCTTGCAGAATGATCTTTAACGTTTTCAGAGACTTGTTGAGGACGACGTTATTAAAATGATCCTTCGAGTTGAGCTTTTTGATGAGAATTTCTGAGTCTCCAAATGCTTGACAATCTTTAATGCCTCTATCACGGACAATTTGGCAGGCTTTTGTGAGGCCAAGAAGTTTTGCCGTTTGTACGTTGATCGAGTCCCCAGCACAAGCAATCTTTTCTTGAGCTGTCCGGGGTGTAGATGACTCCACTTGGGGCAGCGAGTCCCCAGCACCAGCAATCTTTTCTTGAGTTGTCCGGGGTGTAGATGACTCCACTTGCGCCCGCTGCCCTAGGGTTTCCCTTGGAGGCACCGTCAAAGAAGATTGTTATTTTGTTTTGATTCCTCCACCATACTTGAAAGCTGTCATCTGGTTCTCTTAATCCCCAGTGTGGATTGGGGAGGGGGAGAATCAGAGGTTTTTCCTTAGGATGGGAGCTAAGAAGATTCAGTCAGATCTTTTCAGAGGGAAGGAGAGAAATATTTGATTTGTGAGATTGCAGGAGTACAAATTCAAGGAGAAGAGCTTTTGCTTTGGCAACTACTTTTGTAGGGTAACAAGAAGTATCGTTGAAAGTCAAGTCATTCCGGGCAAGCCAGATTTCCCAACACACAAATTTGGGGATGGAAAGCCAGATATGATACCAAAGAGAATTGCTGGGAATTTTTTGTGGATAGATTTGAAACCATGAACACAGAGCATTGCTGGGGAGAACTGACCTGCAACCCGAGGAGTGATATTTCCCAAACCTCCTTGGCAAAAACGCAGTCTATGAAAAGATGTGAGGCTGTCACACTAGCTTTTCTGCACATCGCGCATCTGTGAGGTCTAGCAATGTTTCTTTTTAACAAGTTATCCCCTGTCAGCAATTTATTGTGCATGAGGGTCCAAAAGAAGAAATTGACTTTGGGAAGCCCTGTAGAGTTCCAAACCCTTTTTCCAAACGCTTGGGGAACGGATTCTGTCTTTTTTTGGCCGCAAAGCGATGTAGCCTGATGCTGAAGTGTAAATGCCAGAGCCTCCCCAGCCCCAGCTGTCTGGGCTATCTTGATGGACGGGCGCTGCGTTAGAGAGGAGCAATTTAAGCGTTGCAAGCTGAGAGAGCAATTGCTCCATAACGATTGGGAAGTTCCAATCCTGCCAGTTCCCCTTGCTGTCCCAATCTGATATTTCAAACAGTTTACGGTAGCCTGCGTTGAGGAGTCAACATCGTAGAGCTTTGATTTCGTCATGAGAGTTGAGGGGAGTGCAATCCATAATGCGATCCTCCCATAGAAGAATTTTTTTCTCGTTGCCAGGAATTCGGTAAAGGTGAGTCTTGAGTCGACTGATGCTCTTTCGGCAGAGGTTCCAAGTTTGCGTGCCAGGGGCAGTATTGTCGACTGATAAATCACTGAGAGAGACACCCTGCGCATATTTGATCTTGAGCGTTTCACTTACAGGGTGAGAAGGTTTGGAATAAATTTTCCAGAGGAGCTTGCAGCCAAGAGCGAGATTGGCGAGAGCAGGGTCTCTGATTTGGAGTCCTCCGTCAGCTGTTGGGCGCTTTACAAGGTCCCAGTTTGCCAAATGTATTTTTCTTTGATTGCCTTTGCCCCCTTGTCAGAGAAAGTCTCTCAAGAGACAAGAAATTTGCTCCATGATGTGTTTTGGTGCAAGTAAGAAAGAGGCTTGGTAGATAGGGAGGGCGAATAACACAGATTTTATTAAGATTATTTTCCCTCCCTTAGAAAGCCAGAAACCTCCCCAGGAGACGATCTTGGCTTTAATCTTGCTGATGATGCCTTGCCACAGTGTTCTGTTATTGACTCCAGAGGTAAGAGGTAAGCCAAGATATTTAATGCTGTCCCAATGGGCAAAGCCCTCAAAACCAAGGATCTGAGCTATAATGTTGAGATTGTATTGATCCACATTCCATCCGTAGACCGAGCTCTTTCTATCATTTATCAGAGCTCCTGAGGCTCTGTAATAGCTTTTTAGAACAGAGTCAAAGGATTTAGCTATTCTGATAGAGGCACTGCCTAGAAGGAGAGAGTCATTTGCAAAGAGAGCATGGTCAATAGGATTTAGGGCATTAGAAGTTCGAATTCCGGGGAGTCCACCAGTATTCATTTCTGCAGCAAGCTTCCTGCTGAGAGAGTCCGCCATTAGAATATACAAGAAAGGGGATAATGGGCAACCTTGCCTCAGGCCACGCTGAGCTTGGAAGAAAGAAGTTGGTCGACCATTAACCAGAGGGGCAATCCAGGGATTTTTGATGCAGGCTTTGATGAGGTTGATGAATTGAGAGGGGAAACCGAAGGATCAGAGGACTTGGAAGAGGAAGGAGTGATTGACCCTGTCGAAGGCATTGGTCATGTCGAGCTTGATCAGTATCCCCTTCTTTTTCCTCTGCTTGCTGGAGTGTATTGCTTCCTGCACTTGAATGACGTTGTCCAAGATTTGTCTGCCTTTGACAAACCCCCCTTGAGAACTGGAAATTAATTTTTCAAGCAGGGGTTTGATTCTGTTTGCAAGGAGTTTGGCCAAGATTTTGTAGGAGGCGTTGCATAGAGAAATGGGCCTGAATCTACCAAAAGTTTCTGGATTGACCTCTTTTGGGATTAAGGCTAGGAAGGTAGAGTTGATGCCTCCCCCAACCTTTGCTTTACTGTAGAAACCTTGTATCATTTTCATCAGATCTGTTTTGATAATATCCCAGCAGACTTTGTAGAAATGTATTGAGAACCCATCTGGCCCAGGGGCCTTATCTGATTCCATTGCCCATATTACTTTGATAATTTCGTCTTCAGATAATGGTTTCAGAAGTGCTTGGTTGTCCTCTTGATTGATGAGGTGGGGGATATTAGAGAGGAGGTCTTCAGTGTCTTCTATGCTGCCTTCGTTCCCAAGTCCATACAGGTTTTTGAAGTGGTTTTCAGCTGCTGATTTAATTTGTTCAAACTTTTTGCAAATCTGTCCTTCTTCGTTTGTAATCTCAGTTATCTGGTTGCGGGAGAGACGGGCTTTGTACTGGCGATGGAAGAACGAAGTATTTCGGTTTGTTGCCTTGAGCCATAGACTACGGGATTTGAGCCTCCAGGACTCTTCTTCCCGTCTGAATAAGCGATGGGTATTTATTTGGAGTGCAACCTCTTTGTTTAGGATTTTCAAAGTGATATTGAGGTCTTCCATTCCCATTTGCAAAGTTTCCAACGACTGTACAACTTCATTTCTCTATTGAGAAGGAGTTTTGGAAGGATTTCTTAGCCACTCTTTTAAGGCTTTTTTGTGGCTTTTAATTTTTGCTCCCACACATAGCTAAGGGATTCGTTAATGGGATTGGCCCAGTTAGTTTGAACTGTGTCAAGAAAGCCTTCTTTTTCAATATAGAGAGGGCTGAACTTGAAGGGGATTGGGCCCAGGTGTTCCTCAGGATCCATAAGGAGCTGAATTGGCTTATGATTTGAGGTGAGTTTGGGGAGAATTCCTGTAGAGATAAGAAGGTTCTCCAACAACAAGGAGCTTTGAATCAGGAACCTGTCCAGCCGGGCAGATATGTGGTCAGTCCTTGTTCTATTGTTGGTCCAAGTATAAATGCCTCTTACCGGTGCAAAATCAAGAAGGTCCCTCTGCTGCATTATCTCTTCTACCAAAGGCAGTAGTTGGTCTCTGGTACTGTTACCCCCCATTTTTTCTTTTGGCTTCATGACAATGTTGAGATCTCCGGCTAGGATGATATTGTTGGGGGAGTGAAGATCTAAAAAGTTGGAGAGAGAGTTCCAACATTCTCTTTTTTCAGCATAAAAGACAGGAACATAAAGATTAAATAAGGCAATAGTTAACTTACTTTTGAGGTGCTTGAGCTTAGTGAAGATCTAGTGCTGGGTCTCATGAGAGTTAAGCAGTTGGAAGTGTTCATCTGACCAAAGTGTTGCAACACCTCCCGAAGATCCCCTCGAGCTGACTACTTTGCCTGCATTCTTCTTCCATTTTGACTTGTTGGTTTCCCTAAGGGCTTGCCCTTCGATTTTAGTCTCTTGGAGCAAGAGGATATCTAGGGGTTCTATTTTCAACAGATCTTTGACGGCTTCGATTTTTGGTTGGGTCCCCAAACCTCTGCAATTCCAAGGGACTATACGCATTATTTACCTGGTGAGGGGTTAGGGATGCCTCCCTTGGAATGTCTTGCTCTTATGTTTCTCCTGATTGACATTTCTATTGTGGATTGGCTGCCTTGCATTTTTAGACGTTCTACCTCTTCTTCCCTGACTACTTTGTGAGGTTTCCTGCCTGTCCTCTTCGAGGGTCTCTCATAGATCTTGTCCTCTGAGGAGTCAGAGGGTTCTGCCACTTTTTTCTTTGTTATATTTGCATACGAAGGGATGGAGGGGCTGCCCTGAGAGGCACCGGGTGAGGCAGCTCCGCCTCCATCTTTGTTTGATTGAGGGACATCAATCTGTGCTGGAGTGATTAGATCTGCTTCTGGAGGGTCTGATGGGGAGCTTCCATTGGGATTTGGATTCTCATCCAGGACGTGGGGGTTCTTCTTTTCATTTCCTTGTTCTTCAGAATTATTCCCCTTTGTGGACCCTTTCCCATGTGCTTTTGCATGGCCAGCTTTCTGGACCGTGATCCACTGCTCTCCGTTCGATTTGTCACTCTGTTCTTCAACTTTTTTCTTACAGTATCTCGCAAAGTGCCCATAACCGTGGCAGTGTTTGCATTTAAAGGGGAGCTGCTCATAGTCCAACTCTTGGATATGAGACCATCCAACGACTATGAGTTTTATCGCTTCTGGTAATCCTTCTTCCAGATCTAACTCCACAAATATTCGGGCACAGGAATACTGATCTTTTCTGGCAGCCTGATCGATGTATTTTCCAAGGGAGTTACCGATGATTTGAAGGGTTTTCTGATTCCAGCTGTGCAGGGGAAGATGGGGAAGTCACACCCATACGGGAACGACAGTGGGCACATCTTGGGTCGAACCAAAATCCAGCGACCATTTATTTAGGTATAAGCCTTGCGGCCCCATGAAATAGGGCCCATTCCTGAAGATAAGACTTCGATCCTTAGCAGATTCAAACACGAACACGAAGAAGCCTTTGCCTACAAAGTAAGATTTGATGCCTTCCTTGATCAATGGGGACCAGTTTCTCTTGATCCAATCTTCAATCGATTTGGGCGAAGGCCAGAGACCTGTAAACTGCCCTATGAGTCCTCTATCAGCTAGATTCAGAGCAGTTCGGCAAGTTTCTTCCTCAGGGAGGGCCACCGAGGGAATGCTGTCCTTCTTTCTTACAAATTTCTGTTGCTGTGCTGATGGGGCCGTTTGCAGAAGGCAGCGACCATCTTCTGGAATTCGAGGACCTCAGGAGGGAGAGGGGGGGGGGGGGCTCAGAGCCCCCATCACGAGCCATGGCAGCTTGAAGGGCCGAGGGCGCGCAACTGCAGGCATGCGCAACGCAGAAGCTCGGGGGAGCTAGGTCACGCAGCGGACAAAAAAGTTTCTGATCCAGGAAAAACATCAAATAGCTTCAGAAATTTAAGTTGTCAACACCATAAACAATTTTCATAACAGAAACCCCAATATTTATTGCAAAAACGGAAAATAGAATCTGCAACTGAATAATAGAAGATATACATATGCAAAAGATCTTAGCCTTATTTTATTAATATAGAAAATGTTGGTACAAAAACTGGAAATGGCTAAGGTAATGGCCCCAAAGAGATCTACAATAATGCTGCAATTGGCCTCCAAAACAAACTGAAAATCAATAAACTGCAACCTGTGAATCCTAAATGGGTCCACCAAGGGAAGAGATGGGTGCTCGCCCACTCTCACTAAATCACATGAGGGTTTTCGTCCTGTGGCTACTGCTGAAGTAGAGAACCAAGCTCTCAAACCTCTCACAGAAGACAATGATAAAATCCAAGATATCTCCAAATTACCTCCTTCTCCCCTTTTATAGATCTGATGGATAGATCTCCAACCCTCTAGAAGCATCTTATTTTATTATTATTCTAGAATATCCTCCATTGACTTTATCTTAGTGACTTTTTAATTTAATTCTATTTCACTTAAGTCACTTTTGGGCTAGCCCCAAGGGTTAGTTCAATTGGTTGAGTCCTCACTGCTAAGTACTTTTCCAATTGGGTGCTCACAGGATCAAATCTCCTTGACGCCCTTGGGGTTAGGCCTCACATGTATGGCCGACGGTTAGACCCTCTCGGGAGGGTCTGCCAAGATTTTCCGATCGTGGACGTAGCGAGTACATATGTGTGCGGGCACATTGTGCTCGTGAACCACTAAGTCAATTTTAGGCTTTTTCCTCCAGTTAATTATTTTTCCTTTAATTAAATGACTAATTAAAGTCATTTCTAATTAAGGAAAATGGTAAATCGCCCACCATATTCTCTCCGACCACTATAAGTCACTTTTCAACATCCAATCCTGAAGATCTTCTCATTCCAGTTCCAACGAGCTATTCCGTTGAGGTGTTTCATCAAATAATCTTCTTAGAATGCCACCTCGAGCATAATTAATTAATTTAGGTTCCATAATAATGCTAATTTTTGAAATTTGTTGGAATGCGATGGAACGAAAGACAAATTGTGTGGATGACGAAATATGCCAAGTGAATGCCATCAGATCCCATAAAAACTCCCTCAAAAACCCTGATAACACGAACCTGCTCCCATGGCTTGACCATCCCCTATCCTGGAAATCCACCCTAGCTGTACTATGGAGGAAAATAAAAATGGGGACATTACATGGCCTCTGCAGCAGTCCAGTAATTTTGCACGCGTGAGAGAAATTAGGGCAAAAATTAGATTAGAAACTCAATTTTCCTTCTTGCTTCAACTTCTCTCTCCTTGACTTTCTCGACTTCCTTCTTGTATTTTTCACTTCTTCTTGATCAGATCGAACTTGCTTGTCGTGGTGGGATAATGAGGTCGAAGTTCACTTTATTTATACCCTTCTCAAGGGGTCGAATGGCCTCCTCTAGTCCGACTTTGACTAACAGGGGAACTTGGTCTTAGAGGACAAATTTGACAATTTTGACACAAAAATAATGTTTCTTTCTTAATACAAATTGCCCAATAGGGTCTTGTATAAATGATATTGACTCTCTTGATTCATGACAATAATTCTTATGACATAACAAACCCTAGAAGCATGAAGAACATTCTTAACCTATATGACCAATCAAAAGAAGCACGAAACCCATGCTTGAAAATAATAATTTTCTTCTTCTTCTTTTGCTTGTTACATAAGATATACATAATGACATGAGTACAATGACAATTATGAAGACCAAAACTAGTTGCATTTTCCAACACTCCCTCTTAACTAGGGAGGTATTCATAATTGTACAACCGGTACAAGGATATTCTCAAACTTAAGAGTTCTCATAAGAAGAGTCGGATTGGTAAGCCATCTTTAAACATCATCATCATGACCAACATTGTCAACATAATAAGGCCTTAAGCTCTTCTCATGTCAGAGCATAATGCTGGGAGGTTTTATGTGAGATACCACACTACCTCTTTAAGGTACATACATCATTCAGATGTTCACTAGGCATGTCCTATTAGGACTATTCTTATCTTGGATTTCCAATCATCAAAGAACATTGATCCTCTTCGACCACTCTTGTCTTGGATACCTGTCCAATCCTCAAAGAGTGTCGGTCAACAAGAATACTTCCTACTTGGATTCTTTATCCTCAAGGAGTATTAATCTCAGATGCTTATCCAATCCTCCACCCACCATTCTCCCTGCATGGCCTTCACTTAGACTTACGACTATTAATCCTGGCCTACTGCATGACACATGAAGAAGAAATACAAATGTGATGTTCATCATCACTCCCTCTCAAACAGAGAGGAGATCCTCATTTCCTCTTGATTAGGGAATTGATCCTTACTCCTTTTCAATTATTTAAGGAGACTTCTGTTAAATTTGGACAACTAGGTCCAAACTCCATGTTGTGATGCTCAGATTAAGAGGCTAATATTTTTGTTGGATTCCTCTTTCAGAGAGTTGTAAAATCCATATAAAATATATCTTAATCCGATGAGCAGAACATTTATTTTGAATTTATTATTTATAATAAATTATATATGCAGGTCGGCCTTAAGGTTTCACACCCCCAGCAGATGTGTCACACACCCCAATGATGGATATAAATACAGGCAAAGTTGGAGAGCATTTCACCACAACTCAACACACATCTTCTTCTCTCATCGTTTGTCTACGAGCTCTTGGAGGACATTTCCGACCCACACGTGTGAAGAAAGAAGGGGGGGGGGGGGGGGGGGGGATACGTACGGGGTGAGGCCCGGAGGACGAATTCTTTGCGAAGGGATGAAAGTGAGGTTTTCTTTGAGTTGACCGGCGTTGACTTTAGATAAACGCATGGTACGAAAAGTGAAACTTGTTGGAGAGATTCGATTTTTGGAAAGTAATCTTGTTCGGCATAGAAATAAGTCAAGGTCCAAATATGCATTCTTTGCGTTGACTTTTAACCTAACATACAAATTGACACTAGATTTGACTTGGGTTGACTCGTTTTGGCAGTGGAGAATTTATTGTGACACATTCTGGGTTGGCTGACCAAGGAGACTTTGCTGGTTGAAGCATCCTGTTGACCGCCGTAACGCACCACCACATTCTTCTGTTTCTGGTTTGTCTTCTATGAGATCCACTTATATGTTCTATCGGCATTTTACTTAACTATTTGTGTGATTTCTGTAAGAAAAGTAAAGTTGCTTCAAGCATAGAACATCTACAAAAATTTACATGGTATCAGAGATGAGGTGAAGACAAGCCCTATCTTTAGCAATCACCATCGGAAGAAATGGGTTCCACAAGTTTTGAATTCAAGGAGAATGACAAGCTGACTGGAAGGGATGACTTCCATGCCTGGAAGATGATATTAGATCTCAAATTGGAAGACCATGATCTCTTGGATCATGTGTTGGGTAAGATTCAAGAACCTCCATCCAATGCTACCGCTGCTGTTAGAAACAAGTATAAAAAGGGAGAGATCAAAGCAAAGCTGATGATCAGGGAATCCATTCATAAGAGTCTGGTTGCCTATATATCTGAACTAGGCACATCCAAGGAGATGTATGATAAATTGATCCTTATGTTCAAAGTAAACAATGTGAACCAAGTGATATTCCTCAAGAATAAGTTGAAGAATATGAAGAAGGGCCGGGATGAGTCTGTCCAAACTTACTTTCTGAAATTGACCGAAACAAGGAACAATCTGCTGGCTATTGGGGAGACAATAGCTGATCGTGAGATGGTTCTCACCGCACTTGGAGGACTCCCATATGAATGGCAAGTATTCACAACTACCATTCTCAATAATAATACCTTTCCTAACTTTGATGAGCTTCTGTCTAGATGTATGCAAGAAGAAACAAGGATGAAGGAATTCGATAATGACAGAAATGCTGCCTATGGTGCTCATTCTCGAAAGAAGAACTCTGGTGGTTCTAAGGATAAAGGAAGAACAAGGACTCAAGAAAAGAAGGGTAAGTGTTTCACTTGCCATAGGCCTGGTCACTATGCTAGAGAATGCCCCTTCAAGAAGGATTCTCCCGATAGTGATGATAACAACAACAATCGAAGGAATGGGAATCGAAGAAACGACAAATCCAAAGGAAAGAGGAAGGCTCACTTTGGTGGAAACAATCAACCTTTTAAAAGGTCTAGGAACACCAGGTATGAGGAGTCTAATGCTGTTGATAAAAGAAATGAGTATATTCTTGTATCTGCTCTCTCTGCTACATCTCCGCCCGACACTATGGATGTCTGGCTAATCGATAGTGGTGCATCAAGACACATCACTGGATTCAAGGAAGCACTCTCTGACATGGTTGAAAGGGATACTAATCTAGAAATTATCCTTGGAGATAATGCCACATACCCCGTGAAAGGGACAAGGACTGTGACCCTCCACTTGTCTCAAGGACAAGTCCTACGTTTGCAAGATGTGCTCTATGTACCTAAATTGAAGAAGAACCTTGTGTCTGTATCATCCATGGAAGACAAAGGATTCAATGTAACATTCTCTGATGGAATGGTGCTCATGTGGAAGGAGATCTTCAAGGAAGCCATTTCGATTGGTTTTAGAGTTGGTACACTCTACCAGGTTGGAGGAAGTCCGCTGGGAGCAATGACTTGTGATACTATCCGACAAACCGAACTATGGCACCGAAGATTTGGACACCTTCATTATAAGGCCCCTCCCAAAGCAAGGAAGGTGGTGACAGGAATGCCTGACTTTGGAAATAATCATGAAGGTGTATGTAAGGGCTGTGCCGAAGGAAAACATACAAGGGGACCTTTTCCCTCAAGTGTCACAAAGACATCTGATATTTTGCAACTGGTCCATTCTGATCTATCTGGTATGTTGCCCGTGACATCCCTGGGAGGATGTTCCTACTACATGACATTCACTGATGACTTCTCTCGCAAAACCTGGATATACTTCTTGAAGAAGAAGGATGAGGCTTTCATGTGGTTCCGTACCTTCAAAGCCTTGGTGGAAAATATGGCCGGAAAGAAGATCAATATTTTGAGGACTGACAATGGCACTGAATATGAGTCAAGTGAGTTCAAAGACTTTTTTGCGGAAGGAAAATCTGGCATTAAGAGGAGACTACCATATACTCTGAGCGAATGGTGTTGCTAAACGAAAGAACAGGACCATTGTGGAAGCTGCCAGTGCCATGCTATGTGACCAAGGTCTGCTGAAGTTTTTATGGGGAGAAGCTGCAAATATTGCTGTGTACATGCAAAACCGATGCCCGCATTCCGCTCTAGAATCCAAAAATCCCGAAGAGGTTTTCTTTGGTAAGAAACTTGACGTCTCACATTTTAGAGTTTTTGGATGTACTGTTTACTTTCGTGTCTTAGAAAGAAAGAGAAGTAAAAGTGGATGTGGGAAGAAAGGAATGTTTGTGGGCTACGATTGAGACTTCTAAGGTCTATAGAGTCTATGTGCAGTCGAAAGGGAAGTAGAGATAAGCCATGATGTCACTTTTTGTGAGAGATGCTTCCTTTTGAAGAAAGTAGTAGATCTTCAAGGTCTAAGAAGAAAAACATGAAGAAAGGCACAATCCACTGAACGCGAGGATGAAACAATGCCTGATATTGAAGGACCAATGGACCCTATTGATCCATCTCCTTCACTGGGAAAGAGACCATCATGGCTCAGGGACACCCTCGAAGATGCTGAGGGTCATGCTGCCCCAAGGGGGACATTCCGGGAAAGCAAGAAGCCGTGTAGGTACCAAGGGTATCTAGCTGCCATGAGTACTATTGTACAATCTGAACCTGGATCTTTTGAGGAAGCCGTTAAGCATCAAGTTTGGAAGGATGCTATGCACGAAGAATATGAGTCCATAATGAAGAATGATGTCTGGGATGTGGTCCCGAGACCGAAGGACAAATCTGTTCTCACCGCGAAATGGCTCTACAAGATCAAACATGGATCTGATGGGAGTGCTGAAAAGTTCAAGGCAAGGTTTGTTGCTCGTGGCTTCTCTCAAAAGGAAGGAATTGACTATGATGACATATTTGCACCTGTGGCACGATATACCACCATTCGATCAATCATAGCCCTTGCTGCTACGCAAGGATGGAGTCTTCATCAGATGGATGTCAAGACCGCTTTTCTGCATGGTGCAATAAAGGAAGAGGTGTATGTGGAACAACCTCTGGGATTTGAAGTTCGGGATCGAGACACTCATGTCTGCAGGTTGAAGAAAGCCCTCTATGGGTTAAAGCAAGCACCCAGAGCTTGGTACGAGAGGATGGATAGTTACTTGATGAAGCTGGGCTTCACTCGAAGTAATGCTGATCCGAACCTTTACTTCCAGGTTGTGCAGGAGAAGCCTCTCATTCTAGTGCTGTATGTGGACGACCTCTTCCTGACAGGTGCTGACCCTCTCATTCATCAATGTAAGAGGGAGCTCGCTGCCGAGTTCGAGATGAAGGACCTAGGATTGATGCACTACTTCCTAGGCCTGGAGGTCTGGCAGAGACCTGGAGAGATTTTCCTTTCTCAAGGAAAATACATTGTGAAGCTTCTGGAAAGATTTGGTATGGTGGACTGTAAGTCCGTGTCGACACCGATGGAACTCAACTTTAAGAAGTTGAGTGGCAGCGCTGCTGAGCCTATCTTGGCCAATCCTACTGAGTATCGTCAACTCATAGGAGCTTTGATGTTCTTAGTGAACACCCGACCAGATATATGTTTTGCAGTGAACACTTTGAGTCAACAGATGGTTGAGCCTCATCACTTTCACTGGGTTGGTGCCAAGAATCTTCGGAGATATCTTCGGGGCACGATAAACCATGGGCTGAGATACACTGCCGGGAGTGTGACACTCCGTGGATATACTGATGCCGATTGGGCTGGCAGTGTGGTGGATCGTAAGAGTACATCGGGATGCTGCTTCAATCTTGGTTCTGCTTCGATCTCATGGATGAGCAGGAAGCAGAAGTCGGTGGCTTTGAGCACCGCTGAGGCCGAATACATTGCAGCAAGTATGGCCTGTTGTGAAGCAGTTTGGTTGCGTAAGCTCTTTAGTGAGCTGTTTGGACATGTGCTAGATACCACTGTGATACTCTGTGATAACCAGAGTGGGATTCGTATGACTGAGAATCCTGTGTTCCACGACCGATCCGAGCATATTGATATCAGGTACCACTTTATCCGGGATATGGTACAGCGAGGCGCCGTAAGGCTCGATCATATAGGAACTGATGAGCAGGTCGCGGATATTCTCACTAAGCCCCTGGGGAAGGTCAAGTTCCTAACCTTTCGTGAGAGTCTTGGTGTCGTGGAACGACCCTATGATGTGGGTCCTGTTGGACGATGAGCTCTGGGAGCTCTGGGGGGCTTTGGGGATAGCTTCTCGGAGCTATAAGCACTCATAATGCTTCTGCCCCACCCTTGTGATTATTGAGCTGGTTCGCCTCTCATTTATCTGTGCCCGTATGCATCCTACCCATTGAGTTCAGGGCTCATGGGAAGTACCTCTCATTTGGCCAATGAGGTGGGAAAAGCTAGAGACTAGTAGCAAATACTGATGGACGCATCAGAGTTTGCCGTACTCTCTATCTAGGATGGCACGGTCCAACCACTTGATCTGGGATCAAGTTTAGTGAGGTCTGGGACCTCTGCCTGACTTCGGGTCAGATGAACCAACTTCGGGTTGGTTGGAGACTCTTTATGAGTCTGATAGAGGTTTCGAACCTCTGGGCTGAATATGTCAGCCGGGGGGGATGATGTCTTTGTGACTGACCCACTTCTGTTCTGAAATAAAGAGGCCAGCAAAGCAAGTTACGGCGGGATGACGCACGATGTTTGATTGCACTGATGGATGGAGTTCTCCCTAGTTGAGAGGGAGTGTTAAATTTGGACAACTAGGTCCAAACTCCATGTTGTGATGCTCGGATTAAGAGGCTAATATTTTTGTTGGATTCCTCTTTCGGAGAGGTGTAAAATCCATATAAAATATATCTTAATCCGATGAGCAGAACATTTATTTTGAATTTATTATTTATAATAAATTATATGTGCAGGTCGGCCTTAAGGTTTCACACCCCCAGCAGATGTGTCACACACCCCAATGATGGATATAAATACATGCAAAGTTGGAGAGCATTTCACCACAACTCAACACACATCTTCTTCTCTCATCTGATTTAGTACGAGCTCCTTGGAGGACATTTCCAGCCCACACGTGTGAAGAAAAGAAGGACGAATCTGTACGGCTGAGCTGAAGGACGAATTGCTGCGGCTAGGGTTTTGCTGGAAGTTTGACCAGCGTTGACTTTGGTCAACGCATGGTCCGAAAGGGCTGAAACTTGTTGGGAAGTTCGATTTTGGAAGGCCGTACTGTTTGGCACAGAAATCGAGGTCAAAGGGTTGACCAAACTGTTGCTGCGTTGACTTTTAGCTTGCTGCCCTGCGTTGACTTTTTTGGAGTTGACTTGGGTTGACTCGGTTGCTAATTGGAGGACTGTTGTGACACATTCTGGGTTGGCTGACCAAGGAGACTTTGCTGGTTGAAGCATCCTGTTGACCGCCGTAACGCACCACCACATTTTTCTGTTTCTAGTTTGTCTTCTATAAGATCCACTTATATGTTCTATCAGCGTTTTACTTAACTATTTGTGTGATTGCTGTAAGAAAAGTAAAGTTGCTTCAAGCATAGAACATCTACAAAAATTTACAACTTCCTAGCCCCTCTAAAACATAGAGGATATTCTTTTACGTCCTTTTAATTGGGAAGTCATAACCACAAGTTGTCTAGCTTGTCTTCATAAGTGTATTGGCTACTGGTTTTTCATGGAGGTAGTAGCAAGGCTCCTTCTTTCCTTTGTATCTCATCATATTGAGCTTTCTTTCTTTTTGGATGTTGTAGAGACATCTCCTTCCTTCAATTTTGTGTCAGGATTCAGGCCATCAATCTTGCATATCACTTTCCTCTAGTCATCATCAATGAAGTCTTTATATTGAGCCTTATCAAACTTCAAGCTAGTCATAGCTCCCTCTTAAACATGAAAGTGATCTTCAATGATGTAGGAACATGATCATCGGGTTATCTTCTTACACTGCTACATTTCAATTCCAAGATGATGATGTAAAAATCTTGAGTTCACAATCCTTTAAGGATTACCGAAAACAATTACTCAATACATATGTTCTTTGAATCGAGTTTTAACATCAACAATTGAAAGTGATCTTTAACATTAAAACATTTACTCAATACATATGTTCTTTGAATCGAGTCTTAACATCAATCTTGCATATCACTTTCCTCTAGTCATCATCAATGAAGGCATTATATTGAGCCTTATCAAACTTCAAGCTAGTCATAGCTCCCTCTTAAACATGAAAGTGATCTTTAATGATGTAGGAACATGATCATCGGGTTATCTTCTTACACTGCTACATTTCAATTCCAAGATGATGATGTAAACATCTTGAGTTCACAATCCTTTAAGGATTACCGAAAACAGTTACTCAATACATATGTTCTTTGAATCGAGTTTTAACATCAACAATTGAACATGCCTCAATTGTCATTATGTATTTCAACATCCTTCCAGGCAGCAAAACAATATGTTAACCAAATAACCAAAATCAAAATATTAATATTAGACTTACCTTATTAGGATGGCCTCTTTCATCAAAATATTTGCTTTTGAGATCAACATCCTTTCGCATGATCCATCTCTATAAGAATCTTTCTCCATGCATTCAATTTAATCAAGGCGCCCATGGATCGAACTTGATTACCAAGCTACAACATCTTCCTTGGAGTTGTCATTGTTAACTCTCTTTCTTTCTTCCAGAGACTATTCTTGATGTTGATCAATATTGTCATATTTATGCCATGCTACTTTGTGAGAGAGTCTTGATCTTTAGCTATTCCAAAGAATATCAAACTTCCTCTTTCAAGCATCGAATGATTACATGGAAGACTTACTGAGCACATTCTCATAAACAATTCTTCTTGCATGACTCTTATAGATATGAACCTTTCCCTAGAGAAGAGTTGCTTAAAATATGCATTCCTTTGCTTTCATACAATCATCTAGCCATCCTTTCTTGAATGAGCTTGTTTCTTCTAACTTATTGAAAATAGGTTCCTTTTAGGAGTATATACTAGACATGTCATAATGCTCTTTCCAAGAACCTTCCAAAATGATGGTTCTTGTAGGATCTTGATTATCCCTCTTTGCAAAATGACTGCATCTAACATAATGTTAGAAAATGCTGCGATGAACAATAATATGCAATATGGTCCAATCTTCTCATAGCGAGATGACTTTTCAAAGCAACTTGATTATGTTGACTCTAATTCCTGTACTATCATATGCTTCTTTCTATGATGCCATACTTTTACAACAACCAAGACTCTTATAGACCATGCAATAATGCATGCTACTCTACTTTCTACTTAATAAAAAAAGACAAATTGCATAAAGGACTTGGTAAAGATGGAGCTTCCTTCAATAGTAAAGATCCTTGGCATCTTCTCCTTTCTGCTTCTTCTCAGTGTCTTCCTTTTCTTCAGCTATGTGGGCTTCAATTCTTTCTTTTCTTTTGTTTGTTCATCTTGTTTGGACAATACATACTCATTGCATCCAAAACATTGAATCTTGTACATATCTGGCTTTCCTTCGGACTTTCCAAACTTCCCTTTCTTTTTCTTCTTGATCTTTGCAACAAAGGCTTGAGCCTTTTCATTTGATTCAGTGTCATCCTTTGCCTTGATCCTAGATTCTTCTAAGATACATTGAGCCCATAACTCATCAAAAGGTGTAGTATCCTTCTTAGAGTAGATACTAGTTGCAAAAATGCTCCAATCAGGTGGCAATGCATTTAATACAGAAATAGTCATTTCAGAATCAAAAACAGTTTCTCCAAACCCTTGCAATTGGTCTGTTATTTATGAGATTTTCATAAGATAAGTGGTCATGTCTTCATCTTTTGACTTCCTTATTCTATATAGTTGATTCCTCAAATAAATATTTTGACCTGATGTACTTATAGAGTCCAATTTCACCAACTTATCATACACAGTCTTGGATGTCTTCAAATCAACAACAAAGGAAACTAGATGATCCTTAATGGATTCAACAATGATCCTTTGTGCTCTTACTTCTCCCTTCATGTATTTTGCTAACTCTTGAGTCTTCTCTTTGTCTGGTACAACTACTTCACCAAGGACTTTTTCCATGACTTCATTTTTAGTGACTTCTTCCATGCTAGGAAGTTTGTTGATCCAACGAGCTTGTTGCTTTCCTTGCAAAATATAGCCATATGATCTATAGATTGAGACATAGAAGACAATACTTACTTGTCAACCAAGAGTCTTCCTTCTTGATGATGTCTCCAACTATCTTGATGCTTTCAAGACCTTCAAAGAGACTTTAAAGATGCCCTAGAATGATGACTTCTAGGATCCCTTCAACAATGGTGTCTTTGAATAACTTCAAAGAGTGGATGATGATCCCATGATTCTTTTGATACTTATTTTTCCTCAAGATGATATACTAGATAATATTCAACAAGAGCTTCTCCTTCCTTCCTTCAATGAGAGGTTGATCCTTCTTAAAATGACGAGGTCTTCAATGAAAACTTGATGTACAAACCATCCTTATATGTCAATAAGTCTTCTTCTTCTTTCCTTATGTCCTTTTGCAAATGAATCCCCTTGATAAGCACTTCCTTCTTATGTCAACAAGACGATCTTCCAACTGCCTTCTCTTTGTTCACCTTAACTCTTATACCATGTTGGAGAATGCAGTAGGGCAAATATTAATTCACGTTTTCCTTAACCTTAATAATTGCTTGTGAACTTTAGTTATATTCATGTGTTTCTTTATTAGATATTTTCATCAAACAACTATCAAGAGCAAAAACAATAAAGACAATGGACATAAGAAGTAGGCTCCAAGCTAGGGCAAAACCCCTTCAAGGGGAAAACCGAAAAAGAATCTCTTCTCTTCTTATGGAATTTGCTTCAAATGAGAAAACCAAGACCCAAACTTCAAGACCAAGACCTCCTCCAAGCACCAAGTCAACCCTTCAACAAAGCCCCTCCAACCAGTCAAAGTCAAACCAAGTCAACAAGAGTCAAACCCTTCTAGAACTGTTACAAGGTCACAATTTCGGCTTCCAACAACTATATTTCGGACCTGTAGTAGGTCTGCAACTTTGGCCCCTGCCGCAATCCAATAACTTCGCACGTGTGAGAGAAATTTGGGCAAAAACTAGATTAGAAACTCGATTTTTCTTCCTTCTTGCTTCAACTTCTCTCTCCTCGACTTTCTCGACTTCCTTCTTGTATTTTTCACTTCTTGATCAGATCAAACTTGCTTGTCATGGTGGTCTAATGAGGTAGAAGTTCAATTTATTTATACCCTTCTCAAGGGGTCAAATGACCTCCTCTAGGTCGACTTTGACTAGCAAGGACGACTTTGTCTTGGAGGACAACTTTGACCATTTTGACACAAAAATAATGTTTCTTTTTCTATACAAATTGCCCAATAGGGCCTTGTATAAATGATATTGACTCTCTTGACTCATGACAATAATTCTTATGACATGACAAACCCTAGAAGCATGAAGAACATGCTTAACCTTGATGACCAATCAAAAGTAGCGTGGAACTCATGCTTGAAAATAATAAATTTTCTTTCTTCTTTTGCTTGTTACGTAAGAAAGTCTTGCAGGAAGGGCCTTGGTTTTGGTGAAGAGAAAGACTCTTCATCACTCCATGGTTTTTGGAGTTTGATTCCTCAAAAATGGTGGTAACAAAGATGCCAGTTTGGGTAAGGTCGCCAAACCTTCCTCTTCCATTTTGGCATCACAACGTACTAGAGGACATTAGAAATACTTTGGGTACTTTTAAAAAGGCGGACAATGAAAGAATGCAGCAAGGATTATTTACCTTTGCTCGTATTTGTGTAGAAATAGACTCAAGCAAATGTCTACCCGACCACATTCTGCTAAAACATAGACCCTCTTAGTGGATCCAAACTTTGGATTATGAAAGTACGACCTTTAGATGTCGTAGATGCTTTCAAACAGGACATTTACAAGATTCTTATCCATAGGCTGAAAACCCACACAAAGGTAAATGGGGCAAGCCTGAAAAGCAAATGACTGGCAGCCTTTTGATCCCAATTTTTTGGAGGATGAAGAAGAGGAAATCAAGGAGGACCCTCCAATACAAGATGTTGTGAACACCGAGAATCCCGAGGAACATGCACAACCCGCACATAATGTACAAGAAATAGGACTGATCTATGCATTTGAACACGCTGGAATTGTGGCGTGCCATAGAATCATACATACGTTGTGCCACTGAAATGATGATACGAACCACTGGAATATGAATCTGAGCCATTGAAATTATGCCGCAAGGTTTGTAGCATAAGAGTAAAGTCCTTCGCGTAGCATAAATAAAAGGGGTCTTGTAACCATGGCTGTAGTGCGACCTATATCCTGGCTGTAATCCCCAAACAATGACAGCTGTGCACCCTATAACATAAGCAATATGTGATGTTCCAAACTTTGTCATCGAACTGTAATGTGAGAGTATGTGTGTCGTCGAACTGTATAATATGAAGCCTCAAATTGGGTCAATGAACCATGCGGGCCTCAAATTGGGTCAACAAACTTTAATACGTGCGAGTCTCAAGTTAGGTCAACGAACTGTAGTGCGAGAGATATACCATATAGAGATAATAAGGCGAAGATATTAGACCATGCGAAGTCCAGACAAGAGATTTGATGTTATAACCATGCGAAAGGAATTAAAGATCATGTGAGAGCCATGGTTTCGAGCCATTATGCCAGGTCATTTTCTGTGAACCACAATTGAATTAAATTCAAACCAAATAAAGTGAAACATAGAAGCGATCTTCTAAACTCGTTGACTGAGATGACAAATCAATGACGATCCAACCTTTGAAAAATCCCTTTAATTTATAGACCATTAAAGAGCATCAATTAACCCTTTCTATGGTTTTCTTTAATTAAGCCGACTTTGAATTTTGGAGGGAAACTTCAAATTTTGAAATTCGAATTTTGCTCAAATTATTTAATTTATATCTCCAAAAATATTCCTTTGGTGAGATTAGCTTCATATGGGGCTTAGGGTTTCCCTTAGGGGAAATTTGTCTTGATGCTGCCAAATTTAACACTCCCTCTCAGCTAGGGAGAAATTTCCATTTGCATCATAGGCCTCATCTCATCATGATGTATCTCGAGAGAACATACGAAAGACAAACATCAATATCCATCTCATATTATTTCATACCAGGTCAAATCATATGGCCGCCATCCATCTCATCTCATCCTTTGATCATCAGCTGAACAATCTCGATCTAAAGAAGAAGAAGAAGCATCATAGGTGAGTCCATCTGAACCCACATTATAATCACATAGGGGAGCATCTGGCTTCTACCCTATATCCAATAATTAATACGACCAAAGGCTCATCTCTACTCATCTACAACACAAGGGAGCCAACTCAACCCTCAACAATATGCGAGATCGACTTACCACAAAGATAAGAATCACACTCAGAGGATCGAAAGAGGGTGGGTCACAAGACGCTGCCACTCTCACCAAGAATGACAAAGGAAAGTCCTCATGTCCAGGGGTGGAACCCCTACCAGGCTTGATCCTTAGTGGTCAAGCCATTGAACATCTTGCATCCTAGACATAGGGAGTACGATAGTACACGATGCGTCCATTGGTAGTGCTATGGTCCCTATCCACCATTCCCAACTCATTGGCCAGATGAGAGGTATTTCCCATGTGTTCCAGACTACATGGGTAGGAATGGGTAGGAATGGGTAGGATGACGCAGGAACACCAACAGGGAAAGAATATATCACATCCTGCTCACAACCATATGTAGGGGAAGGAGAAACCACATCCTACAAACACATCTCACAACCACACGTAGGGAAAGGATAAACCACATCCTACATGCATGCAACCACCAGGAGTAGGGAAAGGATGAACCATGTCCTACATGCATGCTAACCATCAATCATAGGAAGGATCCTACACGTGGGGAAAGGATGAACCATGTCCCACCGACATGTCAACCATCAATTGTAGGGAATGAGCATCCTACATGTGGGGAAAGGATGAACCACGTCCCACTGACATGTCAAGAGATCGCTATATGCATCTCTCACTGGAGTATCCGCAGAGAAGGTGAACCACTCATCCTGCTCATATGCCATAAGAGAAGGTGAACCACTCATCTTATGCATATGTCATCAATAGTAGGGGAATGTGAACCACTCACCCTACACACATGTCAACCATCATGGGGTATCACAGGGGAAGGTGAACCACTCACCTTGTACACAACGCACCAATAAGGGAAGGTGAATCACTCACCCTATGGTCGCTCATAGCTCCAAGAAGTACCCCAAGTCCCCAGGATCTCCTAGAGCTCAATGTCCAACTCAAGCGGGACCCTCATGGGAGGGTCTTTCCACGACTCCAAGTCTCTCTCGGAAGGCTAAGAATTTGACCTTCCCTAAGGGCTACGTGAGGATGTCTATGACCTGTTCATTAGTCCTGATGTGATGGAGCCTTATTGCCCCTTGTTGTACCATATCTGATGTCAATGTGCTTGGAGTAGTCGTGGAACACGGGATTTTCGGAAAGGCGAATCCCACTTTGGTTGTTGCAGTAGATCACAGTGGTATCCAACATGTGCTCAAATAGCTCACTAAAGAGCTTCCTCAACCAAGCAGCTTCACAACAGGCCATACTAGCAGCAATGTATTGGGCCTCGACGGTGCCAAGAGAAACTGATCTCTCCTTCCTGCTCATCCAAGAAATTGAAGCAGACCCCAATGAGAAGCAACATCCTGTTATGCTCTTTTTATCCACTACACTGCAAACCCAGTCTGCATCAGAATATACAGTATATCTCAGTCCATAGTTGATAAAGCCATGAAGATATCTTAGAAGATTATTTGCAACAACCCAGTGTACGTGACAACCAAATTACTGAAGAATCATGCTGCCTAATGCAAAAATTAGAGCAACTTGGTCCATCCTTGGTCCCTGTCACACAGGGAGGTAACAACCACAAACTTTTTACTTTGATCATGAGGATGTCTCTGCCCAACTATATATATATATATCTTTAACAAAATTAGATGTTTAGGTCCTTCTATTCATCCACTTTTGATGTTGCCTCAATAATAATATATGTTGGGATTTCATTAAGGATTTCTGCCTCTGAATGGAGAGCTTCTTTAGTCAACATCAAAATCTATTCAAGGCATAGTCACAGCAGATCATACAAGACCATCATATATCAGGTTTCCACGTATATCTTTGTTAGGACAAGTCATCACTAGCTATAGCTTATCAGAAATCAATCAATCAAAGAGATGTTTAGTAGATACTAAGTATCACATTATTACCATTAGAGTAACCATACTGTCAAATCAGTGTATGACAAAGTCATATATATCATATTTATCAGCAATCAAATTTACCCATATATGAATGTGACTGATATACACATGAATATAAATTAAGACTAACAGTGAAATACTTGTCCTTCCTCCTGTCCTAACTTACCATATACGTACCTTGTAATATTCAGATACCTTTATAGTACACACATTGTAATAAATTAACATTAGGATCCTGCTCTAGCTTCCTATTTCTTATACCAACTTCTTCTTCTTATACCAACTAGTATTCGGATGATCTTAAGAAGGATCAACTAATCACATCTTCATCAGGAGGTTAGAAATACTCAAATACTCAAATATTCATGCAGGAAGGATAAACAATGATCAAAATAAAGCTAAACAAGAGCAGTGTCATAACATAAATCTAGAAGGTACTTATCTTTAATGAGGACTAAAGGAAGTGATCAACTCCCTCTTGAATTGATCTTCAAAAGCAACTATAGTCCATTATCTGCAAAAATTCCACAGGACATCAGCCATATATCTATCATCAAGAGAGAAGATGTCTCAACTTCATCAATTGACTTTATCAACAACCAAGCTCAAACATATCATCTTCAGGCCATCTAAGGTTTCCACTGAATGAGACAAAACCTCAAGCAGGTCCTTCCTTTCAAACAAAGTTCAGGGATTTCATCCCGACCTCTGATATTCCTAACTTCTCTCTCTGCCTAGGGTTTCCTTCAAACCCTAGCTTTCTTTTAGGTCTTTGCTATCTTCACTTCTGTCTAACATAGGTGTCTTTATAGGGGTGATATCCATGGATTTTCTTCAACCTGGCCCTGATACCATGTTAATTTTCTAAGGAGATGAATTGTTCTTCACTATTGGATGATTTGCATTACACCTTTTAAACATAGAATTCACCCCATAGCTTTATGATATCATAACAACAATTGTATAGAAAGAACAATGACATCAATACTGCAACGGAAACATAAAGGAAGAAAATCATGCACACATAAAGACACCAAGATTGGTCGGAGACCAGGGAAAAACCCAACAAGGGGGAAAACTCGAAATTCTTCTTCTTTTTTTAGATTTCATCAATTCTTCAGCTGAGATACAAAGTACAATGAGATACATCAACAAACATCCTATGGCCAATTCGAGTCAGTTCACAACTACGTTTGTGAACTGACATTTGATAATTCAAAAGACTTCTACTGTACCACAAATACAAAATTATCATCAAGCATTATCAACTCTGTTGGGCTATATCAATTAGATCATGCTGCCAAGGAGATGGGCCATCCATCACTGTTTTATATCAAGTGCCATATCATACCTTGATTTCCATACCATACATTTCATGTTTGCCATACCTGTCTGCCATGAAGAGTACTGCATACATGCTACATATAGGCATACCCTGACTGCCATATCATACATATCCTGTCTGCATTACTTGTCTGCCATGTTGAGTATGCATATATGTCGCATATAATCATACTCTGACTGCCAGACCATACATATCCCGTCAGCCATACCTGTCTACCATGAAGACTACTGCATACACATACAATCACCAAAGGTTATAGCCACACACACACACACACACACACACACACACACACATATATTGCCCACAACCCGTGATTTCATAGATACAGAGTTATACATATTGATTATAACTTTTACATACATAACTATATGTTGCTCGATACATATATAGTGCCACTATATACTATGACTACAGAGAATATGTGCTATAGAATCATACATATGCTGTGCCACTGAAATGATGATACAAATCGCTAGAATATGAATCCGAGCCATTGAACTGATGCCACAGGGTTTGTAGCATAAGAGTAAAGTCCTTCGCGTAGCATAAATAAAAGGGGTCTTGTAACCATGGCTGTAGTGCGACCTGTATCCTGACTGTAATCCCCAAACAATGACAGCTGTGCAACATGTAGCATAAGCAATATGCGATGTTCCAAACTATGTCATCAAACTGTAATGCGAGTGTATGTATGTTGTCGAACTGTATAATATGAAGGCTCAAATTGGGTCAACAAACCATGCGGGCCTCAAACTGGGTCAACGAACTGTAATACGTGCGAGCCTCAAGCTAGGTTGACGAACTGTAATATGTCAACGAACTATAGAGCGAGGGATATACCATATAGAGATAATAAGGCAAATATCTTAGACCATGCGAAGTGCAGACAAGAGATCTGATGCTATAACCATGCGAAAGCAAATACGGATCATGTGAGAGCCATGGTTTCGAGCCATTGTGCCAAGTTATTTTATGTGAACCACAGTTGAATTAAATTCAAGCCAAATAAAGCGAAATAGATAAGCAATCTTCCAAACTTGTTGAATGAGATGACAAATCAGTGATGATCCAACCTTTGAAAAATCCCTTTAATTTATGTAACATTTGTTAGTATCCTATAGTCATGGTAGTCAAAAAATAAATTTGTTTTTCAAATTTTGTCAAAAGCATAAAATGTGGATATGATCTTGTGGAAGATCAAGCTTTAGGTCTTAGGTGGGAATAAAATTTTTATTATCCATTGTAAATATGTTAAAGTGTGTCAAAGAGTTACAAAGATGGTGTTTTTATCCCAAGAGGTCAAGTTAGCTAGGTGTCGGGGTCAAAATTACATCAAGTGATCATGAGAAAGATTGTGCTGCCATGCTTTGTCGTCATGGGCACAAAATTGTAGGTGACTTGAGTCAGTTTATATGTCAAATCTTGATTGGTCATGACATCAGCAAGGGTCTAACGGTTAAAAGGACAATTGCCGCGATTTTGCCAAGTGTTGTGCTCTGGTCTTTCAATTTCAAACCGTAATTATCGCCATCAAAATCCGCTCTCGGTCACTTTGGGAGGTTTCTCAGATCTTCATACAAGATTTCTCAGATCTCCATTATTCCCATCAGAAATTCGTTGGTGGTCATGCTTGGTTGCTGCGCAAAGGAGACAGGGGATCATTGTGTTTCCACATAGTGTTGCTATTCTGTCAACCCGGTGATCAAATCTCTCCTTCAGGTTCAAACTTAGTTTATTTTAGTTCCTTGGTCTTGATTGGTTACCCAATTACATGCGTGAGTTGAGAAAATAACATAGAAACCTGCAAGTCACCTAATTTCATCGTCGCTACGTTTTTGCAATCGCTGCGCTTTCTCCTAATTGCTACGCTTTCTCTGTGTGCTGCGTTTTTTGCGCTTGTCTTTGCCAAGTCTACGTTTTTTCTCTGTGGAGCCTCCATATGCAAGGTGTGCCATGCCTTTGAATTGAATTTAAAATCTCCTAACATAATTATTTGTGCTTTAGAGGTGTTTGAAAGCCTATTTTCTCCTGGCGCTGCGCCTGTCTTTTCAATTTTCTGCCACTAGAATAAAAAATGTATGAGTTGTCTTGGGCTTTCCAACAGGTATTTGTGCTGATTGGTCTGTGATATATAGGGTTTCACTCTTAATTTTCTATCAAAGATAAAATTTGGGGCCTCTTTCCATTATTGTTACTACTTGTTGCACAAATTAAGTTTCCATTAAAATCCTATAGTATTCCCTACTCCAAAGAAGAAACCAGGTCAACTCCAAAGGGAAAAAAGCACAAGGGAAGTGCTATTGTCAGATTTGAACGACAAGACCTCACATTCATCAATGCAGACCCAACTATCAGAGTTGCTTTTGAGCAGGTGGGATGTATCAGGTTTTGTGAAAAGATTCAAGAGTATAATGCACAACTTACTAAGGAGTTTTCCATGAGCTTTGATGGGTTGGAGGCTAAGGTTGGAGCACTCACATTTCCAGTTACAGAGGTCACAGTAGCAGTTGCAACAGAGTTACCCCTTCAGGGTGAACAATGGTTCAAGGGTATGCCCCTTAATATTGCCCATTATAAAGATTTTTTGAAGCCTGAGTATAGAGACAAGGAGTATGGGTCCATTGTTCCTAAAGAGTATCTACTTGAACATCACAACAAGCTTTGCAGGCTATTAAGACGTATTTCACATGTGAGGGTAGGTTTGGAAGGATTTACCAATACCATTTCAGACTCTTGATGCAGTTTACTAGAAAGAGTCCTTTGAATTTTCCCTTCTATCTATCGGGGAGTGTCAGTAAGATGGATGACAAAGTGCAGGGGAAACAAAGTCAAGTGGAACCAAGCCTTTTCCACTTTTCCTTAACTAAGTTGTTGGTATTTTAGGAGCTAAATAAAAGAAATCAATCATGGCAGTGATTTGTTGATTCTTCAAAACTGGTGGACGATGTGCCAACTAGTCCCTTGAGCAAGAAGGAAACACCCTCAGTAGTGGTAAAGGACATTCAATCACCAAATGGAAGCTTAGTGAAGAGGTCCTCAACTACAGTGCAGTCTACAGGAAAGAAGAAAGGCAAGAAGCTACAATTTTCTCCAGATTTGGTGGATGTCCCTAAGAAACCCCTCACTAGGTCTGCTGCAAAAAAGCTGCCCTTGGAGCAGACATTTGAGACCATGGAGACCATACCAGAAGATGAAGTTGTTGATGATAAAGTCAGGGACATTGCAGAATTGTAAGAACAATTGAAGAAGGCCCATTTGATGATTGCACAGTTGCAGTAGGAAAATAGGCAACTAAAGAAGGCTATCCTAGAAAAGACAACTCAACTTAGTGAAGATGTGCCAATGGTTAAAGCTACACCAGTTGCTGCCAAATCCAAGGGCAAAGAAAAGGTAATCAAAGAGGATGTTAAGAAGGCAGAAGTTCCAGTAGCTAGGATTACCAGATCCTCATCTAGGAAGCTACAAATCCAAGAAGAGAAGACGGTGCAAGAGGAGAAGATAGAGGTAAATAAGGGGAAGCACACTTTTAATAGGTTGAGAAGGCAACTGGAGGAATCTTACGGGGAAATCTCTGAGCTCAAGCAACAGGATGAAAGGGCCATGAAACAAATGAGTTATCTTCTGGACATCTATCACCCAACCATGGAAAATGTCAAATACATGTTGAGCAGATCCCTTCCACTACACAGGCAAATGAAAAATATATGTAGGCATAATCTATCCATGAGGAAAGAACTAAGAGCCACCAAACAACAGTTAAGGGGGTTGCAGGAGAAAGATAGAGGCAAATTAGACCTATTGGCTGAGGCAGCCAAAATTTGAATGTTTCAAGGGGTAAAATAACACAATTTTGATTTTTGATTTTGCCTAAAGTATGCTTGTTTATAGGGTCGAGTTCCAAGGTGATAATGTCTTACATACAGTGCCTCTTGCAAGCACATTTAGTGAAGGGAGGCTTGAAAGTGGTATATGGCATGATTATTGCAGTGTCAACATCACCATCAACATGTGCAGTTTGTCCAGAAACATCACTGTCATTCAAATCATAAAAAAGGATGGCATTGCGCTTTTGAAATTGGTGCTGCGTTTTTGGCTACAAAAGAATTTGTTGAAGTTTGACGCTTTGTATGGTAAAAGAAAATTTCGAAAGGGAAAAATATCCATGTTCATACTTGTTTACACATGGTGGAGTCATCAAGCAACTAGAAGTCAACAAGAGATATTGCAACCATGGAGCGCTGCATTTCCTCGCTGCGTTTTTGCATTTTTGGAGAATTAGGGAGTTGCACAGCGCCAGGCGTTGCGCTTCCAGACAAACTTTTTTTGGACGAGTTTACTTAGTCAAAATTTGATGTAATTTGTTTTTATGGTTTGAGTAATTGTAATAAAGCAGTCAATGACTCATAAGCTCGATTTGGGGCTAAGAAATTAATATAAAATGCTTAGAAAAGTTGTAGTTATGCAGTCCCTATTCTTTAGCAGTCAGTTCTATTTTCATTCCAGAAGTTAGAAAATGAAATCTTAATGAGGAATTCAACCCCAGAGGCGGGAATTGACTCATTTTGGCCTATTTATGATATGATTGTAAAGGAGAAAAGGGTTGGTCAGATTAAGGAGAAGAGACATTGTATTGCACTTATCTTTTGACATATTTTTACAGTGAATGAAATATAAAGGTGGAATTTGCAGGGATTCTTGAGTTAGTTTTCTTTGAAGATGTGCTTCCTTTCTTTGTAAGTTATCTTCTATGACAAATCATGCTTTGAATGTATATTTTTCTTGTTTAGTTAAAACAAAGATTTGATTCAAAATTCACTCCAAACAGTGCTCTGCTTTAGATTTGCTAGACATCTATGTTTTTCTGCTAAAATGACAATTATAATTCATCTCGATGCTTGATGCTATTTTTTTATTTTCCATTTTTTCTTCACAACGAACTCAGACTAAAAAGCTCTAAAGAGACTATCTACCTCGTCCTTATGAAATCTCCATTTTAAATCTCCATTTTCTCTTCATTTCATCACTGCAAACATAATCAGGTAGACATGATCGTATGCCCAATGGATTTGTCTCCTTTCCTACCTCCAAACCTTTGAAAATTTAAGCCCTACTAATTGCCATACCTAGCCTAATATCATAGTAGTTGAACATATCAGACAGAGATAGCCCTCTCTAGAGCTAGAAGGGCTAGATTCTAGCTCACAAGTGGTTTTGTGGTTACCTCTGGTTTTCTCTCTTAAGCCTAGGGAAATTACAGAGAGCTAACACCATTAAAGAGCATCGATTAACCCTTTCTAGGGTTTTATTTAATTAAGCCAACTTTGAATTTTGGAGGGAAACTTCAAATTTTGAAATTCGAATTTTGCTCAAATTAGATTGGCGTCATATGGGGCTTAGGGTTTCCCTTAGGGGAAATGTCTTGACGTTGCCAAATTTAACAGTTTCTGACTTTGAGATGACCATTTGTGTATTAAATGCTTCGCCACCTGCTTGGAGCAGTTTTGCAACTAGTATTTACTCAAATAAGGATACTGCACCTTTTGATGAATTGTGGAAGAATCTAGGATCAAGGAAAAGGATGATTCTGAATCAAATGAAAGATCTCAAGCCTTCATTGCAAGGACCAAGAAGTTGAGGAAAGGGAAGTTTGGAAAGTCCAAGAAGAAGTCAAATATGTCCAAGATTCAATGCTTTGGATGCAATGAGGATGGACACTTTAAGAGGGATTGTCCAAACAAGCTGAACAGTTTGGGCTCAATGTGTCTTGGAAGAATCTAGGATCAAGGAAAAGGATGATTCTGAATCAAATGAAAGATCTCAAGCCTTCATTGCAAGGACCAAGAAGTTGAGGAAAGGGAAGTTTGGAAAGTCCAAGAAGAAGTCAAATATGTCCAAGATTCAATGCTTTGGATGCAATGAGGATGGACACTTTAAGAGGGATTGTCCAAACAAGCTGAACAGTTTGGGCTCAATGTATCTTGGAAGAATCTAGGATCATGGAAAAGGACGATTCTGAATCAAATGAAAGACCTCAAGCCTTCATTGCAAGGACCAAGAAGTTGAGGAAAGGGAAGTTTGGAAAGTCCAAGAAGAAGTCAAATATGTCCAAGATTCAATGCTTTGGATGCAATGAGTATGGACACTTTAAGAGGGATTGTCCAAACAAGAAGAACAACAAAAGAAAGAAAAGAAGTGAAGCTCACATAGCTGAAGAAAAAGGAGAACCTAAGAAGAATCCAAAAGGAGAAGATCCCAAGGATCTTTACTATTGAACAAAGCTTAATTCCTACCAGGTTCTTTATACAATGTCTTTCTTTTATTGAGTAGAAAGTAGAGCAACATGCATTGTTGGATACTCTAGAAGAGTATTGGTTTTTGTAGAAGCATGGCATCATAGAAAGAAACATGTGATAGTAGAAGAATTAGAGTCTACTTAAGTTGCTTTGGTAAAAATAAATAGCTTTCAAGAATGAGAAGATTGGGACCATATTGCATATTATAGTTCATCCAAACATTTTCGAACATCTTGTTAGAGGTAGTCATTTTGAAAAGAGGGATCATCAAAGATCTTATAAGAATAGGTATAAGAATGAAGCTTATTCAAGATAAGATGGCTAGATGGTTGTATGGAAGCAAAGGTATGCATATTTTAAGCAACTCTTCTCTAGGTAAAGGTTCATATCTAATAGAATCTTACAAAAATATTTCGGTATAAAAGTATCTTCGGTAAGTCTTCCATATGGATGCATGATGCTCGAAAGGAAAAAAAATTGACATATTTTGGAATGAATAGAGATAAAGACTCTCGCACAAAATTGCGTGGCATATAACAATGTTGATCAACATCAAGTATAGTTTGCAGAAGAAAGAAAGGGAGCTAACAATGACAACTTCGAGAAAGAAATTGTAACTTGGTAATCAAATTCGATCCATGGGCACTCTGACTAAAATGAATACATGGAAGGGTTCTTATATAATGTGGAGATGGATCATATGAAAGGATGTTGATCTATAAAGACTCAAGTAAGCTGATACTTTGATGAGAAGGGCCATCATGACAAGGTAAGTCTGATATTTAACATTTTGATATTTGTTATTTGGTTAACATATTGTTTTGCTACATGGGAGAATATTGTAGGAATGCTTGACAACAATTGAGGCAAGTTCAACTATGGATGCTAAACTCAATTCAATAAACATATGAATTGAGTATATGGTCTTGACAATTCTTGGAAGGTTATGTAGGCAAGGTATTCACATCATCACCTCAGGATTGTAAGGTAGCAGTGTAAGAAGAGGACCATGATATTCTTTGAGGATTAGGAATCCAAGATAAGAATAGTCCTAAAAGGATATGCCTAGTGTACATCCAAATGGGGTATGTGCCTTGTAGAGGTAGTGTGGTATCTCACGTAAAGCCTCCCAACATTATGCTCTTGTATAAGAAAGAGCTTGTCAAGTTAAGGCCTTACTATGAATGACAATATTGGTCAAGATGTTGATGCTTAAAGATGGCTTACCAATCCAACTCTTCTTATGAGAACTCTTCAATTTGAGAATAACCTTATATCGAAAGTACAATTATGAATACCTCCCTAGTTAAGAGGGAGTGTTGGAAAATGTAACTAGTTTCGATCTTCATAATTGTTAATGTACTCAAATCATGATGTATATCTTATGCTACAAGAAAAAGAAGAAAGGAAAATTATTATTTTTAAAGCATGGGTTTCATGCTCCATTTTTATGGTCATCTAGGTCAAGCATGTTCCTCATGCTTCTAGGTTTTGTCATGTTAAAATAATATTTTTCTTGAGTCAAGTGAGTCTTTATCATTGGTATAAGACCCTTTCGGGCAAGATGTAACATGTAAAAGATATTGATTTTGTTGAAATATGTAACTAGGTTCAGTCTTCATAATGACATATGTAATTATGATTTTATGTATTTGATGAGAAAAATAAATTTATTATTGTTGATCTTGAGGCATGGGTTTCATGCTCTAGGGAATTTACTTTTATAGGTCAATCTCCCATTGAGAGCTTCTAGGGCTTATGAGTCATTGTCATGTATGAAAGACCCTTTTAGGGCATGTTACATATTGTAAAGAAACTTATTTGAGTCAAAGAAAGAGTCAAAAGACCCTCCAAGACCTTGTCTAAGTGCTTCAAGCAAGTCGGCCTTCAAAAGGAGCAATCAGCCTACACAAGATGACATGTCGGCCTAGGGTCAATGTTAATTCGACCTTGTTGTGTGGGTGTGAATCCTATATAAAGGAGGACTCGAACTCACTTAATAAGGCATCAATCAAGCATCCACGAAAAGGAAGATAAGTGCGAAAAAGGGAAGAAAAGTAGTCTCTTGTGCAGCGAAGGAAAGGAAGGAGAAAAGCGATGCTTTTAGGGACTGTTCTAGGGCTAATTACCTCGCACTTGTGACTGCAACTAGGGTTTCTGTAGTGAGGAATTGCAAATCTTGAAGGAGCCGAATTATAGCATAAGGAAGGATCATTTTGCTAGCCAAATTCACTAGAAGAAAAGTCTAAGACAAGTGAAGGAGATAAAGCACTGAAATTTGCCTTTATCATCTTACACATATTGCTAGGGTTTTTGAAGCAAGGGCAAAATTTTGCAGGCAGATCGAAATAGAATGAAGACATGTCGAAATTGCAATCAAGGTATTGGAAGACTAAATTTGAGGACAAGGAAGAAGCAACTAATTAGACTTGGAAAAAGAAGCAAGGTTGACTTGGTCTTGGAGGAGTTTTTGGTCAAGGGTCTAGGTCTTGGAATTCGTCAATTGAAGATTCTATAAGAAGAAGAATTCTTGTGGGTTTTCCTCTCAGATTGGAGAGGTTTTGGCCCTGGATGATCGCGTATATCTTGTTCTTTATGATTTGGTAGCTGTTTGATGATAGAGAACACTAATAATAACAAAGCAAAAGAAGAAACAAATCAAGTAAAGGAAAAATTCATTACAAGCACTTATCAAGCAAAGAGAAATCACCTACACTTGCTGCCCCTAGATTTCTGAACATTGTATTAGAGCTAAGGTGACAAATCAAGGAATGGCAACTCAAGGACCGAAGTTCTAGAAGATTTTCAAGGAACAAGAAGATCCTCCCATCTCCAAGACATTACAAGGACAAGGATTGCATCATCATCTTGAAGAAAGTGGAAAAATACCTACAAACCCCAGTTCACTCAAAGAAGGATTCTACACTTAAAAGCATTTTTGGGAACTTCACTCAATCATCATCTCTAGAAAGGGAAGACCTTAAAAACCCTAGCTCCACGAAAGGAAAGACTTTGAAGCATCTTGAAGTTTACAGTGTACACACACAAGGGAAGCAAAATAAGACATTGTCATCATCATAAAAAATTCAAGATGATCTCCCCTCTTTGAAGAAACATCTTCTGAAGAAAACACCTCCATCAAGAATTCATCAAAATCAAGAAGGTAGTAGATTGAAGAATATCTTCTCAAGCAAATATCTTTAATGTCTTCATCAGAACCTATCAAAATGTCTTTTTGCTAGTAAAGAAACAAGTTGGTTGGGTCTTCAAACTTTCTTGCATGAAAGAAAAGGACATATTTAAATCTTATAGAAAATGAAGTCATGGAACATGTTAAGGGATTAATCACCAAACCTCCAAAGGTAGAAACTCAAGCTTTTGCAAAATTCATGAAAGGGGAAGTAAGGGCTAAAAGGATTCTCATAGAATCCATTAAGGATCCCCTCATTCCCTTTGTATCAAAATTAGAAACATCAAAAGAATTATATGACAAACTTGTAGAATTGTTCTCCGTAAGCACTGCAGGAGAAGTGATCTCGTTAAGGCAAGAACTCTACAAGATGAAGATATCAAAAGAAGAAGGAATAGCCTCATACTTTTTGAGGGTGTCTGAAATAAGGGACCAACTACAAGAATTGGGAGAAATAATGTCTGACAAGGAAATGACTACTATAGTGCTCAATGCACTACCAGAGGAATGGGGTAACTTTACATCAAGCATCTATGGGAAGAAGGAAGCTTCTCCATTCAATGAATTGTGGTCACTATGCAAAATTGAAGAAACCAGGCTAAAAGCAAAAAGTGATGTAGGATCAAATGAGCAAACACAAGCATTTGCTGCCATGACAAAGACAAAAGGGAAGTTTGGAAAATTTGGTCCTCAGAAAAGAAAGAAGAATATGGCGAAGGTTCAATGCTATAGATGTTAAGAATATGGGCACTACACGAGAGATTGTCCCAAACTCAAGAAGGACAACAACAAAAGAGGAAGGGAAGAAGCCCATATCACCGAAGTAGTAGAAGATGTTGAGAAGAAGAAATCAAATAAGGAAGAAGTGAAAGATCTCTACTATGATTGAGATAATCTTCTTCACCAAGTTCTTTTCAATTTTTGTAAATTATAGCTATCATGGTAGGAAGCTCTAGAAGCATGATAGGATGCATCATTCTAGGAAATGGCATCATGGCATACGATGGAAGCAAGAGCTCATGAAATCAAAAGAAGCTTGAAAGACAACTGAAGCAGAAGTTTATGACAATCATCATTAGAAGAAAGTAGCTCTTGGCAACCTCATTAGAAGCATAAGTAGTACTTATGGGTAAAAAGGAAGTCATCTAGTATAAAGCTCATCATACATCATTGGAAAGGAGCATTTGCAGGATGAGGATAATCAAGATCCTCCACTGGAATCTTCATTAAAAGGTTCATCTCTTGGAAAAAGCAAGTGTCTCACTGAGAATACCACCTTGGATGGGATTCACTCTTTGGAAAGAATGATGGTATGATGACAAAGGAATGCAACATGTCGACATGGTTGAAATACTTTCAACCAAGGAAAAGAAGCTGCTAAAGGAAGTCTAGATGACCAAAAGAAGGAAAGAGGTATGTATGCATATGTTTGATAAGTTAGGCCATGTCATCATGTAGTTGCAGTCAACCAAGATGGATACTCTACCTCATGAGTATGATCAAAAGATAGGGTTTTCTTCTATTGGAAAGATACATTAAAGGCATGGTTCACATACTCATTAGATGACATCAACATAATATGTCCTCATATGGAATCTGAGGTGGTTGACAAAGATGAAGGAACTATGATTGGAAGTTCCTGGGAAGCAATATGGTGGGGGAAAATCGAACCAGTATCGTTGGGAAAATGGAAGCAATATGGGAAGCGAATGGTGGGGGAAAATGGAATCAGTATCGTTGTCGTGTCGACAGTATGTCGCTCTTGAACATGGCACTTGTCTGCATTCGTGTCGGGTTGGGGACATCTCACCTCATTATCTGTTTGCCTCCGTGGGTTTGGGTAATCCCTTTTGACCTCTCATCTGCTCTTTGCCTCGTCATCATGACCTCTGATCTTTTGATGTCAAACACTGCCAAACTCACTGTTGTGCCACCATATGTTCAAGAGAAGTTGACCTCTGCAAGTTTCAACCTTCCTCTGATTCTCATCTGATCTTGATTCGCAAAGACATTATGTTCCTCTGTCTCGTGTCGATGATGTGGGAAACATTATGGCCCACCTTCGATCAAGGTCACTTCTTGTCGACTTCAGCTCATTATCCAGGAGGCTGATCTAGAGACTCCCTTCTGGTACCTTGGAGCTTGCATGCCTCAATGGCAGGTTGTTCGCGTTCGACGGAGGTTTTCATCATTGGCCTCCAATCGAGTGATTCTACGGGTGTTCGACGCCAGTTCACTAATTCACATGCCGTAGACTGTACCTTTAGTACCTTGAGGGCCATTGTCTTTAGTGGTGGTACCTCTCGCGTCTGTTAACAACTTTCATCATTGGCTGGTAATCAGGGGATGTTCTCGCATGTTCGACTTCAGCTCACTTACTCGCATGCCTGAACTTGTACTTTGTTCGGGTTGAGATGGAGCGCAAGACCCTGGATTTTGTCTGTTGGAATCCAGGCTGCGATTTTGTGGATTAGTATGATTGGTTGCATGACTCATTCATTGGATGGCTGCGACCATACCTGAGTCTACTTATCGATCCTTACTGGATGGCTGCGTCCATACCTTGGATCTTGATTATTGTATACTCTGTTATGGATGGCTGCGCCCATACCACATATATCATGTATTTGAGATATCAGTTGTACTTGCCTACGCAGGTTTTCCGACAACAGTGTTTTCAGTTGGACACGTTCTCGTAAAGCATTTCACCCCTCTCTCTCTCTCTCGGGCCTCATGCTTTAGGGGGCATCTCTCATATACGCAATTTGTCACCGCGTCTTAACTCCCCATCTCGCCCATTGGAGGGTCATTTCTGTGACCAATAAGCAGTGTCATGCCTTGCAAATACCATCATTAATGCATCCCTTTCCATGAGGAAAACATTTTTTCTGTTGATCATTTTTTAAGAAGACCCCTAAAAACACCTATTTTTGCCTTGGCGCTGGTAGCCCGTTATGTCCTCACGCCAATGGGGGAAAATTAACACTGAGCCCGTGCCAATTGGCGCTCTGTCCCAGTTAAACACCCGCGCCAATCTGCTTTTGGAAATTTAAAAAAAAAAAGAGGCGAAGTTTCAATTACAACAACTTCGTGGATCAGTCATCAGGAGTGGTTTCGACTGAATAACCACAGTCTTTCTCCTTTGGCCTCTTGTTTCCACCATATGGGGAACCTCCCAAAGGATAAGGCCTCCCTTCCACTATTGTAGGGATCCCAACCTCCTCCTCTCCTCTATAAATATAGCCTTCATCCATTGATGAAGGCGCTGAATGGCTGAAGGGCTGAATGGTTGAACCTCCAAGAGCCTTCATAGCCTAAAGAATGCTGCAAGAGCCTTGATAGTCCTCATAGAGCCAAATCAGTAGCAAGGAGATTGACGATCGAAGAGAGAGGCTTGTCCCCATTCCCGACGAGCTTTACCGAGACGTATTCCGCTAACGACCCGCCGAAGGAAGATTCAGCGTCAGAGCCAGGTTGTATTTTTCTTTGTATTAATTAATGATAAGCAACTATTGGTTATGGTTCCACTCGTACTGTTCATTATGATCATGAGTTGTGTCCTCTTTGACTGATACATAATTGCATATATCGGGTTTTACGCTTGTGTTTGTCGTGTTTCTTGTGTGTGTAGGTGTTCGATCGCGGCAAGCGAGAGGATTGTGATCTACTGGAGTAAGGAAACGGGAGCGCCATCTTCTCTACGAACAACAGCGTTGGACATGAGGTAGGCCTTCGTCGCAATTCGGTCTATTGCAATTAGGAACTTGCACCTTAGCGTGATACGATTGTTGCTAGACCCGATTTGGCTAGTAGGGATGGCCTCTGTCCGCAGAGGGGATTTACCTCTACAACACCAGACATTATCCTTCATAATGGACTCGTACTCTGTGTATAGCATATTTCCAGATTTGATGCTTTACGTCTTCTTCACATTGCACTCATGGCTGCTAGATACCCTTGGTATCTATATGGCTTCTTGCTTTCCCGGAATGTCCCCCTTTGGGCCCATATGACTCTCGACTTCCATGAGAATGTCTCAGAGCCATGAGGGTCTCTTCTTCTTTCTTCCAGCAATGTTATTTGGTCAGGAGCATATACAGTTGTGGTCTCCCTCTTAATGCCAGCTCTTCTGCAAAAGGCGCCATTATCAGTCCTTGGAATATTGATCTTCTTCTCCAAGAAATATATCCAGACGGGCAACATATCAGATAAATCAGAATGCATCAACTGCTAGACATCAGATTGTGATACTTGAGGGAAAAGAAAGTCCCCCCTTTTATGGTTTCCTGCAACACAACTCTGATATATGCCTTCATGATTATTTTGAATTTGGGCATCCCAGACACCATCTCGGAAACGACTTTGTAATCATGGGCCTGAATCTTATTCACCTACTGTCAAGGCCATTCAAGAATCATAGCCATATATTGCCATATATCTATCATACATCTTGACAGGTATCATATATTGTCATATCATGGATTACACTGATGCCATAGTATTATTTATCATAGCCATGCAGAACAGAAGATATCAAACTTCATGGTTATATATATATATATATATATATTTTTTTTTTCTTTTTCTTTATATGGCTCTAAAGATATCACAGATCAAGATTATATGGATTCTGCCATATGTCACTGCCCATATCTTCCTACACAGCAAGAACAAATAAAATGACTTACTTGCTAAAGATGCACTTCACTTACATCCCTTTGGACTCTTGTCCTTGATGTGCCAGGTAGGTCCTTTACCTCCTATACTTGCAGAGAGTACTGCTGCTTCAATACCTCTGCCTTAGCTGCTCACAAGGTCCTATGCTGCTTCAGATACACTTGCACATATCAGCTGATCAATCTGCCTTCTATCAATGACAATGCTCCTCCAATGTCATTGAAGATAGGCTTATATCAGTGTGCCCTCTAACAGTGATTTGCCACATCATAAGCACTGTTCACAGGGTCTTCATATCTCTGCCGTCTAACAGTCCCCTTGCTGCTTCAAGATGATTGAACTTAGGGCGCAATTCCACCAGTAATCTCTCAATAGTTAGCTGCTCCTATACCACTGTATATCAGCTCCAACGCACTACTGTCCTCTCACTCCTTCAAGGATACACTTCCATGGAGAAAACTCTGCAACCATCTACACAAGACTTAGCCACTACACACCCTTACCTTAGCTTAGAACTCAGGGATCTCGGCTTCTGTGGCACTTTACTCAGGAAACACAACCCTGGACAAGTCTTCTGCAGCCACTTCAGACTAGGGTCTGAACCACTTGTGGCCACCTTATTCGGACCATAAAATTGGATCTGCCGTCACTATAACAGCCTATGGAAAGGTAGAGGTAACTCGGCCCTAGATTCTGCCTATGAAACAAACCTTTCAGCCTCCCTTTCCACAGAACATAAGAGCTACGACCCTCTCCAATACTTCAGGAAGAACACACACCAGTTAGTTTATTCATACACAGACTCAGTGTATCCAAATGCATTCTACAGCCATGGCTTGCCCAACGCACAGGTGTATTTAGCCTCAGTATTTAAAGATAAGCGCACAACAAGCAACCTTTAGCATTATCAATCCAATTACTGAATGTCCATTTTTTGAACAATGAGCTTCCCTTGCTGAAGCTCCTGATTGACACCGGTGATGACCCTGTAGAAGAGTGAGAACGATTCGTCGACCTCTCTGCTTATCTTGTCATTACTCTGCGAGAATTCTTTCCACCAGTTAACGTCCATGAGAATATCATATATATCGCTGACCCTGTAATTGAATCTCTCTATTAACGTAATTGTTTTAAATCCCTTTTTAACAATGGGCTTTAATGAGGAATGCTTATCGACGGTGGGAGCAACTTTGGTAGATTTTGGGTGGCGTCTTGCTCTGAAGAAATTGCGGGCTTTCTGACATTTGAAATTACGCGTGGCTATAGTGGAATTGCCTTACATTGCCAACAATAATGCCGGGGCGGGTGAAGATCCCGACATCAATGTCAACGACAACGATAATGGCCCCGTTGGTTTCTTTCTATCTTTCTGTCCAACAGAAAACCCATTATGCTGGAAAAAGTCAGGCACTCTTTCGATCTGATGGCTCGGTCATTATAACAATCAAAGACACGAGAGTGGGTCATATGCAATTTTAAAATAATGCATCATTCGATGTTTCAATCTCTGAAGTTTTCTCCACGCTGTCATGTCGTCACAGAGACTAGCGTCATCGTAGGGAACAAATACTGCGTTTCATATAATGCGATGCCTATGCCCAAAACTTTGAGCGATAACCATAGGTGCAAGTCTCCAAAATCAAGGGCCGAGCTTCTAAGACCGATTTTTATCATATCATATCAAAGGGCCGCGTTGAGGAGTCTTCCCGAGCCGCTCATGCAAATTAATCGCTCCATTGCATCCGCTAAATACAAGCCGCAAATTTTTGCAAGCGTAGAGGGGCCGAGATTGTATCAGTACTCAAAGAAATCCGAGCGAATTTATAGTGCCGTAACAGAAATGCCCCTGCCCAGAACTTTGAGCAAATTCAGTGCCGTATAAACAGCAAGGGTACCAAACGTAGTGCCGAGCTATGGATGAGCGAAAGTATTGAGAATATGCCCCTTAAAACAATACCCTAATCATATTGATGATTTATCTGAGATCTCAGAAACATCAAACCTCAAAGCATCGAATTACATTTCAAAGATTGACCCATCCTTCTTCCAGCAGCTCGGTCACTTGAAAACAGTCCTTATATTGCTGCCCTAGATTCTCAACTATATGGGCTTTGTCTTCTCGTAGCTCTGATACCATGTAAAATTCTGAAGATGTTCTATGCTAGGTGCAAATATACTTTAAACTTCTAGGGCTCTATCAAAGTAAGATGCAAATAGAACATACCAATAGATCGATGGAAGACGAGCCAAAATAGAGATAAAGAATGGTGGCATTACGACGATCAATAGGATGCTTCAACCAACAGAGTCTTCATAATGTCAACTTCCCACGTGTCACACCACCCCAAGACGTCTCATCAAGAACGCTCCACCAAGATGCTGCACTAATAAGCCCTAAACGCAGAACCAAAAACGTTGCTCCATCACCATCCAAGAGAGAAGAAAATGCCTACACCAAAAATATGTGTGTAAAATGAACTCCAAGTCTCTCCAATATATAGGCATCTGTGGGGGTGTGTGACACATCTCTTATGCATGTGGGATAAATCAGGCCGAACTTGCACATGTGGAATAAATTCAAAATACATGTTCTGCTCATCCGATCAAGATGATCTTTAGATCGATCTTGCACCTCTCCGAAAGAGGAATCCAATAAAAATATTGGCATCGTCATCTGAGCATCACAACATGGAGTTTGGACCTAGGTGCCCAAAATTAACAAAATTCAACATGGAATCATAGTGTATTTGAGCTACTTTGAGGGACAATGAATCAAAGTGTGCACAACGAAGCAACTCAGAGGGAGTTGTGGGTGTTTAGGTCATGGAGTAGAGGGTTTAGCTGAAGACATGGAGATGTGGTCTTGATAGGTTACATGGCGATATGGAATGGGAGTTCTGTTGGATTGGTGGTGAGCCTAGTGAACAATAGTTTGTTGTAGGGCAGATTGCTGATCGTGGACTTCTGTTCATTTGTCATGGATGGTTGGGACAACTCTAGGTTTTCTTTGGCATGGATGAGATCAGGTTGATCTAGATGGCTTTATGTGATGGACTGGATATTGGAAGGCTAGAGTCTTCATCAGATCGTGGTGTTGCATATTCGAGATTGGTGAGATTTGCACAAGTGGTTTTTGATCTAGGAGGATGAGTGCTTGCAGGAGTGAGCCAGTGGAGATCATGTAGCCTCAGAGGGAGTCTAGCCTCAGAGGGAGTCTAGCCTCAGAGGGAGTCTAGCCCTATGGAGGTTCGGGATATTCAGGTTTAGATGTTATGAGGCAGAGGCACTACCGAGATTGTCGAGTTCATCTATAGGCTATGTTGTAGTGATGGATGCCAGATGGGCTAGTGTCGTCGCTGGATGATGGTTACTTCCTAGTCTTGGAAGTACCTCCCTCGCTAAGAGGGAGTGTTGATTTTTGTGTAGCTTGGGAGGTACTCCAAGCCCTAGTGTTTGAGGGTTGGAGGTCAAAGCGCCACAAGTGGGCTTGAAACCGAAGCTTGTTGTTTTGCACCCATTGATGTTTGGGCCAAAATTATGATGAGTTTTTGACATGTGATGGATGAGGATGATAGTGCTCGTCGAGACGAATAAGACGCATTGAAAATCTTCTAATTCCGAGTTGTTGTTGAGGAGAAATGAATTTTTGAAGTTGACAAGTAATTATTGGTTTTCAAGTCACGTAGGCTTGATGTAAAAATTAGCCATTAGATGTGTCTCTTCATCTATTCGTGGAAGCCCCTCATTTGGATATAAATGGATGGTGGATTGATGTGTTTATCATCCAATGGTGTGCAACATCCTCGCAAGGAAAAGGAGCTCTGAAATTTCCATATTCGCAGCAAGAAGGAGAGGCCTAGACAGCATGGAGGAGGGTCTGAATTCTATGATGGAGGCTGAGTGAGCTACAATGGCAACATACTGTCTTTAGGCTAGAAAACAGGACCGAGTTTGCTATTCTAGAGGTCGAGGAGGCTGGCTGTTAGGCTGAGCTCCTTGTGAGCAAAATTTTGTGGGTTAAAGTGTGTTTTGGCATGCATTAGAGGATTGTCTCACGGTTTTAGGGATGTTGTGCTAGGCCGTAGGCCATAGCACACAACCAAGAGTTGCGTAAAGGCTGTTAAGGGTGGACTATGCCCTTAGGAGGTAACGTGGCAAGGGAGGAGGTCAACTAAGGTATGCCACAACACTTTTAAGGGCTTGTTTGATGATTGTGGGAGGATTTAGGGCTGCAGTAAGTTCTCTAACCAGGTGTCACGAACAACAGGTGCAAACACATGTGCAACGGTGTTTTTGGAGAGATGTTGGGTCAAAGTTTTTGACCAGAGCATGGATTGGTTGATGGGAAACTTGACGAGACCTTAGGAGTTGTTTGGAGGAGCCCACATGGACTGTTGGGAAGCTTACCAAGCAGCCAAGGTGACAACAGGCACATCAGATTGGAAGGCAAGAGGACAACAACAAGGAGTGTTGCAGATGTTCCCTTGATGACATTTGGATAAATGTCCTAGGTGAAGGACATTTTGATGTGCCCAAATTTGTGTAATAGCTCCTCTATTGCAGAGCAAAGGGCAGATTGGTGAAGTCTGTGGGCAGCAGTGTGTAAGGGTCTCCTAGGGGTGGGGATGCCCTAACTAGGTGCAGATGCTACAACGTGGACTTGGTCTCTCGTGGACTATTGGAGGGCAGCATGAGAGAGGACAACGTGATAGTGTCCAAGTTGGTGCCGAAGTGCAGCACCTCGATAGACAAAGGTGACTGCTAGGCTGGCAGTTGTTGACCTCAAGGGTCTGATCAACTAGGAGTAGGATTGTGGAGCCCGAGACTTGTGTGTGGAGAAGGACTTCTACAACAGATGATGGGTAGTCCTCCTAACCCATGTTCATTGTGGGAGATGGACTTCTTGCAGTGATAGGTGATCGCCCTCCGTGCCCTATGTTGGTCTTCATCGTTGCAACACAGGAAGACCATAATGGGCTAAATGTTAAAATTCCCTAAATTGGAATTCCTACTGCAACAACTGATTAAATTTCTTCTACTTGTTAATTTCTGAATCAAGTTATTTACGGTGTTACACAGTAAATATCGAAATAAAATCTACTGCAACCTTCACAACATAAAATACTGTGGAAATAAAATACTGAGCAAGGAAGATAGAAACACACACATGTACAACGTTATTTTTGGACAAATGTCCCTGGAAAAACCCAATGTGGGAAAACCGATGTAGCAACTAAGGCTTTTATTATTATGCAGTATTTTTCTGAATACAAATCTTTGGATGCCCACACTGGCTATCCGATACAGAGAATAAACTTGCAAAGAGGTAGGGAGAAAATATTTCACACTGTCACTAGCAATCCAACACTAATCTGAGATCTAGATGGCTTGCCCCGCGCTGCCTCTACGCAGTCACTGTGTATAGCCTCCAGGAACTGTGTCACCCCTCTAGTTGATTGTTTGTTGACCGAAAACTTGGATCTCTAGCCCTCCGGTCTCACACCTCGACTTCTGGCACTAGATCTCGACTGTTCCCCAACAAAATTGCGGATTCCCTCTGAAGCACTGCGTTGCGTCTGCGTAGCACAGCGCTGCCTCTGCATGGAACAGCGCTGCCTCTGCATGGCACAACACTGCCTCTCTGGACCTCTCGATGCCTCCTCTGCAATGCACTCATTGGATCAGGAAAATATTCCTTCGACCAACTATCCCTGTCCCTCACTGCAAGAAATTCACTTGATTACACTCTTGAAGCTCAGCGCTGCTTCTCTTGAGAATTGATCTCTAGATCTCTTGCTCTCGCTATCTCGGTGTGTTCTCCAAGTGCCCATCGAGCTCCTTCCTATAATCTCTTGTTGACATATCATTGACCAAGATTAAAACATAATCAAAGGCTAAGATTAATTGGGAGTCGATCCTCGTCTTTATCCAGAAGATTCACATCCGACTTAATTAATACTTAAATTAATCACATTTCCTAAGTTTAGACTTAGAAATACATTAAAAATGATTAATTATTTTAATTAAGCCATCTCTGGATGGAATTTCCCAAAATGATTTATGTGTTTTGGAGAATGCATGTGTCCTAGTCTCTTTGCAAAATCTCGAGGCTAGAGCACATTCGATGCTACAAAAATCAACACTCGCTTTTAGCGAGGAATGTGCTCAAGTGCTGCAACCTCTTGAAGTATCACTTTGACTTCTGCACCATCCTAGCTGCGCTGCTGATGTCTGGCTGCTGCTGCCCACCAACTACTGCGATGCTCTAACTCTGCGCTGCATCTGTGCTGCTGTTGACCTTGCTGAATTGCTGTCAACTACTGCATTTGCACTGCAACTCTGTTGCTGTTGCCACTGCAACATTTGCAACTCCCTCTCATTTGTTGCTGCTGCAACTGAGAGATGTCCATTATACTGAACCAACTGTGTTCAGTCTGATGCATCTGTCAACCGAGTTCTGACTTCTGCTAGCCTCTGCGTTGTGACTGAAGGCTCTGCACTGCTGCTGACTCTGCACTGTGCCAATTGCACTGTTGCCAACTCTGCTCTGCGCTGCTCAGTTCCTGACACTGCTAACCACTACATCTGTCACTCCGGCACTTGACTGCACTAACTGTCACTGGTCCATCTTGCTACTGCCGCTATGGGCTCCCGTAGCAAGGAATTGATCCAAGAGGTGGACTCCTCAAGGATCCTGCCCATCTTGTAGTTCTCTGGGGCTACAAAACCAAATCACCCCACCTCACCCCTGGAGGTATCTCGGTGATCATGGCAAACTCTTCCTCCAGTCTGGAGGACAACCTGTCGATCTCTGCGGATGTAGCCTGATGATCCTGCTCCTTCTCCTTGTCCTTCTTCCAAAGAGGACACTGAGAACTGAAGTGGCCCATCTCACCACATCAGAAGAACTTGATCTTCGAAATATCCTTCCTTCGCCTGCACTTCTCCTGTTGCCCCTTTGATGAGAGGGTTACATTCTCCTCTTCCTTCACCTCCTTCGTCCCACTACTGCTGTTGTTGCCACTGATGGTGCTCTTCATCAAATCATGCCTCATCTCTTCTTGTTGGAGATCAGCCCACTTCCTCTCCGAATCCGACAACCTTTCTTTGCCCATAATGCTTTGGACGAAAACTTGCCATTCTTCTGAGACGTTGTTCAGGGCTAATCTCAAAATCTCCGTAGGCTAAGGCGTTGATCCTACAACTGCCAACTCATCTCGGACATCTTGAAGCCTCATAAGGAGGGGGTCTATGCACTCCCCCTTCTGCATCCTTGTGCATCTCATCTTCTCTTCCAAGTACATCTTCTGTTGCTTGGAAGATCCCTGATATAACGTGGCCAATGCATCCCACATTTCTTTGGTTGTGCCCTTGCTTGCTATGTGAGATACAACGTGATCTCTCGCTCCGTCGAGGATCAACCTCTTGGCCTTCGCCATATCCTTCTTGTACACCTTCAACGGATCTGGATCCATGGGGACAACCACCACACTATCGATGTAAGTTTTGAGATCAAACTCATCCAGACGGAGGGAGATCCTTGCTGTCCAGATCACATAGTTGGAGGCACCCTCCAACTGATCTTGATCTCTCAACCCAGTTGATGCATTCTCGCCAATAAAATAAGTCGAACTACCCTCTCCTCCGCGTAGCTGCTGATTGGTCTACGCACTCCCCGCTGGAGTAAGTAGATCTGCTCCCAGCTCTGTAGTGAGAAATCGACTTCCTTCGCTAGGAATTCTCCGAGGAAGGAATTTTCTTAGTATGTGCTCTTCTTCCCTTTTGACGCTTTTTTGCTCTAGCAACTACTGCAGAAAAACTGTGTCCCAGCTGAAGATCTGCTATGCGTGGAAATTACTGCGCTGCTCCCTTTGCCACTGACAAATCTCGATTCAGAAAATCTTATTCTTTGTCGACTCACTCAGAGAAATAATTTTCCACGAAAATTTGCCCTCCTGGCTATGGACTTCATAACTCCTCTAGGGTTTCGAACTGTTGCCTACGCAGTGCTTTCGAAATCCCTCTTCTGTCTGCAATTGAGATCTTCCTACTTCACCTGCGCTCTGATTCCATGTGAAAATTCCCTAAATCGAAATTCCTATTGTAGCAACTGATTACATTTCTTCTACTTGTTAATTTCTTAATCAAGTTATTTACAGTGTTACACAGTAAATATCGAAATAAAATCTACTGCAACCTTCACAACATAAAATATTGTGGAAATAAAATACCGAGCAGGAAAGATAGAAACACACACAAGTACACCTTTATTTTTGGACAAATGTCCCCGAAAAAGCCCAATGTGGGAAAACCGGTGCAATAACTGAGGGTTTTATTATTATGTAGTAGTTTTCTGAATACAAATATTTGGATGCCCACACTGGCTATCTGATATAGAGAATAAACTGGCTAAGAGGTAGTTAGAAAATTTCTCACACTGTCACAGGCGATCCAACACTGATCCGAGCTCTGGATGGCTTTCCCCACGCCTCTGTGCAGTCACTGCGTCACAACCTCCAGGAACTGCGTCACCCCTCTAGTTGATCATTTGCTGACCGGAAATTCGGATCTCTGGCCCTCTGGTCTCACACCCGACTTCTGGCACTAGATCTCGACTATTCCCCAGCAAAATTGTAGATTCCCTTTGAAGCACTGCGCTGCCTCTAGGTGGCATTGCGTTGCCTCTCTGGACCTCTTGATGCCTCCTCTGCAATGCACTCACCAGATCAGGAAAATCTTCCTCCGACCAACTATCCCTATCCCTCACTACAAGAAATTCACTTGATCACTCTTCTGAAGCTCAACGCTGCTTCTCTTGAGAACTCGATCTCTAGATCTCTTGCTCTTGCTATCTCGGTGTGTTCTCCAAGTGCCCATCGAGCTCCTTCTTGTAATATCTCTTTGACATATCAATGACCAAGATTAAAACATAATCAAAGGCTAAGATTAACTGGGAGTCGATCCTCGTCTTTATCTAGAAGATTCATATCCGACTTAATTAATACACTTTAACTAATCACATTTCCTAAGTTTAGACTTAGGAATACATTAAAAATGATTAATTATTTTAATTAAGCCATCTCTTGATGGAATTTCCCAAAACGATTTTTGGGTTTTGGAGAATGCATGTGTCCTAGCCTCTCTGCAAAATATTGAGGCTAGAGCACATCCGATGCTACAAAAATCAACACCAAAGTCCCTGAGTAGCTGAGGAGCAGCAATGGGCAGATTGAGATTTGTTCACAAGTGGAGCTGTGAACAACTCGACAGGAGTCTCGATGTGTTGTGCCCTGAATGGACGAAGGGACAACTAGAGAGCAGATTGGATAGCCGAGATTCAGTGGCCACATAGACTGGAGCATTGATAGAGGCAGATTGAGATTTGTTCACAAGTGGAGCTGTGAACAACTCGACAGGAGTCTCGATGTGTTGTGCCCTGAATGGACGAAGGGACAACTAGAGAGCAGATTGGATAGCCAAGATTCAGTGGCCATATAGACTGGAGCATTGATAGGGGCAGGAACTGCAGATTCGGTGCTGAAGGACCGAGCAGGTATAGGGTACGACCGAGAAGAGCTGTGAGAGCATGCTACGGCCAGATGGTCAGAGTATCTTGTACTAGTGGATGTATGAGGGCCATTATCAGTGGTACAGGAGCCCTAGACTGTTGTATTATATGTTGTTAATATAATGAAGTTGGGTTGAAAATTAAAAAGTTGTCTATATTTTGTGCATATGTGATTTATTGTCGTTTATATTCCGTTGTGCAAAGTAGTTCTGTTTAGATTCTTGGTTTGGTAGCATCAGAGATTTTAAGACTCTATCCTAGACCCAAGATTGTGGAAATTCAACAAAAACTTAATAAATAGAAATTGAAGTAGATTTTGGAAAGGCAGTTGGTAATAATCTCTTGACTAATTGCCATGTTAAATTTAAATTGCCCATCAGAGGTTTTGAAACTTTGTAATTGGTGATAGATGACCATTTGAGTTGGATATTTAGGAAACATCCTCTCTATGTAGTAAAAAAACTTTGTAATTGGTGATAGATGACCATTTGAGTTGGATATTTAGAAAGCATCCTGTCTATGTAGTGAAAAAACTTAGTCAATGACACTAGTGTTGCCACAGGGAATCCATAATTTCTAAAGAAGCATGTATTAGACTATTAGTCCTCCTGTGATATTCCCACTTAGCATTTTGCTAAGTGAAATATCATTTTTTTGTCAAATTTTCCATCATGTTCGATTTGCACTTAGGAAATTTGGGTATAGGGGTCCCACATCTGATTTTTGACTTAGAGCACCCCCAAACATTAGAGCTGGGGGAAATATTGCGTCCTTAGTGGAGTGTGGGGGGCACTTTGTGGGAATTACGGCTCACATGGGAACTACGCTCCCATTGGAGCGGATTTGGTATGGGGAATTCGAGCTGGGCCCACATGGACATTTTGGAGGCTTTGGACAAAAAGAGGAGAAATTCAACTTGAAATTCATTCATCACTTTGCAAATTGTCTTTTGACATAACACACTTGAGCAAGAGCCAAGTCTGCAAGAGCTGTTCAGCACACGGGTGTTTCCGAGCGGAGATCCCAACCCTTGATTCGGTGGACTTCGAGCACCAGCCCAAGGAGGGAGTTCTACTCAGTCGTAAGTTGTACCAACAGCAGGGAGTCTATTTTCAGTGAGAGGGACAGCTACAACAACGTAGGGATTGCGCAGTTCATGGTGGAAACACTCTGGCAGGTTGAGGAGTGAAGGGTGGTTGAGGCTGAAACTTGGTGTTAAGTCTGGGGAAGCATTTTAGGAGGGATTTCAGTGATTTTGAAGACATTTTGCAGCAGATTCTACAGGTGGGTTGATTTTCCCAGCAGCAGAGCTATTGAGGGAAAAGAGGGCCGAAATTACGGGGTCAAGCTTTGGCCAAATCCTTCTTGGGTTATTCTGGGTATTTGGTGGAGAGGCTGGGATTAATTTCCCAAAATTTTTTGAGCAGTGGAGAGGTTCCTAGCATCAGACCCATTCAGCCAGCAATGTATCTCTGGGCAGTTTCAGCGCAGAGCCAGGGCAGCGCAGTAGTACCAGCAGTGGGGTGACATATTCTACATTTTGGGGCTTTGCTAGCTTGCCTTGAGCAATCCCAGGTGCACTCTTTCCAACACCTTATTGTACACCCTATTTCATTAATAAAATGGCTCAGCAACGCGGTTTTTGGTGCTATGTTCTGATCTGATTATGTATTTCTGTTTTATGATTTTTATGTGTCTATGCATGCCTGTTATTTACTGTAAAAATTCCCTAGGAATATTACACCTTCCCTTCCCCAAATATGGACCCCATTGCCTCCTTTGCCCCAATGTTGAAGGTTGAGTGATTATTTTTTGTACAGGCTGTTTTTTAAGGTTTTTGAGTTGTAACATTTTATATTTTCCCTTTTCCTGGGTGCTCATCATATGCATAGCCCTTTATACTTGAGTCAAATACCTTTCTTGCTATATCTCTACTAACGTGACTCTGCTCTTCTAGCTATAGTAGTGGATTTGTACAAAGAATTGGGTTCAAATTTTCTTACCTCAGTTTGTATTTCTGATTGCATATTTGAGATGTAGATCTTTTGCAACAGAGCTTGGAACTTCTTAATGTATTCTGACTGTCATGTCTTTCTGGAACAGGTGCCTGAAAGGGATCATCCTAGTTACAATATTCTCTCTGCATTAATGCATCTTTAAACTCACCAAAGTCCCCCCCAGGACTTCCAAAGATCCATCTCCCACCCCAGGTGTTTGTTGCTCCATCCATATTTTGCAGGATCATATTTAAATTTTTAATTCATCCTCCTTGCTGTAAATGCACTTAACCTTGAAGGTTAACTTGATCTTGCTCAGTCATGTGTGCATTTCCACTTCCCATCTGAAGTCGTAATGGGGAATGTTCATCTATAAGCTGAAAGTGGCTGTGTGGGAGTTCCATGTGGTTGGTGAGTTTGGACCTCCTGTTGCCTAATGGTTTAAACTTTACATCCTCATCTTCCTCCTCAGAGATTTTGGGGTTGTGGACAGAGGTATCTCGCTGGCTCCAGGTCCATGGTCCTTTTGGTTAGGGTTGGGAGCTCTTTCTTGATTTCCTCTATGAGCCTTGTGAAATTTCCCCTTAGTCACATAATAGGATTTGCCTCTAATTTGTTTTTTTTTTCAGAAACCCTGGGCTCTGGTTGCTCAATAAGAGTGAAAATTGATTCTCTTTGATACCAACTTGCAATGTACTTATGTTCGAAATGGCACCACTCTATAAAGGTGACTGAAATAGAAAACTAAGAATAATATAACCAAAGATCCAAAAGCACCAAAAATAGTGGGGATACCTGCACACTTAGGCTGGGTTGCACTGGAAAATGTATTAAATGGAGGAAGACTTCTCCATAAACTTGTTGATTGTATTGATAAATGGTAAGAGATACAAATGAGGGGGGAAACCCCTGTTTAATCCAAAAATATGTCAAAACCCTAACATAAATCTTGAGTTACTAAAAGATGATAAGTTCTTTACATAAAGTGGCCTTTTACAAATATTTAATATGAAACTACAAAGGCCTAGGGCTGAAACATTATTACAAGACCATGAGCTCACACAAAATAATTTGTGTTTACAGAGTCTAATTCCTAACAAAGATGCTGTGGTTAGGTATACAACAACAAACAAATCCTGCAATGTTATGTGATAGGGTATCTCTGACGTTGAATCTATTTCCCAATGTGCCTCCTTTGCAAAATAAATGCTACCCAAAGAAAGTTATGATCAAAAAATGTAGCATTTGTACTCCCCAGTGATGTTTTGATCTCTAAACGCTGGAATTTTTTTCAAAAGGTCCCAAGTTTTGGTCTCTAAATGCACCAAAACATTCGACAACCCAAAACCCTCACTAAGAATCTGAAACAGAGACAAACGTGAAGAATAGACAAAGATCAGTTTTGAGTTTATAGTATATAGTGCTGCTGGCTGAGTTCACTGCACTGTGGACTCACCAAGTTTGAGGAAACTTGAATCTGGTTAGATTTGCCGAGTTGGGTCAAAACTCAACAAAATTTATAGAAATTGTCAACTCAGCTCACCAAAGGGGCAAGTGGAATTGACTCACAGAAGCTCACTGAGGAGATACTTGATTTTCCTAAACAGTCTTTTGTCTATCTAGTAGTATTGTTCACAATCTTGCCTTGTCACTGTTTATCTGCTAACAGCTTTTGCACTTAGCTCATCTATATTAAATACAGTGAATTAAGATTCAGATCTACTCTTCTTGGTAGTTGGATGTTCTGTTTTCATGGAAGGGCCTTTCTTGGATATATAATATTTTTTCCTGGTTGACTTAGTTGTTGCTTTAGCACATCCAATACTAATTTTGCATAATATTTACAAGTACTTAGAGAAGATAGTTCATTAGAATTTAGATTCTAGAAGCAATAATGGGTTTTCAAAATCAGTGTAATTTATCTGATTAAAAAGATCTGTGAAAATATTTGTCATCTGTGATTTTGTATGTGGACTATGATTAGATCATATGCAATGCCTTTCCAATCTGAAGCTACATTTTTGTTTGCAGGTAGAGCATGTCTTCAAGGAGCAGAACATATTGGATGCATATTTTCTCATTGAAGGTTTTTGCTATCTTGTGACTGAAAGAATCATGGCCATTGAAAAGCAAAAGTAATTGATTTGCGATTCCTTGAATGCCTTTTTGAATTTTAACCTGTTATCTGTTTTTGTATTTCACAAAACCCAAGATATTATGGTTACTTATTAAGTGGTTGCACCTTATAACTGAATGTGTTTATCTGGTTTCTGACTATTTTAGGACATGCCCTAATGATTTGAAAGAAGCCATAGCAAGTTTAATTTTTGCTGCACCGAGGTGTGCAGACTTGCCAGAGCTTCAAGAAGTTCGTTCAATTTTTTCCGCAAAGTATGGTCATGAGTTCACTACAGCTGCAGTTGAGCTACGTCCTGGCAGTGGGGTTAACAGGCAGGCAAGTAAAGATTATTACTTCAATTCTTCTAGAGAAATTAGCTCATTCAGGCTTCACTTTTTTAGTTGAAAATTTGAGATTAAATTTGTTGCAGTGTGCTAATTTGTTATCATAGATCATTGAGAAATTATCAACCAGAGCAGCGAGCACAGAGATAAAATTACGTCTTTTGAAAGAAATTGCTGCTGAAAATGGAGTTGAATGGAATTTTGAGAAAGCTGAGAAGGAAATGCTCAAACCGGCAGAAGACTTACTGGCAAGTATCCTAGCTGCTTTCTGTTTCTGATCATTTTCATTTTAGTTGAATCAATTAATTTATATGCTGCATTCGGGCTAGTGCCACTAGTATGTTGTCATGTGTGAATTTGTCCGAAGTTTTACTGAAACAAGGATTCTTTTTTTCCGTTTGTTGATTTGTAGTTCTCTCCTTGCTCGAAGACTATTATGAAGTAGACAGTTTCAGCAACTTATGATCATTTAAGATAGGACATTGTTTGATCATTTATTTATATTCTAGTGTTATAAAATGCTAAAAGAGCTTTCTGTTGTCTAGGTTGATGGTGTTTCCCTATCTTATGTACAGTTGTTTGGTTATAAATTTTGTTTATGCAGGATGGATCAAAGCACTTCTTTGCAGGAAGCCAGTTAAACTCGAAGCCTCCAGATGGTACAAGGGACAATTCAGTGCCAGAAAATGCCAAAGTTAGCATTGAAAATAAAATGGACTCACAGCCCACTTCTTTTTCACATTCACCCCCACTTTTGCCTCCATCCCCTTCTTCTCATCATGACTCAATTAACAAAAAGCAATTCCTTCCTTCTGCTGGACAAGGACATGCAAGGATGCATAATGCTGAATATTATAAACTCTCAAATGAAGAGGAGCCAGTGGGGAGTCCAAGGCCAACAGGAACTGCCAAGTCCAAAATATCTGAAGAAGATCCATACATCAAGCTAAGGATGGAAGGTAAGTTGGATTACCATGCAAGCACAAAAGCAATGAATCCAACTGCTGGATATCAAGAATTCCCTATTAACTGCAGAAAAGGTGATAGGGTGTCAGTTGGTTTGTCACATGATCAAGTTGCATACACAGATGCAGCTGCTGCAGCTCAAGTTGCTTTCGAGTCAGCAGCACATGCAACTGAAGCGGCAAGAGCTGCCATTGGTCTTGCCAGAAATAGACACTCTAATAAGAAATCACACCGGTCAGGAAAGGATTTAAAGGAGGTCGATTCTGAAAGTGAGCTTGATGAAGCTCTTGAAGCTGCTCTCTCAAAGTCCATTCATTTATCACGAAGTTCCAATGAAGATTATAGTTTAGCAAAGAGTAAGGAATCCTTTCGCAGGAAAAATTCTAAAACAAGAAAACATGAGACAAACTATAACTCGTACCCAAGTCCAAAAGTTGACACAGATTTGAATGGAGAAGGACCGCTGGAGGTTCAAGTTTCTTTATCAAAGGTGAAAAGGTTTCCTGCAAATAGAGATAGTCAACAACACTTTGAAAACTGCAATAATGACGAAGAGAATCAATTGAGTTCCTCTCCCAGGATTGGGAAACCACATGCAAAACATGAGGACTCAGAGAGAACTGAAACACAATCATTGAAGTCAATATCTAAAAGTGTGTCAAATTCAAGTCATCATTCTTCTTTTGCTAAAGTTCCCCAGCCAGTTTTTGATAACTATGATGGTGGTGGTGAACATGATGATATTTTTACTGGCAGCACTGAGAACCAAAGGACAATGGATGTTGGTAGGTCTGAAAATGATGAGTCCCATACGTTGTCTGCTCCATATGCTTCTAGTAGGCCACATTTTGATGACAAGAATGATCAATATGAAAAGAAGAAGGAATATGATGTACATAAAATTGAAATGGAACCCAAGTCCATCTCAGAAATGGTTCCCAGGCCAGATAAAGACTATGAAGCTGAAGGTGTGGTAAAGATAGAAAGGATACATAAATCAAGTACAAAGGCATCAAAGCCTTCATTTAAGGATTTTTTGCGACAAGAAACACGATCCTTTGAGCATTTCAATCATCAATCTGATGGGGGTGCAAGGTCCCTAAAAGATTTTGAAAGGATGAAATTCCAATCTCATAATATATCAACAGTGGTAAGGAGATCGCAACCAGAGGTTGTTTATGAGCCACCACATGGGAGATCCTCAAGAAAAGGCTTTAAAAGCATGGTTTCCAGCAGTCAAACCACTTATCCAGAATATACAGAAGTTCACAAGAACTATAAAATTCGCCAAAGTGAAAACAATTATTTTGATTTCCAAACATCATATACTCAGAGTGTATCAAAATATGGAGATGCAGGAAAGGCTAAAAACGATTATGGAGATATGCAGGATGAGCATATTTTTATGGAAGGTAGGAAACCATGGGATATGAAAAACTCTACACAGTCTGGCATTGGTGAGGATGGCATAGAATTTCAGGATTTGGGGATGCATTTAGATGTGGAGCATTCAGTAGAAACACCTTTGAATCATGACATTGATTCCTCAGATCTATCAAAGCAGATGTTTCCAAGAGAAAATGTTCAGTCAAGGAACTGTTATGAAGATTTACAACAGGGTGAGTCACATAACAAGGAGGAAGATTGTAGGATTGGTAGAGTGAGACAGCACAAGGCAACACATCATGGAGAAAGTCGCAGATCCCGGAAAACTGAACAACAATTAAGAGGGCAGCAGAGGAGTTCTCCGAAGTTCAGCCAATTCCCTCCACTGGACAAGGAAGAAGAAATAGAATCGACAAGTTTAGGGTATGCAACTGCTCATAATCCATCTCATATTTCTCCAACTTCCCTGCATTCTTCTAAAAAATATACACATGCCTCAAGAAATCTTGATTCTATGCATGAGTATAGTGCATATATGGTGTCGCCTGCTCTGCCGCTACCACCTGTAAACAGTGAGAGTAAAAAACAAGTTCTGAAATCATCCAAGGTAAAACAACCATCGGAGAAATTATCTTCAGTTCCTTCTACAACTCCTTGTACTGACGATGAATTCTCTGAACGTCTTGAAGTCCTCAGAAGGAAACGGTGACGAATCATCTCATACTGAGGGCTTTGGTTTTCTGTATCCACTTATTCAATGTTATTGGTATTGCTATTATAAGTCTCCCTTCATATTGAAGTTCATATGTACGAATATGCTTATCATCTTACTTGTTCATCAAGCTACTGAGCATACGACATTACTTGTCTTTACTTAGTAATATCATTTCATTAAGCAATCCGTAGTTTTTGGGCCATTTTAATTTTCAACTATAGTCAATTATTGAAAAATAATTTCCTGTATCCCATATCTTCTAAATTTAAGGTTGTTTATCCATTTCAGTATTGGATATGGTATATCCTCGAGTCTTGTGATTACCATGCCAGCCCTTTGGTCTCTTGTTTAAATGTTACAATTTATGTTTTACTGATAAGTTCAAAGCTTAGTTTCATTAAAACTACATTGAGCTAGTCTCTAAATTAATAAACTGTTATTTGCATTCTGTTAATTGGGAAGGTCAACTTCGATGAATTAAAGTTTTGGAGCTGGTTAACAAAGTATATGGATATGCTTTTTAGCAATGCTTTGCCAGCTCCCTTCTATGATGACAGACTTTTCAAACAATTCCCACAATTCATCCCTCTTGAGGTTTTTCCAGGATTTGCCATTCTAACGTTTGTTTGTGCTGGCAGAAATCTAGAAATGTAACATAATATTAAGGCAGATAAATTTATCGTTCTTGCTTATTGCTTGTGATTTTCAGGCATTGAGGGGAAGTATCTCTTTTTTGTGACCTGGGATGGGGGATATGGGATATATTGACGAATAACCAGTCAAAGGAAAGCTCCTGTTGTTACAGATCAGGTCCATGTTGCCTTAGAAATTTCAACAGTTGAAGAGGCTACTAATGTTTAAATCTATCTTGTGAAATAACAAACTAGTAAGCAATGATCCTTACAACCACTTGTAATAGTTTAGTCAGATAAATTTAGTCTACTGGTGGCTATTTTCCGGATGAAGGTTAAAGGGATTAACTGATTAAGGGAAGGGGCTATGAATACAATTGTCTAAATAATATTTGAAATATTATGGAGAGATGTGCCATCTTTGATAAATTATGCCTTGGAATGTTGTTGAGCAAGGATTTGTGACCAGAGATACAAAACCCAGACTTGACCAGGACTGGACAAACCTAGAGTGGAGAGTCATCTTCACAACCTTGGCAAAACTTGGCACAAAACTCAGCAATGATTTGAATTAATACAAAATTGTATAAAATTCAAAATTTCTAAGAAAATATGAAGGTTTCTCTATTTATGATCTGTGTTTTTATCATAAAGTATTTCTTTATCTTAAAAGTTAAAAAAAAGAGTATTTTATTCAATATGTATAAAGATCCACATTTTATATTTAAAATCTAGTAGAAAAATAGTTCAAAGAAAAAAGGCCAACCTCAAAACTAGCTTCAATTTCAGATGCCATAGATCATGGTATTAACTGAATCACCAAATAACACAGATGCCTTGGGATTCATGAATGTAAGAACCGTGCCCTTTCTTACAACCAATTGTCATCACCTTGGGAAGTTGACTTCCTTGTCTCCATGACCCAATTTGAGGTTGCATTCATTGGTGTGAATTACTCGAACATAGTCCAGTTGCATTCACATTCACAAGCACTACAAGTTGGCCTATCACTTGGATTGCAAACATCTACACGTTCAGAGTTTAGTCATTATAAGCCCACGATAATGCCAAACACAATTTGCAACTCAGAAAAAGCTTTCATAATTTGAAAATTAAAATGAATCAGAAAAATTCAGACTTGAAAAGGATGGAAAGTCATTGAAACTGAATTTAGAGTGGAGTAAAAGTTTATCTGCTAACACTTACTCCCTTGACTTGATCATCCTATAAGAACATAGAGTCTCAACGCTGCTGTACTTTTCTATTTGGTTATTGATGGCTTCTTGAGTTACATCATTAAGGAGCATTCTCTCTAGGCGTTGAAAGTTAGATCATAAAAGAAAGTTTATCCAACAACATTAACGGTCAAGGAAGTTGATGTTGCCACTTAGTATCTATCCTAGAAAGGCATGTATTTCTTCTCCTTGCTCTTATCTATTGATTTCTGTTAATTTTTTCTAGCATCGGAAGGTATTCCTGTATGCCAAGGAGCCTCCCACATCAGCAAAACAAAATTATACTTATTAAAAGAAAAACTCAAATTTTTAAGTCTTTGTAGGCTCCAAGAAGCCTAAGTCAGCCCCACCATTACAGGTGACCCTTGGCCAAAAGGGTGTTGAGAAATCTAGGGGCAGCTAGATTATGTGATTTTTCTTACTTCGATAACTGCTTGTGATGTATTTTTACAAACTTGATTAGCTTCTTCCACTTGATTATTATTAGTATTCTCTTCATCAAACAACTACTAAACCATAAAGAACAATAAGACAAATGATACAAGATATAGGCGATCAACCAAGGCCAAAACCTCTACAAAACCTCTTCAACTGAGAACAAAACCCGCAATAATTCTTCTCTTCTTATAGAATTTTCAATTGACAAATTCCAAGACCTATGACCCTTGACCAAGACCCTCCAAGACCAAGTCAAATCTTTCTTCCTTGACAAGCTTTCCTTCCAACACTTCTGCAATTTCGACCTCCTAGCAGATTTTTCTGCAACTTCGACCTGCCCAACAAATTCTTCTGCAACTTTGACTTGCCCATCAAATTCTTTTGGAACTTCGACCCAATAGTTTCTTCCTAGCGCTTTGACTTGCTTAGTAGCACTTCAACTTTCCCAACAACTTTCTAACACTTCGGTTTGCCCAACAACTGTAGAAACCTTAGCACGAGAGAGAGAAAAGCCCAAAACTTTGATCTTTCTCTTCTTTTTTTTCGCCCTTTTCCATCTATTTTCTTGAGGAGATCGAACTTGCTTGAGAGTGTGTCCAAATGAGGCCGATTTCCTTCTTATTTATAGGGTTTTGAGGGGTACAAATTGCTATCTTTAGGCCGACTTGTCCCTTCATGTAGGCCGACTTGATCTTTGTAGCATGACGAGGTCTTGGAGGGTCTTTTGACTCGAATAAATTTTCTTTACAATATGTAAAATGCCGATAGGGTCTTTCATACATGAAAATGACTCAATTGACTTGTAGACTCAATGACAAGCCCTAGAAGTACTCAATGGATGCTTGACCCAAAAATAAATTTCCCTTGAGCATGAAACCCATGTCTCAAGAATAATAATAAATTTATTTTCTCTTTTCATAAAATACATAAAATCATGATTATATATGTCATTATGAAGACCGAACCTAGTTACATATTTCAACACTCCCTCTTAACTAGGGAGATATTCATAATCCATACAATGTATTTGGACATTCTCAATCTGAAGAATTCTTATAAGAAGAGTCAGATTGGTAAGCCATCTATTTTCATTATACCAACTTACATTGTCACATAGCAAGGCCTTGACTAACAACTCTATCTCTCCATAAGAGCACAATGCTGACGAGACCAATGATTGACAGACAACATCACCATTGTCTCTCAGGGCACATACCCCACCTGGGCGTTCACAGAGTATGCCCTTTCGGGACTATTCTTATCTTGAATTCCCAGTCCTTAAAGAATATCGGTCCTCTTTAACTACTCTTATCTTGGATGCACCCTACCACATCCTCAAAGAGTATCAGATGCTAGATGTTTACCCATTCCTCCATTCTTTCTTCATAATATGAAGACAAGAATGATGTGTCTCTCTCTCCTTTTCAACTATGGAGGATATACCCATTCCTATAAAGAAATGTTCCCATTTCTATAAAATGAATGTACCCAAGTTCCCCCTTATCCTGGGACTTAACCAAGCTCCCTCTTAACCAGGGACTTGCTTCCAACAACTTTCTGCTATAGGTGGAGATCATGGGACTCTTAGCTGCTTGTGGGGCTCCTCTTTTTGATGTCATGAATATCATCTTTATTATTATGGAGCCTTCATCTTTTGGGACTTCTTCGTAGGGCATTGACTATCTATCATTTTCCTTCACGAATCATATCAATCATGTCATCCTTTTCTTCATCGAAAACTGATATTTTAATACACATCTGGCTTTTCTTCATACATCTACCTCTTCCAATTCATGTTTCCTTTAGGATCTTTCATCCAACCACATGAGTTCTAGTTATAGGTGACTTTTACAACTCTCTTTCAGTAGCCTTGTATCAACCCATCCAGATGTTTGTTCAAAAATAAAAAAAAATGAACATAAAATCAAAGTTACCTTTTGTGATGGCATCTTATCATGACATCCGCTTCTTGCAACATCAACATCCTGCACATTCATAAACACACCTCCAAGACTTTCAATGCCACGAGTCTCATTTCTTTACAAACCTTATTAGGGTCTTCATACCTTTTCTATGGAGAAGTCAAAGCCAATTCTTCTAGTCACCGGATGTTGATTTCCTTTTATAAGTGACCATAGTTTCATTTTTCACAATCTCTTCTTTTTTCACATATTGCTTCCCAGGAACATTACATCCATAGTTCCTTCATTTTTGTCAACCACCTCATATTCCATATGAGGACATATTATTTTGATTTCATCTAGTCATTGTCACAACCATGCCTTCATGCATATTTCCAAAAGGAGGATATCCCTTTTCTTTGATCATGCTCATGAGATAGAATGATTACCCTTGCAACCATATGGCAACATGACTCAATCAAATACATGCATACATTCCTCTTTCCTTCTTTTGGTCATCCAAGCTTCCTTCGACAACTTCCTTTCCTTGAAAGTTTTTCAATTATGTTGCGTTCTTCCATTATCATACCATCATCCTTCTTAAACCATGAATCCCATACAAGATGGAATTCTTAGCGAGACGCTTCTTCCGAGAGAGGTGAGCCTTCTAATGAAGATTCCAACGGAGGATTTTGATTATCCTCGTCCTGCAAATGCTCCTTCCTAATGCAGATGATGTATGATGAATCTCTATGCTAGATGAATTTCTTCTACCCATAAGTACTACTTATGTTTTTCAATGAGGTTACCAAGAGCTTCTTCCTTTCTATGATGACTTCTACTTCCATGTAGACTCCTACTTTAGCTATCTTTCAAGCTTCTATCACGAGCTCTTGCTTTAATCTTATGCTATTATGATACCATCCCTAAAATGATGCATCCTATCATGCTTACACTGTTTTCTACTTTGATAACTATCTTGAAGGAGATTATTTCAGTCATAGTAGAGATCTTTCACTTCCTCCATCTTTGATTTCTTCTTTTCAGTTTCTTCCACTTCTTTGGTGACATGGGCTTCATCCCTTCCTCTTTTGTTGTTGTCCTTCTTGAGCTTAGGACAACTCTCTTGTAGTGCCCATATTCATGACAACCGTAGCATTGGATATTTGACATATTCTTCTTCTTTTTCTTAGGACCAAACTTCCCAAACTTTCCTTTTCTCTTAGCCATGGCAACAAATGCTTGGACTTGCTCGTTTGATCCTACATCATTTTTTCCTTCAACCTGGTTTCTTTAATTTTATAGAATGACCAAATTTCACCAAATGGGGTAGCTTCCTTCTTTCCATAGATGCTTGATGCAAACTCTCCTCATTCTTCTAGTAGTGCATTAAGCACTATGGTGGTAATTTATTTAACAGGCATTATTTCCCCCAACTCTTATAGTTGATCTCGAATTTCTGATACCTTCATAAAGTATGAGGCTATTCCTTCTTCCTTTGATATCTTTATCTTGTAGAGTTATTGTCTTAATTCTATCACTTCTCCTGCAGTAGTTACATATAACAATTATACTAGCTTCTCGTATATTTCTTTTGATGTCTCCAACTTTGATACATATGGTATGAGGGGATCTTTAATGGATTCTATAAAGATCTTTTGAGCCCTTTCTTCCCTTTTCATGTACTTCACTAGAGCTTGAGCTTCTTCCTTTGGACATTTAGTGATTGAACCCTTAACATGATCAATGACTTTGTTTTCTATGAGGATCAAATCTACCCCCTTCTTCCGTGCAAGAAAGTTTGATGACCCAACTAATTTGTTGCTTTCCTTGCAAAATATAGTCATTTTGATAGTAGATTCAGTCATAAATATAAAGGCACTTACCTGTCAAGTCAAGATGCTTCTTTATGACAATATCTTCAACTTGATGCTTTCTTGATTTTGATGATGATGTATATAATAGAGGATGTCCTTTTGATGAAAATGCCTTCCTTCAAAAGTGATCCTTCAAGATGAGGGATATCACTTTGATTCCTTGATGGTGATGACAATGCCTCTTCTTGTTGGATGTGTAGACTTCAAGATGCTTTAATTTGTATTCCTTCTTTCTTTGAGTAGAGGTAGGGTCTTTGAGGTCTTCTTTTCCTTGCAGTGAAGATTGTGAGAGGTTCCCAAGAATGCTTCAAGGGAGAATCCTTCTTTGAACGAACTAGGGTTTTGAGGTCTTCTTTAGTAGCTTCCTTCAATATGATGATGTAATCCATGTCCTTGTGGTGCATTTGAGATTATTGATGCTCTTGATGATCTGCTAGTGCTTCGTCCCTTGATTGTGCTTCTTTAAGCTTCATGTTGGGTGCAGGAATTACACTTAAGCAACTCCTCGACACTTAATTTGTCAACCCGGTGGATTCGTAAACTTAGAGACGAAGCACAGGCAATGTCAGAGATGGTATGAATATTCCTAATATAAATCCCTACTTTCTTTAAAGGAAAGATTACATAATCAAATCAAAAGAGAAAAACGCAACTTGAACTATCAAAAATAATCTAAGACTGGAACGAGGAAGTATGCATTTGCAAGAGAGAATTAAAGATAAAAGGCAATCAATCCCACTAATGGTTGTTTAATCTACTGAGTGTGTGTTTTCCTTTAGCAGATACATTTTAGCAGTCTCGTTAGATGGGCCCTTAAACCTGCTTCTTTAGAGATTTCCTTCTTGCATTAATCTGTCCTACACTAGTGCTTGCACTAGTGGAGAATCAGAGATTTATGTAGAAGGTATAAATAATGTCTTTACTGAAGGCTTTTTACTTCATGCAAGGGCTCGAACTTTTCAAGGTTCACAACACTCAAATCTTGTGGCAAGAAACTGGTTCTTGCACCGGATCAGAGCTTCTTGCACTTAGCATTTAATCCTTAAAATGAGTGTTTAATTATTGCAAGTGCTAGTTTACTATCGAATCAAATTGCACACATAAAAGTGAAAATCATTTACCCTGTCATAAGAATTTAAAGAAAGAAAGAAGATTGCGGAAAGTAGACTAAGAAAGCTTGCTGCATCACATCAACGTGCACTGGTGCAAGTTCATTTCTCCTGCTTGGACTAGGAAGAAAAACCAATTAAACAAAATTGCAGGAAAATGAAATATCACACCAACGTGCACTGGTGCAGGTTTGTTTCTCATGCTTGTACTAGGCGGATGAAAACCAATCTGAAATCAAGTGCAGGAAAGTAAATTGCAAGAAAATAAAATGTATCTACTTCACACAACGGATCCGTTTTCACTCAGACAGGAATACATGTGCTGAAAGTTAAATCACACTTTGACAATATAAACACAGATTACAAGAAACAGAAAATGGGGTAAACGTGCTGGGTTGGCTGGGCCCTAGCCAACCAGTGCGTTTCCCTTTTAAGTTAAAACACTGCTCAATAAATTATTCAATTCATCAACTTAAAGACAAAAACCATGAGGCAGAGCTCCCTTTTATTAATTCATTGAGGCGAATACATGCGTTAATACAATGTCCAACCCAGATTCGGGCAATAACAAAACAACCTGTTAACGCCTATCGAACTTCGCTCTAAAAACTCTGCTCTAAAAAATCCCTCCCAAGTCCTATTTACATTTTACATTATATAACTCTGTTGGCCAAAGGCCGAAACAAATCGTTCAACTGATTACATAACCATCACAGAATTTAGCATTCGACCTTCAAAATTAGGCAGCGAACAAAACCGGCCGTAGCTAATCTCCAGCTTTTCGCCCTTCACGGATTCGGTTTTCGCTGCCTTTGGATCAATCGTGCTGTCGTGGCTGAAGCTGCTCAAGACAATGCGGTGATCAAGGAGGTTCAGATCTGCCGCGAAGATCTGTTGTGCTGGCAATGGTGCAAGATCCGATCCTGCACTAAGATCAGCGGTCATGGTAAGCACTCTAACTATCAAATAACCATTGGAGATATCGATAAGTTACAAAAGTGATTTAAAAGTAAGAAATCATGTAATAAATATTTAATTAACGCTAAATTGAATTAAAACATGAAGAATAAAGATTTATACGAAATATGTTACCGTGCTTGGACTGGTGCAAGATGAGGGTTGTTACACAACATTTTGTCACTGTTCCTGTGATTCCCCATCACGCACATTGGATGGGCCTTTCCCGTGACCTGTGAGCAGTGACATAACCTGAAACCACTTTCATGGCATCCCCCTTGACAAGGAAAATCATTCCTCTAATGAAAGTTTTCCTTGAAAAACCCTAAAAACTGATCTTTTGACCTTGGCGCAACTAGCCAGTTCAACCCTTGCGCCAATGGGGAAAATCGACCATAGAGGGCGCGCCAACTGGCGCTCTGTCCCAGTGTCTCACTCGCGCCAAGCTTAATAAGGATTGTTTAAAAAAAATAAATGGCAAAAGTTTGATTCCAACAAACTCCTGAACGAGTCTCTAAAAGGAGTTGGGAGGTTTGGCTCCGGATCTCCATGTATGGGAGGTGGTTTTCCACCTATCATGGAAGCTTCCTTAGAGATAGGGCCAATCCCATAATTGTAGGGATCCCAACTCCCCTTCCCCTATCTATATAAGCTTGCCTTTTCCATTGTAGGGATCCCAACTCCCCTTCCACCATCTATATAAGCTTGCCTTTTCCCTTAGTAAGCTAAGAGCTGAACTTGTAGCAAGGAGACTATCGCCAGACAGCCTTTGAGAGCCAAGCCGAAGAGAGAGAGCTTTGTCCCGTTTTCGACAAGCTTCGTTGAGACGTGCTCCGTTGTCAGCCCCGCCGAAGGAAGATCCAGCGTCAGAGCTTTGGGTTGTATCTTTCCCATGTTATTTTAATGATAAGCGACTTTGATTATAGTTTCATTCGTGTGTCTATTTCTTTGATGCAATGAATTACATCCTCTCTGACTGATGTATGGTTAGAAGATTTAAATTTTATGCTGTGTATCGTTGTATCCTTTGCATGTGTGCAGGTGTTCGGACGCGTTAAGCAGAAGGATCATGATCTTCCAAGCAAGGAACGGGAAGCGTCATCCTTTCTTCAACGACCACTGCGTATGACCTGAGGTAGGAAATTCGTTATGTTTTTGTCGTTTTGTAACTAGAAACCTGCGTCACTGCGTGACCTGATTGTTGCTAGACCCGATCTGGGCTAGTAGGGGTCGCCTTTGTCCGCAAAGGGGATTTACCTCTCCAATAAACTGGTTTGCCTCCTTTTGGTGTAAAACCCCTGTTCAGCGCCCACAAGACCTGATCTACTCTCTGTTTGCTCTTTTTCATTCCTTTCCTTAGTAAACTCGATTGGCGCGATTTATAACCTAACAGTCGTGCCAACTAGCACTTTTTGCTAGTTAGGCCCCCGCGCCAACCTTATTTTGGCGCAAGATACAGCCAAACAGTCGCGCCAACCCTGTTTGGTGTTAGGGTTTACTTGTTTTTGGGCCGAGTCTGATTTTTGGTTTTGGTGTTATTTTTTCGACTGCTTGAGTGCCTTGAAGTTCTTGTTGATTGTGTCTGACACTTATCCTCCGGTTGTTTGCCCTCTACTATCAGTTTTGCATTCTAGCCCTAGGGCTTTTAGGTGCTATAGTGGGCTGAGCCTCCCGTGGGAGTTTTTGGTTCTCGCTTTTCCAGTCAAATTCGTTTTCGCTTCTTCGCATTCGTTTTGTTGGATTCCATTGTATCATTGCGTTAATTGAGTGATTGCTCCCTTTTTTCATTCAAGTTTCACTTTGTCTCATTTCGAGCCTAGATTACACGGTTTGTATGAGTCTTTTGGGATCCTTCTTTGATTTGATGTATTTCTCTATCAGTTTGAGTTTTGATGGTGTGTCTTTGCTTTGAGTAAACTTGCTTGTTTCGACTCTTTCACTATCGTTTCTCGAATTTGTTTTCTCATTAGTTTTTCATTTCGTTTGGTGCATTTGCTCTAAAACATTGAAAAATACAAAAACAAATCTCTTTGCTTTTTGATTAGTTAGTGAAAATTGAAAGCTTTTCTGCATTATTAGTGTTAGATAAATCTAAGGGAAAAGTTTTTAGTTTCATTAGTGTGCATTAGAGACAATAGTGGATGTTTTCTGATCATTTTGTTATTGTTTGAAAAGCTCTCAACCTTCCCGTAGTTAGCTCTTCATCGAACAAAGTGATATATTGTGGCATGTAGTGTGCATTTAGAGGATTTTTTGAGATATAACATTCGATAGGGCCTGAAATTGAAACATAATTGAAGATCAAATCTAAAATTTATTCAATTTACCTTAAGGCAACATTGAAACATTAACGAAATATCTAGAGGTCTAGGCTAGTGACGTGTTCTGACGTCGTTAAGTCTAGTAGCTGTCATTCGCCTTTTGGCTTTAGACAGTGCTAGTACGGACTTGTGCTCCCTGTACCGTTGCGTATATAAAGGGAGACCCCACTAGGTTGCTATCCTTTATTCGTAGGAAGTCGAGTCTGCCGCCTTATACCCGTGATACACCGGACACAGCATTCAGGGAGATTACCTACACTTACGTCAAGTCCTTGGTTGATTTATCTTTCATTTTTTAACCAAGGTGTATATGGCAGTTCACGGATACCTGGTACACCCATCTGCCTAGATTACCAGAGCAGTCATTTTGATCTTTACTGACTCCTTAAATTGGAAAAGATCATCAAGCGCTTGTCCTTTCACGCTTGTTTCCAAACTGAAAGAGATAGTCATCTTTTACTCGTTTTTTGACTCTTAAAATATGAAACGATAGAGTTTTGTTTCAATGTTTTAAAAATTCACTGCCCACGAAATATTCCTAGTTAAAGTTAGTTTCCTTAGGGTGTTGTTTTGAGTTGTCTCTGATGGCAACTTTTCCGGAATTCACCAACCAAGGAATCCCCCCCAATGGGAATCCTAGTCCTTTTCCTCCTTTTGGAAATGTTGGTGCTCTTTATATGGCAACGTTGTCCCTTCCTAGGTTAACTGTTGGGTTGCCTGTTTGGTTGTTTTCAACCTCTGTGGTCCCGAATGTCCTGGCTATTGTTCAATCAGTTCCTCCGCCTGAACAACATCATGTTGATTCCAAGGTGGACCTCTCCCCTTCTTCGTCTGTTTCTGCATCCTCCTCTTCTACTTTGCTTGGTGAAAGTCTGGATTCAAGTAACCAGGTGGCTAAGAAGAAAAAGAAGAAGACAAAGAAGAAGAAGTCCGATAAGAGAGAGGCTAAAGCTGGATCTACTGTTTCTAAAACACCTCCTCTTGATAAACCTTCCAACCCTCCACAGAAAGTTAAGTTCCCTTGCATGTTGTGCCAGGGAAACCATCTTCTTCGAGATTGCCCTGGCATTTCCAAGGTGCTCGAAGTATGGTCCAACGGTCGTCCGCCGTTGCCTTTGGCTTCCGGGAGTCAGGTTGGGGACACGTCTTCAGCTAGTGCTAATAAGACTCATAAGAGACAGGGTAAGCTTGCCAATCCCTGTAAGTTGTGTGAAGGGCACCATGCCATTCACCTTTGTCCGTATATGGATGAAGCCAAGAGATTTTTGGACAACTCGACTGTTTCTGAACCATGCCTTCCGACTGGGTACAAAAAACTATCTTTGAGTCCTCCGCTAGTTGATCCTACGATTAGTCAAGAGTCATCCTTGCTTGATCCCGCTCTCCTGGAAATTCAAATTCAGGAATCCGTTCCCGACCAACCATTGGTTGTGGGATTGGTTGAGCTAGCACCGTCTACGGTGCACCAGGTATTTTTCCGTTGAGAGTGGATCTCACACCCCTCATGTCCTTCTGGTTTCTTTAGATTCCTCGAACTTGGAGAAAGATTCTCCCGTCCCTGTACCTCTAGAAGCTGCTCCTTCGCCTTCCGTGATGGAGGTGCCGGAGGATACCCTTCCCGACTCCGTGATGGAGGTCGTGGAAGATGCTCTTTCTTCTTCCGTAACACCAGGGGAAGACCATCTCGGTTCGATGGTAGCCCCTCCGAGTAGTTTGGTCGCTTCCTTTGATTGGAGTCGATTTACAAGATACCGCCTTCTGTCTTATGTGCCTTTCGAGATAACGGTACAAACCTTTGATCTGGTCGTACCTAGCACCATTATAGATGAAGGAGCGTCTGTTAGTATTCTGTCTTCCACTACTTGGCAAGCTTTCGGTTCGCCGCCGCTTGTTCTTGTTACGCAGAATCTGTGGGCGTTTAACAGAGGAACTAGTCAACCGTTAGGGATCCTTCTGAAGTTGCCTGTTACTTTGGGAGGGAGAACTGTCCATATGGACGTGATGGTTGTTCCTGGCCCCTTGGACTTTAATTTACTCTTGGGCCGCGATTATACTTATGCCATGGGAGCGCTTGTCTCCTCCCTCTTTCGTGTGATGTGTTTTCCGCACCAAGGTCGGATCGTGACCATCGATCAACTTGCGCTCTTTGGTCCTAATATGGCAGCTAGTCCACCATCATCTCTGCTAGATCTTTATCTTCCGGCTGTGTCGTCCCCGCCGCATGTCCATTATGTGGCTACCTGTCATGTGCCCGTATTCAGTGATATTGCCGTCGTACATCGTGTGTTGGGAGCATTGGGTCCAGACTTCCAAGATGTTTTCCTTCCATTGGACGGGCAAATCTTGGAAGCGATGACTTCCTATTCATTATGATGAGGTCGTCGGAGCAGAGTTCGTTTTCTTGTGTCAAGCTCCTTAAAAAATGAAACAAGCTCGCCAGAGCAGAGTTCTTTTTCTTGTGTCAAGCTCCTTAAAGAATGAAACAAGCTCGTCGGAGCGGAGTTCGTTTTCTTGTGTCAAGCTCCTTAAAAAATGAAACAAACTCGCCGGAGCAGAGTTCGTTTTCTTGTGTCAAACTCCTTAAAAAATGAAACAAGGTTGTCGTAGCATAGTTCGTTTTCTTGTGTCAAGTTTGTTAAAAAATGAAACAAGGTGTCCGGAGCATGGTTCATCTGCTTGTGTCAAGCTCCTTAAACCATGAAACAAGGTCTGTTGGAGCATGGTTCGTCTACTTGTGTCAAGCTCCTTAAAAATGAAACAAGGTCAATTTGAGGATAGTTCTTTTAATGTGTCAACCTCGTTAAAACAATGAAACACATCCCTGTTCAATTCGAGTCTTTGATAAGATCTCGTAAAATCCCAGTCAGGACTTTCTCTTGATCTCGTAACTTGAACCTTCTCTCCATCTGCCTTTCATATGGATTGAAGCTTGGGGGGCATGTACCTCGAATTGAGTCACCATGCTGGGGGCATGCAAAATTTTTCAAGCATAGTTTGTTTCCGTTTCAAGCTTGTGTAAAAATAAACCGACTTCAAGCATAATTTATCTTTGTTTCAAGCTTGTGTAAAAATGAAACCAACTTCAAGCAGAGTTTCCTGATTTCAAGCTTGTGTAAAAATGAAACCATTCCCATTTTACCTCTTTTGATTGCCATTTTATCACCCTGTTTTTGCCAGATGAGCCTTGGTTTTCTCACTCCATCGTCACTATCTGCTTGGCTGATCATATGCCTTCACTTGGTTTTTTTACCCGTTCCTGAGGAACCGCTGCGATAAGTGGTCTTGTTAGCCAGCCTATTGACCTTTACCTGTTATGAGCAGTTCCACCATTACCGGAACCAGTTGTTACCCTTAATACCACTCGTTTCTCCAGGAGGAGTCACCTTTCAGCTCTTTTCTGACTCTCTAAACATGAAAAGATTGCCGAGTCGCTTGTCGTTTTGATCTCGTTAAATTGGTTGCGAAACAACATCTACTTAGTATACGTTTACCCGCTTTTCGGGTTGGGATAGATTATTTACGAAAAAGGAATACCCTAGCTTATCGCGACTAGGAGGTTTTCTCAGACACAGTTTTCTACCTTTTCGGATCTGAGAAACTATCTACGAAAATGGACTGTTGGAGTTTACTTTTCCGCTGTCTTTTCAAACTCTCTAAACATGAAAAGACGCCGAGTTCTTCCTTTGTCAGACTCGTTAAAACCTGATGACATCGGGCTCCGTCGTAATGACGTTACTCGAGTTCCTCCTTCCTAGGGCTCGTTAAATTTACTAGGTTGGATTTGTCCGAAGGACAAACTTATATCGCAAGCATATGCTATCCCCTTCAAGATTGATTCCAAAAATAATTGGGGTACTCGCCAGAAATGGTGGGGAAAAAATGGAACCAGTATTATCGTTGTGTCGGCAGTTTGTCGCTCTTGAACATGGCACTCGTCTGCATTCGTGTTAGGTTGGGGACATCTCATCTCGTTTTCTGCTTGCCTCCATGGGTTTGGGTAATCTTTTTGACCGCTCATCTGCTCTTTGCCTCGTCATCATGACCTCAGAACTTTTGATGTCAAATACTGCCAAATCCAGTGTCGTGCCGCCGATATGTTCAAGAGAAGTTGGCCTCTGTAGTTTTCAACCTCCCTCTGATTCTCTACTGATCCTGATTCACAAACATTACATTCCTCTGTCTCATGTCGATGATGTGGGAAACACTATGGCCCACCTTTGATCAAGGTCACTTCCTGTTGACTTCAGCGCATTATCCAGGAAGCTGATCTAGAGACTCCCTTCCAGTACCTTGGAGCCTGCATGCCTCAATGGCAGGTTCTTCGCATTCGACGCAAGGCTTTCATCATTGGCCTTCGATCGAATGATTCTGCCGGTGTTCGACATCAGCTCACTGTTCACATTTCGTGGATTGTACCTCTAGTACCTTGAGGGCCATCGTCATTATTGGTGGTTCCTCTTGCGTCTGTTAACGACTTTCATCATTGGCTGATAATCAGACGATGTTCTTGCATGTTCGACTTCAGCTCACTTATTCACATGCTAGGACTTGTACTATGTTTGGGTCGAGATGGAGCGCAAGACCCTGGATTTTGTCTGATAGAATCCAGGTTGCGAATTTTTGTGGATTATCATGATTGGTTACATGACTCATTGATTGGATGGCTGCGACCATACCTGAGTTTACTTATTGATCCTTTCTGGATGGCTGCGTCCATACCTTGGATCCTGATTATTGTATACTCTATTATGGATGGCTACGCCCATACCACATATCATGTATTTGGGATATCAGTTGTATTTGTCTACGCAGGTTTTTTGACGACAGTGTTTTCAGTTGGGCATGTTCTCATAAAGCATTTCACCCCTCTCTCTCTCTCGGGCCTCATGCTATAGGGGGCATCTGATTCACAACATTTTGTCACCGTCCTTGCGATTCCTCGTCTTGCACATTGGAGGGCCTTTCCCGTGACCTGTGTGTTGAGCCCCAAAGATGTCATTTTCTTTCACCAAATTTCACTTCATTTCATTTGTCCTTTATCAGTTATAGGCTTAAAAGATCAATAGGATTGATTAAAGTCACTTTAAGAATGCATACAATGACTGACTTACTATACTTTTGTGGTCTTGTTGTTGTAGTAAATTTTGACTAGAGTTAGCTACAGAATGCAGCCATTCTGTAGCTAGTCGCTTATTCCGCAGCTATCTTCATGTTCACACAGGTTACATGTGTCACTTAAAGGAAAAACTCATATGGTTGAATTCCAAAACTCACCTACATCATTCCTTGCCCTCTACGAAGTCTGAGCAAAAATATGCAAGTGGTTATGCAGGTGGAGGAAACCCAAACTAAGAAATAGATTCCTAGCAGGACAAGGACTCTACAGATGTTTTCAGCAAAGTACGAGGCCTCCACAAGAGTTCTATTTTGATTTTAATTGAAAAAGACAGTTATCCCTATTTCTTCTCTAGGGCAGTTATGTATTTCTCTTATAAGAATAACTTGGGAAACCGAGAGACAGTTAGTTAGTTGATGTTTTATTGTTAAGTTGTCCAAGACCGTAATACTCTGTTTTTGGAAGCGTTTTCCTTTAATGAAAGAAGAACACCTTTAATACATGATCTAAAGCAATCTTGAAAAGATTCGTGTGCTAATCTGGTGGTAGAGGGCCCCTACTGCTCGAGAGGCTCTGTGCATATTGTTTAGATAAGTAACTTTAGCTATGTTTCGTTCCTAATTTAGGTAGTTTTTTGAACTTTATGTTTTATGCTCACTTACATCGAATGTTACAGCCAGTCTTGTTTTTATGAATTGTTCCAAAATACCACTAACACTGAATGAGATAGAGCTGTAGTATTTCATAAATTAATTTCATTTTAGTTCAGCTGTAGTATTTTGGAGGTTAATTGCATATTAGTTCGGTTTTGTTTAATGTATTTTAAGTTTTATTAGCTAGTTGTATTCTAGTTTTGTTACATTAGACTTAAAGACCTTCATTATTTACAAACTGTTCTTGTTATTAATCTCTACTAATACATCATTATCATAGGAACAAGAATTGGTAATGTCATTTTGAAGTCTTGATTGTTCTGCAATTTCTCATAATTTTACAAACTTGCCTTTTTCCAAAACTATTCCAAAAGATTTCTAACCCTTGAATGAGGCTTAATAGTGACATTTTGAGTTGCAGAATGAATTAATTTTAGTGTCATAAGTTAATTTAGAGTAGGGTTCCTTACTATGTTGCAGATAATCTTTTCCAAATGTGTTCCAACAAATTTCTAACCATGGATGAGATTTTCTTTGTGATATTGTAAGTTGTTGTTTACTTAGAAGAACCTCATTGCATTAAACTTATCCTTTTCTCAAGTTGTTCCAACATACTTCTAATGAAATGAATTGGACTGAGTTCATGTTATGAGTTATTTTTCTTGTCAAGTTTTGCAATCTGTGAATTAGCATTTTTTGTTTTTAGGTGCCATACATAGTTTAAAATAGATTTTGCTCTGTTTTAGTGTGACCAATAACTTCTCTTTGCCAACAACTTAGTTCTTTTCCTCTTAGCATAAAAACACAAAACCAAAAACACTATAAAAACACTAAACACAACGAAGTAGGAAGCAGATACCTAGGCACATATAGTGCACTTCACTTCAACAGTTTACTAGCCCTGGTTGACAATTTATGACATCAATTTAGGGACATTAAGTTGAGCAGACACTGTGAGCAGTGACATAACCTGAAACCACTTTCATGGCATCCCCCTTGATAAGGACAATCATTCCTCTGAAGAAAATTTTCCTTGAAAAACCCTAAACACTGATCTTTTGGCCTTGGCGCGACTAGCCAGTTCAGCCCTCGCGCCAATGGGGAAAATCCACCATAGAGGGCGCGCCAACTGGCGCTCTATCCCAGTGTCTCACTCGCGCCAAGCTTAATAAGGATTGTTTTTTAAAAATAAATGACGGAAGTTTGATTCCAACAAACTCCTGAACGAGTCTCTAAAAGGAGTTGGGAGGTTTGGCTTCGGATTTCCATGTATGAGAGGTGGTTTTCCACCTATCATGGAAGCTTCCTTAGAGATAGGGCCAATCACATAATTGTAGGGATCCCAACTCCCCTTCCACCATCAATATAAGCTTGCCTTTTTCCTTAGCAAGCTAGGAGCTGAACTTGTAGCAAAGAGACTATCGCCAGACAACCTTTGAGAGCCAAGCCGAAGAGAAAGAGCTTTGTCCCGTTTCCGACAAGCTTCGTTGAGACGTGCTCCGCTGTCAGCCCCACCGAAGGAAGATCCAGTGTAAGAGCTTTGGGTTGTATCTTTCCTTTGTTATTTTAATGATAAGCGACTCAACATGGTTCAACGTTTTGTGGGGATTGTGGTTCTGCACCAGGTTCTTCATTCGTTTTCCAGGCCGTTTTAATGAAATCGGCCAACAAAGTGTCATCCTCGACCTCTACAGATTTTGCTGTGTCTGCAAGGACTGAAAACATATCATCTTTTTTGGGGGTCTGTTCATGTATTGGTGGCATCGGAGGAGTTTCTTCAACAGGTGTACTGGTTGTCTTTCTGTATCGTTTCCTTTTTGCAATGGTGCAAGAAGGACTCCTCTTTACACTCGGACTTGGGCCCTTGCTTGTATTGGCGGGGTCTTCTAATTTTTTTTTGCAGCAGTCTTCTTTTCTGCAGATGAATTTTTATATAGCTGTTTCAACAACGCCTTCCAGGTCATGCCCTTAATTTCTAATTGTTTCTGGACCAAGATTTTGATCAGGCCGTGGTGATATAATTTCTTGTCGGCCTGATCCGCCCGTGCGCCTTGCACACTCTTGGCCATCTTTTCCAAACTCTTAAGCAAAAAATAGGGGAAATCAATTCTCCATCGAACGTGACGGTTGGCTTCGAAGTGTTGCAGCGTCCTGAAATGATACACAAAGGTGAGGGAGTACCTTTCCTCGCAAGTCACGAATTTCTGGAGGATAAAAAGGAGGTTCCACCATTGTCCCAGCAGGGCGCTGTGCGAAACTCCTTTCTTCCAGTTTACCTTCATATTCTTATCAATGATGAAATGCTGCTAGCGCTTCCTCTCGAGTTTCTGATTTTTGAAGTACTACTCACCAGTGTTTTGCAAGCCCGTCGCTGTTGTTATCGATTCTTCCGTGACCTTAAATTTCAGGGGCCCAATTTTTACACAGCCATTTTTAAAACTCTTTGCAAACTGTAGGGCCACTTCACTGTTGTGCCCGCCAAATTTCTGCAAAAAATGAAGAAAGCCTAAGTCTCGCAATAGTGAAAGAATATTGCGAAACTCAACAGTGTGATCTACCTCACTGAGAGACGAAGGTTCACATTGAACAGGCGGCATTGCTGCTTAACAGTTATGAACAGTCCAAAAATTGCATGTAATACCGGAAAATTTGGCTCTTTATAGATAGGGATCCAACCGTCCACCATCCCTTTTGTCTTATCACCGATCCATTCCACTAGAATAGCCGTGGATGCACGGCATGTTTGAAATCGTGCGAGATTGGTACTTGCGGCAGCGTTTTTAACGACTAGGTGAGGCAATCATTATAAGTGAAGGATGTTTAGGATCATGGCAGAAGGGGTAATTATATCCAAGCAATGGTTAAACATTTCCACACTCCTTCATGATTCAAAAAAAGAACTTTAGTATTTATTAAAAAATGATCATGATTCTTTAACTAAAAACAATTTGTACTTTAAATAATTTTCTCCTAGTTAATATAATAGCACAAGTACTCCTTAAATAAGTGAAAAGGCTTCTTGTAAACTTTCATGATGACCACTTTCCTATGACATATACTTATGAAAAGAAAAAATTGTACTCTGCTTCTGTCAAAGTGCATGCTTGCACCGATCTGTTGACATCGCTTACTATGCTATTCCGCTGGTACCATTCTGCTTGTATTATTATATAGGATGATATGCTTGCACTAGTGCAAGCATATTGTCTGAAAAAAAGAACAGAGAATTTAAGTAAAATATAGGTTGGACTTCTAACATGGCTTCCTCAACTGATACGGGAAATTTGCTTCGCCCTTTCTTGATGCTTAAGAGCATATTTTTGCTCTGTGTATGAGATCTTGCAATAAATTCATGAGGGAACAAAGAAGTGGGAAAAGGAAAAAAAAATTGAGAATGGGATGGAATTCTGTTATAGATTCCAGGAATAGTACCACAAGAGGGGATAAACAAAAGTGGGATAGAGAAAAAAATTCAAGGGTAAAGTGGGATTTTTGCGAAGCGGGTAGGGTAAATTCAGAAGAATGTGGAAAGGTTAATCATTTTGGGATTTAAGAAGAAAACTGAGGGAATATTACGAAATGGGATATGAAGAAAGACATAAAATTTTATAGAAGGTCTGCTTGCACTGGTGCAAGAAAAATAACTGCAGCGAGAATTAAGTGTTACTCGAATAAAAATGTCCATGCTAATTACCCCAATGTATAAAGGTTGGTCTTGCTGAACTTGTTTTTACTTGGTGGTCGCTAGCATATCTAAAGATCAAACAACATTATTTTTTTATTAGAAATTTTTGATCTTCCTGCCAGCAAGCTAGTTTTCAGGTTGACCCTTCTGCAATCATGCCAGCGAACTGATTTTCACAATTACAGGAAAATATTTTTTCTTTACTTTTTTATTAATTTTTGTTTTTGTATTTTTAAAATTTTTTCAAGAAAAAGAAGTATTCATGTCTTCAAAAGGTTGGTATTACCATTCACCACTACTGTCTCGAATTGCTGTTGGACTTGCTGTGTAAAATATTTCTTGGCAAGTGGCTGAAAATACTTCTTTAATCTATGTCCATTTACCAAGAACATTGAATTTTGTCCATCAATAGTCTTGACTTCTACTGCTCCATTCTCGAATACTTGGATTACTTCATAAGGTCCCATCCAACGTGTATGGAACTTCCCTTTAAAAATTTTAAATCTAGAATCATAAAGGAGCACCCAATCACCTGGTTGGAACTGTTTTTTCTGAATAGAATTGTCATGCCACTTTTTTCGTTGCTACTAAATTAGGATGTTTTGCTGAACAACATCTCTACGAAATTCATCTAACTCATTTAATTGGAGAAGACGTCGTTGTGCCTCAGAGAGATCTAGTCCTAACTGAACTGCAATTCTGAAAGTTTTGATCTGGAACTCAATTGGTAACAGAACCTGTTTGCCATATACCAACTCATATGGTATATGTCCCGTGCTATTTATCCAAGTGGTTCTGTATGCCCACAAAGCTTCTGGTAATCTTTCATCCCAGTCTTTTCGATGCATATTCACTGTCTTTGTACGAATGGACTCAATCACTTTGTTTGTAGATTCCACCTGGCCATTTTCTTGCGGGTGATACGGCGTGGATTTCCTATGCCAGATCTTGTATTGCTCCATCACACCCTGTACCAGATTAGAAATAAACTGTGGACCATTGTCAGAAACAATTTCTCTAGGCGCACCAAATCTAGTAAAGATTTCAGTAAAAAGAAAATCAACAACTTTTTTTTCTATAGCAAAAGAAACAACTTTAGCCTCTACCCATTTTGTAATGAAATCTGTACAAACCAAAATATGCTTTTTACTTAAGGATGTTGGATTTATTGGCCCTATAAAATCAATAGCCCATTTTTCAAATGGCTCAATCATAATTTGGGGGCATAAAGACATTTCATTGGTTTGATTAGGCTGGTCCATTTGTTGACAACTATCACATCGTCTGACATACTGTTTGGCATCCTTAAACAAGGAAGGCCAGAAGTAACCAGCACACAATACTTTATATGCAGTCTGATTATTAGCGAAGTGGCCTCCACAAGGTTCATCATGAGCAGATTTCAATATGTCAAACACTTCCTCCTCTCTTACACATCTACGGATAATCAGATCTGGACCAGTGTAAAAGAGATCTCCTTGAATCCAAGAATATGCAACACTTTTCTGAATAATATTCCGCTTTTCACGAGCGGACAAGTGGGGTGGTGTTTTCCCAGTAACCAAGTAATTAGCAATGTCAGCGAACCACAAAGAATCTGTTGACATAGAAAAAAGATGTTCATTTGGAAAATCATCATTAACAGGAGTTACTTCACCATGATTATCTAATCTAGAAAGAAAATCTACTACAACATTAGATTTCCTTGGACTATCAAGAATAGTAACATTAAAATCCTGCAACAATAGCAACCACCTAGTCACTCTACCTCTTGTCAATGGTTTGTTCATCAAATATTCAATCGCGGAATGATCAATATGTACAAATACTTCATATCCTGTAATATAGTGCCTGAACTTATTAATTGCAAAAATTACAACTAAAAACTCTTTCTCTGTAACTGTATAATTCAATTTAGCGGAAGACAATTCTTACTAATATAGTAAATAATATAGGATTGCTTATTTTCCTCTTGTCCTAAAGCTGCACCAATAGCCAAATCTGAAGCATCAGAGGAAATGTGAAAAGGCAGGGACCAGTTTGGACCTCTCAAAACTGGTGCCTGTACCAAATTTTCCTTCAATGTTTCAAAAGACTGTTGGCAAGCCGTGGGCCAAGAAAATTCACTATCCTTAGCTAGAATTCGGAAAAGAGGAGCAGCTATCTTCGAAAATTTTTCAATGAATCTTCTATAGTAACCAGCATGTCCTAAAAAACCTTTTACTTCCCTTTGAGTTTTGGGTGCAGGAAGGTGCAAAATAATTTCAATATTTGTTGGATCAACCTGGATACCTTTATCAGAAATCAAATGGCCAAGTACTACTCTCGCTTTGCACATTAATCTACATTTCTTGTCACTCAAAGCGAGATGGGCTTCTTGTCAACGAAGAAGTACTTTCTCCAGATTTTTGAGAGCTTCCTGAAAAGAATCACCAAACACAGAAAATTCATCCATATAAATTTATACAAATTCTAGATTAGCAAAAATGGCCAGGACTGCCCTTTGAAAGGTAGCCGGGGCATTACATAAACCAAAGGGGAGCACTTTATAAGAAAATGTACTCCATGGACATGTAAAAGTAGTTTTATCATGATCTTCGGGTGCAATCTGTATCTGGTTATAACGACTGAAGCTATCCAAAAACGAAAAATATTTATTTCTTGCAAGGGTATCAAGCATCTGATCAATGAAAGGGAGAGGGAAGTAATCTTTAAGAGTGGCTTTATTCAATTCTCGATAATCAATACAAATACGCCATCTTCGATCTTTCTTAGGTACAAGTACTAATGGAGAGACCCACTGACTGTTAGAAATTGGATAGATAAAACCGACATCCAAGAGTTGCTGTACTTCTTCCTTCACGATATCTCTTAGAGCTGGATTCATTCGCCTTTGGGGTTGTCAGACAAGTCAGGTTCCTTCCTGAATATAGATGTGATGTGTACAAGTTTTAGGAGGGATACCCTTTATATCTTCATAGCCCCAAGCAAAGGCACTAAGATGGTTATGTAACAAATTCACAAACTGCTCCTGCTGAGATGAGTCCAAATATGAACTGATATGCAAGGACTTACCAAGGCCAATCTCAAAAAGAGTAGTGTCGGGCTCAGGAGTACTCAAGGGAGTGGTCAAATGCAGTGGTACATAAGAATGAGAATCATGATTTTCTTGAAAATCTAGGCTGAAAATCTGGCTCAAAGGCTCAAAATTAGGCATAGTGTCTAGATTATTCAGGAAATATTGAATCTCATCTTCTTGTGAAGACCCCGTATAATGATGGATAAGGGAAATGGGCTGAGTCTCCTCATCACCGCTTTGATCCAACCATAAAGTATCTCGAAGGTTGTGAATGGATCTGGCAGGGGGGTATAAGGTAACTTTCTTCTTAGAATCTCCATGTGAAATATACATATCACCGAAACGACATCCAATATATGCATCAGCTGTAGCAAGCCATGGCCGACCCAAGATCAAGGGATGTCCTCCTACTGGTTTCTTTGGCTGAAGCACAATGAAATCAGCAAGATGTTCCCAAGAATCTAATGAGATGATCACATCGTCCAATACTCCTTCTGGCTTAATTTTAGATCTATTTGCTAATTCAAGTACAGTGGGAGTAGGGCGAAGATGAGATAACCGAAGTTGATCCATGGTTTGCTTAGTCATGACATTAATGGCTGCCCCCAGGTCTATAAGAACATTAGAGACAAGGACATTACCCATATGAACTGAGACAACAGGGTTTCCGGGATCAGTATATTTTTCCACAGACACACATCCCGTCATCAACTCTGCTGCCCTATCAACAAATTGAATGGTTTGGGGTTCCAATCTCTTCCTCCCAGGTTTCTTGAGACTGAGTTCCTTAATAATCTTGGTACAAATGGGGATCTCTTTGATGGCTTGAAGCAAGGGTATCTTAATGAAAAGATTTTGAAGCTCAAATGCCAAACTAGTCTCTGAAATAGGCTCACTCCTTTCCATTACTAGCCTCTCTGGGAAGGGAGGTTGGTTGGAAGAAGATGGCAAGGATTTAGAGGGTAAGGGTTGCTTAGTGACAACTTTCGGAGAATGGTTAAAACTTTCCTCTTCTCATTTCTCTTCAACGATCACCATAGGTAGCTTCTGATTTTCTGATGTTACAGTCCTTCCCGATATTAATTGAATATCATGAACCCCAACTGGAATAGACTGGTATTCGAATGATAAAGGTGGGTTTGTTACATAGATCATTTGCACTGCTTTATTATTATTAGGATTGGGCATAGGTTGAGCAGGCAATTGAGGAGGTTGAAAGGGTGGAGGTAAAGGCAATGGTGGAGTGGACTGACTCGGAAGTTGAGGCATTGAATAAGGTGCATGTGTAGATGGATATGACTGCATAGGTGGCTGGTAGGAATATGGAGAATGAGTTGACCCTCTCCAACATTGTATCCATGGTTGAGTCGGTTGCCCATGCTGATATTGATTCCCATACTGCCACTGCTGATGAGAGTTAGAATAAGAATATGCATGTGAATTATAACCAAAATAGTGTGGAGAAAATTCAGAAGCCATACCTATACCTACTTGAGGCCAATTACTTCTTGCTCCCATAGCATTCAAGTATTCAACTTCAGGCTGTACCCCTGTAAATACAGCTTTAAGTCCTGGTATAGAGGGACATTTTTCTGTGATATGGTCTTCTGCACAAATAGCACACTTATTAGTTTCTTTCAAATTAAGAGGACACTCTTTAGGAGGATGCTTGTCTCTACATTTAGGACAGAAAATATATAATGACTCTTGTTCTTTCATGAGTTTCTGTTGAAATTTTAAGGAGTCTAACTGTTTGGTAATAGTGTTCATTATATCAATTTTCATGTTTTCCATTTTATTTTCTAGTCCAATAATCATAGCATCAGTGGATTCAACTTTTTTATTTCTATTTTGAGTTCCTCTACTGGATCTATATTGGTTTCTTGAAAATTTCCTGCATAATTCACAAATTTGGTCAAAAGTTTGCTGAGAAATATCACCTTGTCCTAACAGATTCAAATTATTTCTAGCATTATCAGTAAGTCCTCTTAAGAACAAGGTTCTAATAGTGTTGGGATCAAGCTTAAGTTTTGACCATTGTAAAATATACATAAATCTTTCTAGATAATCTTCAAGAATTTCATCTTGTATGATTGTAAAATTTTCATCCTGCATGTCTTGAGTTTTGCAATATTCTTGATATTTAGACAATAACACTCTCTTCATCTGATCCCAAGAGGTTATAGTGTTTCCTCCTAAACCCATAAACCAGCATAGAGCTGAGTCCTTGAGGGTAACAGGAAATAATCTTAACTTCTGAGCATCAGTTGCATAATCATAACTTCTACACATAATATCAAACTCGAATAGAAAAGAGTCAGGATATTCACGAACTTTACCATGGAAATGAGGGAGAGTTGATGGTGGAATATTCTTCATTTGCGCCACAGTATCAAGATCCACAATTGGAAACACAAAAGTGGATTGTTCTTCACTTACCTAGTTGTCACCAGTCCCTTCCAAATGATCTTTTTGGTTCACCGTTGTTCCTCTTTTACTTGTACCGATCTCAACAGACTGATCCACACCTGAGCTGTTATCACCAAAATCCAGGTGGATTGTTCCTGCGTGATGACTTTGAATTGGATTGGGCTTCCAGATCAAATCGCCTCCCCGGCAACGACGCTAAAATGTGGGTGCAGGAATTACACTTAAGCAACTCCTGAACACTTAATTTGTCAACCCGAGGGATTTGTAAACTTAGAGATGAAGCACAGGCAATGCCAGAGATGGTATGAATCTTCCTAATATAAATCCCTACTTTATTTAAAGGAAAGATTACATAATCAAATCAAAAGAGAAAAAGGCAACTTGAACCATAAAAAATAATCTAAGACTGGAACGAGGAAGTATGCATTTGCAAGAGAGAATTAAAGATAAAAGGAAATCGCTCCCACTAATGGTTGTTTAATCTACTGAGTGTGTGTTTTCCTTTAGCAGAGGCACTTTAGCAGTCTCGTTAGATGGGCCCTTAAACCTGCTTATTTAGAGATTTCCTTCTTGCATTAATCTATCCTGCACTATTGCTTGCACTAGTGCAGGATCAGAGATTTATGTAGAAGGTATAAATAGTGTCTTTACTGAAGGCTTTTTACTTCATGCAAGGGTTCGAACTTTTCAAGGTTCAGAGCACTCAGATCTTGTGGCAAGAAACTGGTTCTTGCACCGGATCATAGCTTCCTGCACTTAGTATTTAATCCTTAAAATGAGTGTTTAATTATTGCAAGTGCTAGTTTACTATCGAATTAAATTGCACACGTAAAAGTGAATTTTTCTGATCTTAAAAAAATGCAGAAATAAAGAAACAATAATTTATCCTGTCATAAGAATTTAAAGAAATAAATAAGATTGCGAAAAGTAGACTAAGAAAGCTTGCTGCATCACACCAACGTGCACTGGTGCAGGTTCATTTCTCCTGCTTGGACTAGGCGGAAAAACAAATTAAACAAAATTGTAGGAAAAGGAAATATCACACTAACGTGCACTGGTGCAGGTTTGTTTCTACTGCTTGTACCAAGCGGATGAAAACCAATCTGAAATCAAGTGTAGGAAAGTAAATTGCAAGAAAAGAAAATGTATCTACTTCACACAATGGATCCATTTTCACTCAGACAGGAATACATGTGCTGAAAGTTAAATCACACTTTGACATTATAAACATAGATTACAAGAAACAGAAAATGGGGTAAATGTGTTGGGTTGGCTGAGCCCTAGCCAACCAGTGTGTTTCCATTTTAAGTTAAAACACTGCTCAGTAAATTAGTCAATTCATTAGCTTAAAGACAGAAACACAATTTCTGAAACATGAGGCGGAGCTCCCTTTTATTAATTCATTGAGGCAAATACATGCGTTAATACAATGTCCAACCCATATTCGGGCGATAACAAAACAACCTGTTACCGCCTACCAAACTTCGCTCTAAAAACTCTGCTCCAAAAACTCCCCCCAAGTCCTATTTACATTTTACATTATATAGATCTGTTGGCCAAAGGCCGAAACAAATCGTTCAACTGATTACATAACCATCGCAGAATTTAGCATTCGACCTTCAAAATTAGGCAGCTAACAAAACCGGCCGTAGCTAATCTCCAGCTTTTCGCCCTTCACAGATTCAGTCTTGGCTGCCTTTGGATCAATCGTGTTGTCGTGGCTGAAGCTACTCAAGATAAGGCAGTGATCAAGGAGGTTCAGATCTACTGCGAAGATCTGTTGTGCTGGAAATGGTGCAAGATCCGATCCTGCACTAAGATCAACGGTCACGGTAAGCACTCTAACTATCAAATAACCATTGGAGATATCGATAAGTTACAAAAGTGATTTAAAGTAAGAAATCATGTAATAATTATTTATTTAATGCTAAATTGAATTAAAACATGAAGAATAAAGGTTTATACGAAATATGTCACCGTGCTTGGACTGGTGCAAGATGAGGGTGCATAAAAGAGGTGAAATAGAGGTAAATGGTTATGATTTAGGAAGGGGAAAATGGTAAAAAGAGAGCAAATTAGGGGGCTAACACTTCATTTCCTTGTTTTGTCACTTTAGCTCCGATACCATGTTGAGAAATCTGGGGGAAACTAGATTAGGTGATTTCTCTTACTTTGATAACTGCTTGTGATGTATTTTTACTTGACTTGATTAGCGTCTTCTTTCACTTGATTATTATTAGTATTCTCTTCATCAAACAACTACCAAACCGTAAAGAACAATAACACGAAGGGCACAAGGTATAGGCGATCATCCAGGGCCTACTAAGAGGAAAACCTGTAAGAATTATTCTATTCTTATAGAATCTTCAATTGACAAATTCCAAGACCTATGACTCTTGATCAAGACCCTCCAAGACCAAGTCAAACCTTTCTTCCTTTACAAACTTTCCTTCTAGCAACTTCTTCAATTTCGACCTCCCAGCAGATTCTTCTGCAACTTCGACTTGCCCAAAAAATTCTTCTACAACTTCGACCTGCCCAGCAATTCTTCTACAACTTCGACCCAACAATTTGTTCCTAGCACTTCGACTTTCCCACCAACACTTCGACTTGCCCAACAACACTTTGACTTGCCTAGCAACTTTCCGGTGCTTTGATTTTCCTAACAACTGTAGAAACCCTAGCACGAGAGAGAGAGAGGCCCACAACTTTGATCTTGCTCTTCTTCTTTTTCATCATTTTCCATTTATTTTCTTAAGGAGATCAAAATTTCTTGAGAGTGTGTCCAAATGAGATCGAGTTCCTTCTTATTTATAAGCTTTTGAGGGATACAAATTGTTATCTTTAGGCCGAATTGTCCCTTCATGTAGGCCGACTTGATCTTTGCAACATGACGAGGTCTTGGAGGGTCTTTTGACTTTCTTTCGACTCAAATAAGTTTCCTTTACAATATGTAACATGCCCAAAAGGGTCTTCCATACATGACCATGACTCAATTGACTTGTAGACTCGATGACACACCCTAGAAGCACTAAATGGGTGCTTGACCTAAAAATAATTTTCCCTTGAGCATGAGACCAGTGTCTCAAGAATAATAATAAATTTTTTTCCTCTTTTCATTAAATATAGAAATGCATGATTACATATGTCATTATGAAGACCGAACCTAGTTTCATATTTCAACAAAGGGCACCCATTTGACCAATATAAATGCACAAATGAGATGTGTAATTCATCCATCCAATTCAACAACAACAACATCTAATCCACACATGCGAAGTCAACAGAAAGAGGAGAAGGGAAGTTTGACCAGATCTGAAGCTTCCATTGACCAACGTTGACCAAGTTTGTTCTTGCATAGTTTGATTGAATTTTCAAGTTTCCATTTGATCAAGTCCTTAACAAGTTTGATTGTGGAAGCAGGGTTTATTTTTATCGTAGAATCTCATAAGTTTGACCACAGTTTTGTGCACTTTTACTAGCATTGATTGCAGGTCAAATGATGTTGTTTAAACAAATTATTTGAGGAAGTTGCAGGGTCGAAGTCCAACCTCCTTTGACTACAGTACTAAAATCAGAACAAACCGAGAATCAACTTGTTGACCAGAGTTTACTAAACTAAACAAAAGTTAAATAGCTTCCCTCCTTTGGCCAGGTTTGACTGGTATTAGGGCTTGGAAATTGGCACAAATTTCTAGACAATTTGTATTGTAAACTTTGTTGAAGATTGAATTCTCCTTAGAAGAAAAGTTTGTTTGGTTTTTCCCAAGGTGAATTTGTGCCTCTTGTGTTTGGTTGTCTCCTTATGATCCTATTGTTATCATTGTTTTTCTGTTGAGATTTTCTATATATAATTGTCAATGATTCAGGTGACATAATTATAAATCATCAGAAGTAATTATCAAGATTATAAGATCAATCTTTTATAAGAAAAATCAACATGGTTTCAGAGCTAGGTGAAAGAGCAACCTTGGAGGAGTATGAATAAGTGAGAAAAGGAAAATCCATCATGTCTATTCTATCCTAGAAGAGAAAGAAGGTTGAGATATACTTGTAGCTGTGGAGAGGGTCAAAGCCCTTAATTTCCGTTGAAGGTAGGTCGAGAAGGCCTTAGGGGTTGTAACAGTCAGCCGTGAAACCTTAAGAGAATTGAGGAACCTCAAATAGAACCCAGAAGAACCTTTGTTCGTGGAAAAGCCAGAAAGTTGTCTCTTGTGCATAAGGTCTACTAAATTTTGTTTCTTTAATTCTCTTTGAAAATCGTGTTTTGGCCAAGTACTAATAAAAGATACACCAACAAGGCATATTGTTAGGAGTTTTTTGTTCCCATGCAATGCACACTACAATGTTGGGATGTTTTAATGATAAACACCTAGGAATGCAAAACCAAAGAGGTTAGAAAATATGTAAGAAGTTTGCTAAAGTCTAATGTTTGATGTTGTGAAGAATGTATCATCGCTTAATTTACTCACAATGATTTCGTTTGAGATTAAAGTTTTCTTTGGCAACATTCTTCATTTAGAAGAAATGATCACTTGTTAAATAGCTCTGCCAATGAAATCCCGGTTGAAAAGTTTGTATTGTGTCTTATATCAAAGTTTTTGGACATTGATGAAGTAAGGCTTGATTTCAATATGCCTTGAAGGACGGTTATGATTTTTGAAAGAGTCTCTTCACCTACTTGTGTAAAACAATTGCAGATCTTCAATGGTGCTTGTGCAACTCTAAGAAAATGTTATGTAGCATGAAAATCATTTTTATATTTCAAGAAGAAATGACATCGTTATAAGCCTTGAATTTTGGTTATAAGGACAACTAAGGGAGATGGACTAAATGTGACAAAAATATTTGGCTTCTTGAAGGTTGATGAGGGTTGAAGTTAGTAACTTGTGTAGGACATTTCCTTTGATATAGAGGTTGCCTTGAAGTTGCAGAGATCTAAGTATCTATTGACATGAAAATATCTTGTATGATTGAATAAGGGTTCTTATCAAGAATATGTCTTGCATTGCACGATTGTGATTATGATTGTATTAGCTCAGATATGGTGACATTAAATATATGGAAAAGCTTAAAAAATATGGTAATTTTTTATACATCTATGATTGATCCACCAAAGATGTTTCTCTCTAAGCCAAAGGGAGATAAGAAGGATGCCATAATGAAAATGTGCAAGCAATGTTTTCACTTTAAAAAGGGGATGAATTCAATTTTGATGACATGGTCAAATTATTGTTGCTACAATGGTTTTGAGGAGGCCAAGTTACTTGATTTAGGAGGAACAAAGGCATGAGGAAACTATGTTTTCGGACATGGAAAAGAGAATTTTCATATGAAAAAATCTATTGGACATGCAAAAAGGTGTAAATGAGAAGTGTAAAACTAGGGAAGACTTAAAGTCTTGGATGAGAAACCCCTAGGGTTTATGGATAAAACCCTAGAGTTGTACCTGGATCAATGTTTCCATTGAAAGAAGAAACCCTATCTCATGCAAGTAGGGAAGGAAAGTAACTAATGACGAAAATGAGGATAATGAGTTTGGAGATGGATGATCTTTGCAAGATGGCAAGGATTTAGAGCGAGTTGAAAATTCCTTTAAACTCTCAAAAGATAAGTAATTTATATCCTTTTATCTTGATTTTACTTTATTTCCCTCTTACATTTCTTGTTTTTCTTTATCTTCTACTCAATATTAATTATTTATTTTATGATATCCTAAATAAGGTTTGCAGGAACATTGTTAAGATGATCTCTCAAGCAAGAGGGAGCAATAGTAACAAAACAACTTTCTTATGGAAGATAGATGATGGACAAATTGATTGTTATACATTGTAGCAAGAAAGAACCAACTTGGCTTTTTCCTTAGTCAAATTCAGTAATTTGATTTTCCACATTAACGTGATGACTTGGATTCCAGTGAACTTGTGTGACATGGCCTTGTCTACTAGTTAACTTAGTAAATTCAAGTTATAGGCTTGAAGTAGAATTGTGCATATAGCGATTGCTAAAATTTAGCAATCTAGTTCAATTATTTTCAGTTGAACTCAATGAAATAAGCTCAAGTAATTAATTGAGTAGTAGAACTATTTCTAACTTAGTGATCTCTCAGTTAAGCTATCCAATTAGCTAAAAATCGTCCAAACATGCATGGAATTCAAATTGCCTAGCTGGATTGGAGGAAAAGGCACATTGTAATTATTAATTGTATACTAGTTGAGTGTATAGGCTTGGCATTGATGCAAGTGATTAATTCCCTAGGATTTTCACAAGGAAAAAGGGAATTCCCCTATTATTTAGGAGCCTAATTTCTCCTGAATTGTGCTAGGAAATAGGAAGAAGTTGGGGCATTTAATTGGCTAAGTGTTGGCTAGAGTAGGGCAGTCAACATGAGGACAAGTTTACAGTGCAGGGTGTGCTTCAAGATCGAAGCAAGACATTGTAATAGTTTCTCATTCTCATCTGATTAATGAAAAGCAGTGGAGGGATTTTTCCTAGCTGGGTTCCCATGTAAAATCATTGTGTTCTTGTGGTTTTGATGGTTGCATGTCATTGCATGTGTTTCTAAATTGTGATTTCCATTTTGCATAATGTTGAAAAGTGTAACTAGGCCGATCTTCATGTTGACTATGTAATTATGTACTTATGAAAAAGAAGTCAAAATAATAATAATAATAATAATAATAATAATAATAATAATAATAATATATATATATATATATATATATATATATTTTGTACTTGCTTCATGAGTTTCATGAGCAAGATTTATTAAGTAGATGGACTTCTTCTTGATGTCCATTAGGTTTGAGTTAAGTGTCATATTCATGAAAGATCTAGTCTAGCTATATGCTCAAAGACCTTGTGGAAGAAGAGCACCTAAAAACCCTCAAACAACGTTGAAGACATTCTCCTAAACACCCTCAAGACAACCTTATTCAATGCTAGAAAATAATATGTTAAAGACAACTTACAACCTTTGTGAAAGTCGGCCTAAATGTTGGTTGCAGAGTCGACCTAAAAGCCAATCTTAATACTGTATATATAAACCTGTTCTGCGGCCATTTGGACAATAAAAATTGCGGATCTCTTTGAGGAAAAAGTGCAGATAAAAGATAGGGAAAAGTTCAGACTTGTAACAGAGAAATACAGATGAGATTGAAGGTTAAGGCAGACAAACTAAAGTGATAAATATTTGCATAATGCTCTGAACTATGTTGTAGACTTTAGGAAGAAGTAGTAGTGCAAATTTTTGTATGAGTTAAGGGTCGGGAAGCTATTATATATATGATTTTTATATAAGAAAAGAAGGATTTGGAATTCAGAGACAACGTGATAAAAAAGTACAACAGTCCAAGTTATGGAATATATCGAAGGTTCTACAGTCCAACCTCCAAAAGAAGATGCTCCAGCTCATGCCAAATACATGAAGGGAGAAATTAGAGCCCAGAGGATTCTCATAGAATCCATTAAGGACTCACTCATTCCTTATGTATCAAAACTAAAGTCTACAAAAGAAATATATAAGAAATTGGTGGAGCTATTTTCTATGAGTACTGCAGGAGAAGCAATCTCTTTGAGACAACAAATATACAAAATGAAATTATAAAGGGAAGAAGGAATCACTCCATACTTTATGAGGATTTCTGAAATAAGAGATCAACTGCAGGAACTGGGAGAAGTAATGTTTGACACTGAGATGACTACAGTGGTGCTGAATGCTCTACCAGAGGAATGGGGAAACTTCACTTCTAGTTTATATGGAAAGAAAGAAGCCACCCCATTCCATGATTTATGGTATCTATGTAAAATAAAGGAAGCAAGACTAAAGGCCAAAGCAGATACAAGACCAAGTGAAGAGAATCATGCCTTTGCAGCCTCATACAGGAAGAAAGGAAGATTCAGAAAATTTGGCCCTCAAAATAAAAGAAGGAACATGGACAACATACGATGCTTTGGATGTAATGAAATTGGGCATTATAAAATAGATTGTCCTAGATTTGACAAGGACAAGAGGAAAAGGGAAGAAGCCCATATCTCAAATGTGAGGGAAGGACTTGATGCAAAGAAATCTAAGAAAGAAGAAGCAAGGGATCTCCACTATGATTGAGATCATCTTCTCCTTTAAGTGATTTCTGTTGGTTGTAAAAGAGTATGATAGGAAGCAATGTATATTATAGCATCATGATAAAAATCATGTTAGGATCTCTTGATGAATCAGCTCTGGGAAAACCTCTCTGATAACATTACTAATGGAAAGCAGTCATCAAGATCAAGGGTCATCATGGAAACATAATTTTGGTATGTGATGACATATCGATGGAGCAGGCCAAAGGAATGAAGCTCTTCATTCTAGAGAAATTGCTACAGGATGACTCAAGGGAAAAAGGTATGAGGTATGCATATATATATGCTGACACTAGATGCTGTGAAGTCATGTCATATGGTTGCAGGTAATAAACTTCCATATTTAGAAGTATGATCTATGAAGAAGGATATCTCGGTGCACTGAAAGATGAAATCAACATAATATGTCCTCATGAAATATGAGGTGGTCATATATGAATGAGAAACAGGAAAAATTGTAAGTTCCCGGGAATGGAGAATGTGCAGAAAGGAAGAGATCATGAAACACAACCATGTTAAGAGGCAATTATCATCTGGAAGCCAAAAAGATGCGACTAAGAGATCTCCTGGGAAGATATGTAGACTGATGGAAGTCTGGTAAAGAAGAAGACCATTGACAAAACATATCATTAGGAGATGTGTCAATCTGAATAAAGGATGCCGATGCCTACAGGAAGATGTCATGGTGAAATATCATCACTAAGGTAAATTTTGTTTTAAAAGTTCATATGTATATGTTTATCTGGATGAATCTGTGCAGGGCTGCTAATCATGGGAATTGATGTATGATCCTTGGAGATGATTCGAAGGAAAGCAACATGGAATAACAGGTGAACCAGGTGAGAAAGACAGATGAATCACTTTCTAGTAGATGACATGACTAATGAATGAAAGTGATGGATGATCTGTGCCCTATGGAGCTAAAAGTTGAAGTTTCCTCAATATCGAAATCCATGACATCGAGGGGAGGAACTCTTCATGAGCAGCTGGGTGTCTCACCATTTCTGTTGCAGGTCCCTGATTGAGAGGGATCCTGGTGATCAGTTTCTTACTTGGAAGAAACTGTGTAATTCCTAAGAATGAGCTTAGGTACATTCCTTATACAGGAATGAGTACATTCCCTTGTGGAATGGGTCCTCCCTGGCTGAGAGGGAGAGAAAGACACATCATTCTGATCTTCACTTGGGAAGACAGAATGGAGGATTAGGTAATCATCTAACATTCGATACTCTTTGAGAATGTGTTAGGGCATTCAAGATAAGAGTAGTCGAGGAACAATATTCTTTGAGGGCTAGCTACCCAAGAGAAGAATAGTCCAAGAAGGTCACACTTTGGGAACACCCGAGTGGAGTATGTACCTTGGAGAGACAATGACTATGGTGTCTATAAGTCATGTGTCTCGCTAGCATTGTAGCCCATTGTCTCGTTGAGAGATGGAGTTGTTAGTCAAGGCGTTGCACTAGGACAATGATGGTTGATATGATGCTATAAAGATGTGATTACCAATCCGATTCTTCTTATGAGATTCTTCAGTTTGAAAGTAACCATGTACCTGTATGAATACCTCCCTAGTTAAGAGGGAGTGTTGAAAAGTGTAACTAGGTCAGTCTTCATGTTGACTATGTAATTATGTACTTATGAAAAAGAAGAAGTCAAAATAATAATATATATATTTTTGTTGTACTTGCTTCATGGGTTTCATGAGCAAGATTTATTAAGTAGATGTAATTCTTCTTGATGTCCATTAGGTTTGAGTTAAGTATCATATTCATGAAAGATCTAGTCTAGCTGTATTCTCCAAGACTTTGTGGAAGAAGAGCACCTAACAACCCTCAAACAACGTTGAAGACATTCTCCTAAACACCCTCAAGACAACCTTATTCAACGCTGGAAAATAATATGTTAAAGACAACTTACAATCTTTGTGAAAGTTGGCCTAAATGTTGGTTGAAGGGTCAGCCTAAAAGCCAGTCTTAACACTATATATATAAACCTATTATACGGCCTTTTGGACAATAAAAATTGCAGATCTATCTGAGGAAAAAGTGCAGAAAAACAACAGGAAAAAGTGTAGATAAAAGACAGGGAAATTTTTTGACTTGTAACAGAAAAATACAGATGAGATTGAAGGTTAAGGCAGACAAACTAAAGTGATAAATATTTTTGGATTGCTCTGAAATATATTGCAAACTTCAGGAAGAAGAAATAGTGCAGATTTTTGTATGAGTTAAGGGTCAGGAAGCTATTATATATATGATTTTATATAAGAAAAGAAGGATGCATAATTCAGAGATAGCGTGACACAAATGTACAACAGTCCAAGTGCAGATTTGTTTAACGAAGGTCTTGAAGTATATTCACTCACATAGTGCATAAAAAGAGATCAATTTGGAAGGTGTGAAAAGAGACCGAGTTCTCTAGTTCAAGAGCAGAACAATGCAGATTGTTATAAAGGAGAAGAGTCAAGTTTTGGATCATCTAAAGAAGCTATATCAAGGTCTTGGAAGCATATATAGGTCAAGGGTCTGAGTCTGGGTCATGGTACTTGTCATTTGAAGATCTATAAGAAGAATTCTTTGCGGGTTTTCCTCTCCAAGGGGGAGAGGTTTTGCCCTGGCTCTAGGAGCCTAATTTTGTGTCTCTTGCATGTTGATAATTGACTTGATGAAAGACTAACTAAGCTAAAGAAAGAAATTTTGAAAAGTGTAACTAGGTCGGTCTTCATATTGACTATGTAATTGTGTATTTTTATGTAAAGAAGAAGACAGGTAATAAAATATATTTTGTACTTGCCTCATGGGTTTCATGAGCAAGATTTTATTATAGGTTAAATAAACTTCTTCTTGATGTCTATCTAGTGTTTTTTTTCTTCTAGATAAAAATGTATTTAGTGTCATCTATGAAGGATCTAGAAATGCTCCAAGATCAAGTCCAGAAAGTATGGAAGAGTAGCTCTCATTAACCCTCACTCAAACGCTGGAAGAAATGTTATATTAATGTATCAAGTCAGCCTCCCTACATCATGACAGGTCGACCTAAATTAAGTGAACACTATCCTATATATATATATATATATACAGAAGCTATAGATCATTTGTGGCAAGAAAGCGTTACAGATTCAGTGCTAATCAACTGCGAATATTCAAGAGACAATTACAGAGATAACGGTGTGGGAAAAATATGAACAAGTGAGGATCTGTTCAATAAGACAACAATGCGGATTCTCTTTGAAATGAATTAGCATAACAATGCGGATTCTCTCTGAAATGACTCAACATAACAATGTGGATTCTCTCTAAAATGACTTAGCATAACAATGCAGATACTCTCTGAAATGACTCAATGCATATTCTCTCTGAAATTACACAACGTAACAATGCGAATACTCTCTGAAGTGACACAACATACAATGCGAATAATATGTAACATACAATGCAGATTATTTAGATGAAGAAATGCGAATGATACATAAGAAGAAGTGCGGAATACACTCATGAAGAAGTGCAAACAATAAAGACTATTCTGTAGATGACTATTGCGGATTTAGGAAGACATCAAAAGCATATTTCATAAGTTATATGAATGTGGATATGAATGCGGATTTCAGGAGATACATCTTGTGGCTGAGCTCAGAAATCGAAGTGCGAGTTTGAAGCTAAGAAGTGTGGATCTGTGGTGTCAATTAATATGCGGTCAATCTGAGATACTTGCGGAGAAGTCAGAAGGAAGTTTGTGTTCTATACATCCGAAAGTCATGTAATACGAAGGGCTAAGATTAATGATTATGCTGTGATACGAAGTCTAAAGGGTTATTGCAGTGTGAGAAAAAGAGGAAGGTAAATATGTGATTTACCTTCCTAATCACAATTTACAAGATTGAATTAGAGATCGAGTTCTCAAAGGTTGTTACTGATCAGTGTAAATTGGTGCAGGAATAAAGGATCAACATTGGAGGTAGAAAAAGGAGCAATGACAAGGTTATTGGATGCATATATATAAGTCAAGGGTCTGAGTATTGGTCATGGTATTGTCATTTGAAGATCTATAAGAAGAATTATTTGCGGGTTTTCCTCTCCAAGAGGGAGAGGTTTTTCCCTGGATCTAGGAGCCTAATTTTGTGTCTCATGCATTTTGATAATTGACTTGATGAAAGACTTATTAAGCTAAAGGAAAGAAGACATAAGTAACTCAAGTAAGATCTCAATTAATTATCAAGAAGAGAATTTGTATTAATCAACGACCCTCCAAATTCTCAACAAGAAAGACATAAGTAACTTAAGCAAGCTCACAAGTAATTATCAAAGAAGAGAATTTGTATTAATCTCTAGCCCTCCAAATTCTCAACACATAATTTTAGAGGAAATTTGTAATCTCTTGTTATCAGTTCGAACTCATCAATATTATCAAATTTCTATTAATTTCTACATGGTATCAGAGCTTGAAATCACAATAGAAACCAATCAATAGAGCATCTCCTTCAGAGATTTCGATTTGCAAATTCAGTGAAGCAGGTTTTCTTCCGAGCGGGAAAATGTCTTTCAACGGATTGAGATTGGAGTATTCCCTGGAGGGAACCTCAAATTTCATAGCTTGGAAGGACACGATGGAATTTGTACTTGATAATGGAGTGTTGAAGTACACCAAAACTGACATTCAAAAAGCAACAGTTTCAAATGCACAACTATTAGCACAGTGAAAGAAGGATACCGCAAAATCCAAGAGAATCATCCTAGAGGGTGTGAGAGACCACATAGTTTCAAATTTACATGGCAAGGAGACTTCATTTTCTATGTGGAAGACCCTCACTTAGCTATTCGAAAATGGCAGTGATGCCAAGAAATTGACATTGAGGGACGAGCTCATAAACATCTGCATGCAGAAAAATGAAACCATTCCACATTACTCTCTAGATTCACTTAATGTCAAGATGTGCTTGGAGGAGTTGGAGAAAATATACCATCTTCAAAGCTAGTGAGCCTATCTCTCCTAGGCCTTCCAAAATCTTGGCAAAAATACCAGGAGTTTGTAAATGGAAGGGAAAAATTGCCAAATTAGGAGAGACTTTGGTCCGATTTAGTGCAGGAAGAAATCTGAAGGGAAGGCTAGAGATGGAGTACTATCCAAAGTTGAGAAGGAAGAGAATTTTTCCTGGGTTGGGAAGGGCAAGAAGGCCCAAATCAAGACAGAGTCCAGCCGGAACAATGGAAAGAAGAAGGACCAAAGCAAGATAAAATGTTTTCACTTCCATGAATATGGGCACTATGCAACAAAGTGTTCACACAAGAAGTCTAACAAGAAGCCTTTAGGAGGAGCACGAGGTGAAGCACATGCCTCACAATTCGAATTGGACTTCACCCTAATTGCATGCATGGCTAACATTGTAATGGGTAGTGTGTGGTGCCTGGATTTAGTTGCCTCGTTCCATATGACACGATGCAAAGAATTCTTCAGTAGCCTATGGGAGAAGGATCTCCAGATGCACATTGAACTTGGGGATGATGGGATGTACAATCCCAAAGGAATTGGAACTGTAACCTTTAAGGGAGATTTAGGTTCCCATCTTCATATGAAAGATGTCATGTATGTACCTGGGCTGAGGAAGAACTTGACCTTTGTAGCTGTATTGGAGGATAGAGGCTATGATGTTGTTTTTAGTAAGGCGAGAGTTTTTCTTATACATTTAGATAACACGAAAGTGAAATAGATTGGAGTTAGAGTGAAAAATATCTACAAACTTGAGGTGGAATTCTGTGTTGCATTGAGTAGCAAGGAAAAAAAGGTGCAAATACGAGATGTTGGAGAACTCTGACACAGGCGCATGGGACACATACACCATGGGGCCTTAAAAATCATGCAACAAATTACCACCAGTCTCCCAAAATGCAACCTTGACCAACATGATGTCTACAAGGGATGCACATTAGTGAAATATGTCAAATCCACCTTCCAAGGCCGAGATAACAGAGTTGGAGAAATCTTGGATCAAGTCCACTCTTATGTACATGGACCACTTTATACAGCCTCTACAGTAAAACACATGTATTATGTGATTTTTGTTGATGAATTTTCTAGAAAATGTTGGTTTTTTTTCATGAGGAAAAAGGATGAAGTGTTTTCCCAATTTGTTGAATTCAAAGCATTGGTAGAAAAGGAGACTGGTCAAAAATTGAAAGCCCTGAAAAGTGACAACAGAGGAGATTCTATTTCTAACATCTTCAATGACTTTTGTGCCAAAGAGGGTATTAGAAGAGAATTGATAGCACCCCACAACCCTCATTAAAATGGGGTGGTTGAAAGGAAGAACAAAACCATAGTCGAAGAAACAAGAGTCATGTTGCATGATCAAGGGCTTCCATTACATCTATGGGTATAAGCATGCAACACCACATTTTATTTGCAGAATAGGAGCCCTCATAGAATGCTTGGCATGATCACACTTGAAGAAGCTTTCTCTGGGAATAAGCCAGTTGTATCTCATTTTTGAATTTTTGGAGCTAATGTGTATTTTCATGTCTCCAAGGATAGTAGGAATAAATTGGAGCCTATAACTGAGATGGGGGTCTTTGTAGGATAAACAGTCTCCACATAATTACCAGGTGTATTATCCCTCACACACTGTGACAATAGTGAGGAGATATGTCAAATTTGATGAGTATAAGGCTATGAGATGCTCTCTAGAGCGAGAGATGAGTCTCCCATTGGAGGAGGGACTTCTAGTTCCTAAGGAGGACCCTTAGACAAAGCTTCAGGATGTTGTGGAGTAGCCACGAGTGGAGGAGCAGACATAGGGCCAAGTGGAGGCACCAACTCAACCAAAATCTTCCCGAGAGGGGAGGGAGAGAACTGGAGAAGTTTATAGATTGGTGCAAGATGCGCGTGAGCATGTGGGAGATTCTACATTTGTGTGCAGGCAGAGGGGGTCACCAGATAGATACAATGGGTATATGTCTCTCATGACATAACTTATTGAGTTAGAGCCTTCTTCATTTGAGGAAATAGTTTCTCAACCAGTGTGGGATGATGCCATAGTGGAGGAGTATGACTCCATTAGGAAGAACAGTGTATGGGAGGTGGTGCTGAGACCAGAGAACAAGTCTGAGTGGTTGGTTCTAGATGGATCTACAAAGTGAAGCATGTAGCTGATGGGGGCATTGAGAAGTACAAGGCTAGATTGGTGGACAAAGGCTTCTCTCAGGTAGAGGGAGTGGACTATGAGGAAAAATTTGCCCCTATGGCAAGATATTCCTTGATCAAAACCATTCTAGCATTAGTTGTGCATATGGCATGGAAGATACATCAAATGGATGTGAACACCGCCTTCCTGAATGGAGTTTTTCAGGAAGAAATTTACATAGAGTAGCTAGAGGGATTTGAGACATATGACATGGAGACACATGTGTAGACTCAGAAGAGTACTTTATGATCTCAAATAGGCACCCCAAGTTCAGTACACTCGGATTGACACATATCTCAATGGATTGAGCTTCACCAAAAGTGAAGCAGATCCTAATCTCTATCACATTGTGGTAGATGGAAAATTGCTTATCTTGGTATTGTATGTTGATGAATTGATACTTATAGGGGATGAGAAGTTGATACACTCTTGCAAGGAGGACCTTGCAAGAGAATTTGAGATGGAAGACATGGGCTTGATGCATTACTTCCTTGTGCTGGAAGTATGGCAAGGTGATGGTAAGTTGTTTGTGATTCGGGGAAGTATTCCTCTGAAATACTTCAAAGATTTCACATGGAGAGTTGTAAGCCTATGGACACACCTCTAGCGAAAAACTGGAGGAAGGAGGATGCCTCTTCAAGAGAGGCAATAGATGCTACCATCTACAAGTAGCTTGTGGGGATCCTTGATCTATCTGGTGAACACAAGGCACGACATATTCTATGCAGTTAATTAGCCAAGTCAAGCCATGGTGAAACCTACCAAGTTGTATTGGAAGGCAACAAAGCATGTGTTAAGATACCTCAGAGGAACAACTGAGTATGGGTTATGGTACATTGAGGACAGAGGGAGTGAAGCTCCAAGTTTAATTGATGCATATTGGGCAAGGAGTCCATTAGACAAGAAAAGTACTTCAGGTGCTATCTTTAGTGTTGGGTCTACAACTATTTCCTCGTATAATAGGACATAAAGGTCTGTGGCACTCAGCTCTGTAGAGGTTGAATACATGGCTTCAAGTCAAGCAACATGTGAGGCCATATGGATGAGGAAAATACTTGTGGGATTTTTCAGTCAGGCGATGGATGCAACAACGATTTATTGTGATAATCAGAGTTATATTAAACTCTCTAAGAATCCAATATTTCATGACAGGTCCAAGCACATTGATATCAGGCACCATCACTTGTGGGATTGTGTCCAGAGGAGAATTATGATGCTACATTACATTCCAACTAAGGAGCAGGATGCATATATCTTGACAAAGGTATTGTCAAGAGGCAAATTCAAATTCCACATGTGCAGGATAGGGGTGGTGCAAAATCCCTTTCTTGCTAAGAGGGAGCGTTAGAAATTGTAGCAAGAAAGGCTCAATATGAATTTTTCCTTAGTCAAATTGAGTAATTCAAGTTTCCACATCAACAAGATGACTCAGATTGAAATTAACTTATTTGACATGGCTTTGTCCACTATTTAACTAAGTAAATTCAAGTTATATGATTGAAGTAGAGTTGTGCATGTAGTGATTGCTAAAATTTAGCAATCTAGCTTAGTTATTTTCAGTTGAACTTAGTTAACTGAGCTCAAGTAATTAATTGAGTCAGTTGAAGGCCAATTGAGTAGTAGAAATGTTGTTAACTCAATGATCTCTCAGTTAAAAATAGTCAATCAACTAAAAATAGCCCAAACATGCACATAATTCAAATTTCCTAGCTATATTGGAGGAAAAGGAATATTGTAATTATCAATTGTATACTAGTTGAGTGTACAACTTGGCATTGATGTAGGTTATCAATTCCTTGGGATTTGCGCAAGGAAATATGGAATTCCCCTATTATCTAGGAGCTTAATTTCTCCTGAATTTCACAAGGAAATAGGAGGAGGTTGGGGCCTTAAATTGTCTAAGTGTTGGCCAGAGCAGGACAATCAACAAGAGAACAAGCTTACAGTGCAGGGTGTGCTTCAAGATCGAAGCAAGACATTGTAATCGTTTCTCATTCTCATCTGATTAATGAAAAGTAGCAGGGGGATTTTTCTTAGTTGGGTTCTCCTATAAAATCATTATGTTCTTATGGTTTTGATGGTTGCATGTGTTTCTAAATTGTGATTTCCATTCCGCAGAATTGTAGAGGAAATTTGTAATCTCTTGTTTTTAGTTCAATTCATCAGTAGTAGCAAGTTTCTATTAATTTATACATTGATATCGTGATAGGGTGAGAAACCAAGTTCACCACAAGGAATACCTCAAGATGAAGGATTTTGTATAGCTTTTTTATGAACTACATATCTATATTCATCAACAAAATATCTGAAATTGAACACCTCAAGTTAATATACATATATGGTACATTGTCAATTATGATGTATATTGGATATTTCTTAGGAAATGAAACGAGTCTTTGGATAAAGAAATTACCAGATCACTTCATTCAAGACGTGATGAGGAAATGAGAATTTGAGCTTGTGTATATATTCAAGAATGAATAAAATGTAGACAAATTTGAGCTTAGTATGATGCTATATGTCTCCCTCATTGAAAGGAATGATGAGGAAGCCAAAAAAAGGATTTTGGCTAGCTCATAAAAGTTTTTGACCAAGAAAAGATGTATACATTCACTTTTGAAGCGAAATGGACTTGGCTAGGCCGACCACAAGTGAATGTTCCAGGGAAACTATAATATTGGAAAGATATTCTCCTTAGAATCCAAAAGGAATTGACTATGTCGACCAAAGGAGATCATATGAACTTCACCTTTTAAAACCAGAAGGACTTGGGTAGATCACAAAGGACTCTGACCATAAAAATGAATATCCCAAAAGCCAATTCTCTTAAGAAGTTAAAAGGTTTTAATGCCTAGGCTAAGGTCATGACCAAAAGAGTTTTATATATTTTCCTGTGGAGCCATAAAGGAACTTGGCCCGCCTTGGATGTTTATGTTATAAGGCATGCATAATTATGAAAAGCTCGTGAAAATTTTCTTAGAAAGGAACTTGGATCACCCTGCACCTGTATGTTAAAAGACATGCATCATTATGACAAGATCATGAAACTTTTCTTATGAAGGAGAATTTCCAGCTAAAGGGAAATTTGTTACAAGAGAATACCTCTTTCTCTAAGAGGGAGTGTTGACTTTTTGTAGCATCGAAAGGTATTCTCGCATGCCAAGGAGCCTCTCAAATCAACAAAAAAAATTATAATTATTAAAAGAAAAATTGAAAATTTTAATAGTCTTTGTAGGCTCCAAGAAGCCTAAGTCGACCCCACTGTTAGAGGCGACCCTTGGTCAAAAGGGAACCCATTTTACCACTATAAATGCACAAAGGAGATGTCCATTTCATCCATCTAATCCAACAACAAAATATAATCGATACTTGGAAAAGTCAATAGAAAGAGAAGAAGCGAAGTTTGACCAAATATGCCATTGAACAACGTTGGCCAAGTTTTTCTTGCATAGTTTGACTGAATTTCCAGGCTGTGATTTAATCGAATTGATGACAAGTTTGAATGTGGAAGAAGGATTGTTTTTTACTGCAGAATCCCAAAGGTTTGATTGCAGTTTTGTGCACTTTGTCTAGTGTTGACCATAGGTCAACTGAGGTTGTTTGGCTGAATTGATTGAGGAAGTTGCAGGGCTGGAGTTTGACATCCTTTGGCTATAGTTAACCAGATGCAAAATATACCGAGAATCAACCTGTTGACCGTATTTGACTAAATTAAACAAAATAATATATTCTCTGCTTTGACCATGTTTGACTGGCATTAGGGCTTGGAAATTGGCACATATTTCTAGACAATTTGTATTGTAATCTTTGTTAAAGATTTAATTCTCCTTAGAAGAAAAGTTTGTTGGGTTTTCCCAGGGTAAATTTGTGTCTCTTGTGTTTGGATGTCTCTTTATGATCCTATTGTTATCATTGTTTAACTATTGATATTTTCTATGAATATTTTCTTAATGATTCATCTAACATAAGTATAAATCATTCGAAGTAATTATCAAGATTACAAAATCAACCTTTTATAGAAAAAATCAACAATCACATCCCCTCCTTTACCCCATTAATATATAATGGATCCTTATATAATTTGTTATCCTCTTTGGTACATTTTGGGATGAAGAATATTGATGCAGGCCTAAACCTGCAGCCCATAATCTTCATTCTATTCTATGCATATAAGCATACATCTCACCTCTTAATAAAATTTCACCTCTGGCCATTCCCAATTCTCAATCCGGAAGCTTAAAATCCCTCAATCAAATTCTTCCATTCCCCTCTCAATTCCCATTCATTTCAAACATCCACATATGGCTATATTTAAAAGTCACAAACAAATGCATCAATGTGTTTAATACCACTGTAACACAATGTAAGCAAGACTCAAATTTGTTTGTTTTGGTAACTGCGCTCCCAATTGATATTTGACCAGAATTCAATTTGAAGTAAAACAATCTGGCCTATGCCATTTAAATTACCTCCATCCAGCTGAATAACGCAGACTTCAGCCTTTCATCTAAATTGGGTCTTCAATTGCAATCAATATAAGACTATGTATTTTTCGACCCAAATATCAGATATATATATATATATAAATGCGCTCTTCCTTCTGCACTTACCAAGTGGGTAACGCTTCCTGCGTGCATGTTTGTAATGGTAGTTTGTCTACACACTCAAGTTTTTAATCGATAACCACAATTGCTCACATACTAAACTTACCACACATGACTTGCTGTGCCAATCGACTTTCCTGGACGCATTCTGCCTCATCACTTAACAGCCTATTCACTGGGTATATCACACAGTAACGCCTTTGACTGCGTAATGCATTTGATTTAACAATCAAATTTGTTTCAAATAAACACTGTCTGGATCAGCATTTATACTCCACGTCTTTCTGCAACATCATAAACTTCTACAGAATAAATAATTCAGAACCGGATTTTGTTCCACTGCACATGTGGCTACTGTGTAATATTCAACCTGCGCATATGTCAATCATCACCGAATTGATTAATTTTAATATCAAACATAAACCCATTCCACTTATTTTACTTTGAAAACAGGCCGAAGCACATCTTTGTATTGCTGATCACAAGATTGAGTTATACAATCGATATAACCCACACCACCGGCGCGGTCAATGACTATATAAATCACACTGTCATGCAGAATCGATACAAATTTAATTATATCGACTTCCTTTCTCCAGTATACAGCTCCAATTATGTTGACTTTTATAATTGAACCACAGACCAATGCATTTACAAAACATTCATACCCCATTCAGCGTAATTGACATCGTCTATTTAAGCCTGCGCCCAAGCAATGCTACAGCCCTTCAACTCATTATAACTGAATGCCAGTATTAACAACATCAGACTTATCACATTGAATTTAAAAATGCTGTTCTAATGTTGGGAGATAAAATCGATCCCAATCTGATCTGAGATTCATTTAATTAATTCAAATAGTGCCCTCATGCCTAGCAACAAACCAATCCACCATTTCTAGTCTTAACACAAAGAACAAGGTTCGATTTCAATATGCAGCTTCAGCATTTTATAAAACACATGGTAACAACTACATAATTTAAAACTCTGCTCATCGCAGAGCTATTTTATGAATGATCAACAATTTGAACTAATAAATGGATATTCAATTTAATACATAAAATAGTAAGTCACTTTTTGTAACATAAATCGCTTATGCTCACTATTGCATGACTTTTTCTTCTAAATCACATCATTTAAATACCTAACTTGGAATGTCCATAAATCGAAACACACTTATCAAATTAATGCAAATACTTACAAACTTTGCTGGCCAGATATTCCAATTTTGTGGCCCTTTTACAATTGCTGAAGGCTTACAGCCTTGTTGTTCAAGCCTACTCTCAATCTCACAATCTCTCAAAATCTCAATGTATTTTTCTCTCAAACCCCTTCCTATTTATACAATTTTAAAAAATTATCTAATTAAATGCTCAATCCCCTTAATATCTCAACAAATCCCTAAATCTCTCAACATCCCTAAAAGATAGATTCTCATCCCTAAAACTTAGAAACTAATTCCAACTTAGGCTCCCTCATTAATTCTAAATAATCTAGAAACTAATTTCTCTCACATTTACAATTTCTCACAAATAATTAATCACTCAAAATAATATTAATATTTACATGAAATTTTAATATTTCTTCAAAACATGAAACCCCCTAGCTTAGGTAAAATATGTTACAGTTTTTTTCTAGCTAATGCCCCGCATCGTACCTCTAAGGAAGAAAATTCATGACCACCGGGTTGCATGTCCTGATACTATTTTTCCTCCTCGATCCCAAATTCTTATTTTTCTCTGCTTGTCAATTGCTTTCGATCGCGATGTTATCTCATCGTTGTCCTCCGTGTTTCTGTACCAGTCAGAATGCTCCAACTTGTTCTCCGCTTCTTGCAATTCGTAAAATGTTTTCTCTTTGTTGTCTTCTCTTTTTCCTTTCTGTTACCGTTCTTTCTTTGGGATGTTTTTTATCATTAACCTCCTTATCAACTCAATTTCTTCCGTTCAAAGACAGCCTCTCGTTTCGAAGGATTAATGCACAAACTTCGTAAAAACATGTTGTTCTAGCTGTCACTATGGATGTTGCTTCACATGTTGCCACCATAAATGTCGCCTCACATGTTGCTGCCTCCCAAACTTCCTGTCCCTCTGCAACATTCTTTTGCTCATCATCTGCAATTTCGTCTGCAACTTCTTTCTCTGGTTCAAATGTCTCCAGCAAACATTTCAGCATTTCATCAATATGCTGCAAATTAACTCCAGCATAATCTCCATCTTCCCCTTCGATAATCTTCAGAAATTGTCCATCATCATCAAGTTTTGCAAACACTGTAGCTTCACCCTCTGTCACTGTAGCAGCTCCAAAATTTCGTACACCGGTCTTCTCTTGGCTATACAGACAAGCCAACTTTTCCTTGTCACCCATGGTAACAAGCCTCTGCTTATGAGACCTAATTGTCTCATCTTCTTTCCGCAACTGTTCACCTCCTTCCAAGACAATTCCAAATGATGGACTGTCTTTCATCACTCGTAAACACAATCAAATTGTCAAAGATTAAAATTACAAGACCTAAATTGCCTCATTTGTAGATTCGTAATTCAAGAAATTTCTCTAAGTCTTTCTTTTCAGTGATTTTAAAGTTACGATCGTTTTCTTTCACTTTTCTTCGGCAACATTTCAGTATGTCGCTTTCAAGTTCTTTCCAACTTTTCCACATATCAAGATGTTGATTTATTCACTATGAGACTCATGCCTAGTCTCGCTTTTTTCCATCTTTCGTTCAAGATGTCGTTCGTCTCGTTCACCGTACTCAACTTCTTTTGTCGCAATCTTTTCTATTGTTACTCGAATTTATCAACAAATATTCTAACAATGTACTTTTCTATAATACGCTTGGTTGAAGAACCCATGTATTTACATAAATCTTCAGCTTGTATAAAATGTTCAATAAAGATTGCATCATATTTTTATCCGCGTTAAGACCGCGCATCTGCTGCACCCTTTCGTACCGTAACAGCAAAAGCATCACTGCTTTCTTTTTCAAAGTACTTATCATTTTCTGCTTCCTCTGTCTTCATTTCCTCCTGAGATCTTGCTATCTCAGCATCGATCTGAACAATCTTCAGATTCAACCCTTCTTGAACAAACTCTAAAGCTTGTTCATCTCCCTGTACTGTACCTGCAAACATACACAACTCATTAGGTTTTAAACCACAAGACTTTTCAGTGTTGACTGCTTCCTGAAGCACTTCCCTTTTAACAAATCTGCATGTGGAATCTTCAAATTCCAACTCTGGCTCAAGAACTCTAAGTCCTTTCTTCAATGTTGCAATCAACTTGCTCTAACCCCCCCTCTCAATTGCGCCCACAAATCACCTTTCTCCTTTCAAAGGAAAGAGCCATTATTCCGATCTTTCCGTCTTGCACCTATTCTTCAGTACCCTAATTGTACCTTTATTATCGCAACCTTCTTTTCTCGACTTCTACCGCTATCTTCATCATGGCTTCCAACCTTTCTCCCATCCTCCATGATCATCTTTCTCCTAGGGAGTTTTCACTCATCACGAAGTGGAATTGCTTCTACGACAAGAATCTTCTTCTACCACTACTCACCAAGCCTTCTCACCGCCTTTTTGTGGAAAAATTAGTCCCCTATTCGGAACCTCTTGAGCAATCTCCTTTGCTCACTCTCTAGGCTATCTCTTCAACTCACCTTCTTCTTCAGGACACTGCAATTGTCCTCCTTATCCAGCCTTCAGCTGAATGTCAGGTTCACTGCCATCATCTTATCTGCAACCATAAACTGCATTTACAAATTTCAAATCAGAAAATCAGCTCACCTCTTAAGATCTTGCATGATGTTGTCTCCATTTACTTTTGCCATCCTATTCACTTGCAATTGTGTATGTTGCATATCAGATTTAAAATTTGATCTTCATCATTCATCACACATTCAAAAATACATTTCAGTTCAACAAATCTTCTTGTCCTCATTCAGAAAATAAACATTTTTCATTTGTAACAGCACCGTTCGATACCAATTAATGCGCAGTTTAAATCACAATTTTTAATCTTCATTTATTTCTACATATAAGTACATATCTCACCTTCTTAATAAAATTTACTCGGGTTATTCTCAATTCCTAATCTTAATCTTAAAATCTCTAATCAAATTTTTCTATTCTCTTCAATTTTCATTCATTTCCAAACATCCACATATTTACAGTATTTAAAGTCACAAATGGCCCATCAACAAAGTATTACCACCGTAACACAAATGGCAAGATCAACTTGTTTCTTTAAACCAATGCCTTCCTAAATTGATATTTGACCAGAATTCAATTTAAAGTAAAACAATCTGGCCTATGCCATTTAAATTACCTCCATACAGCTGAATAACGCAGACTTCAGCCTTTCATCTAAATTGGGTCTTCAATTGCAATCAATATAAGACTATGTATTTTTCGACCCAAATATCAGATATATATATATAAATGTGCTCTTCCTTCTGCACTTACCAAGTGGGTAACGCTTCCCGCGTGCATGTTTGTAATGGTAGTTTGTCTAGACACTCAAGTTTTTAATCGATAACCACAATTGCTCACATACTAAACTTACCACACATGACTTGCTGTGCCAATCGACTTTCCTGGACGCATTCTGCCTCATCACTTAACAGCCTATTCACTGGGTATATCACACAGTAACGCCTTTGACTGCGTAATGCATTTGATTTAACAATCAAATTTGTTTCAAATAAACACTGTCTGGATCAGCATTTATACTCCACGTCTTTCTGCAACATCATAAACTTCTACAGAATAAATAATTCAAAACCGGATTTTGTTCCACTGCACATGTGGCTACTGTGTAATATTCAACCTGCGCATATGTCAATCATCACCGAATTGATTAATTTTAATATCAAACATAAACCCGTTCCACTTATTTTACTTTGAAAACAGGCCGAAGCACATCTTTGTATTGCTGATCACAAGATTGAGTTATACAATCGATATAACCCACACCACCGGCGCGGTCAATGACTATATAAATCACACTGTCATGCAGAATCGATACAAATTTAATTATATCGACTTCCTTTCTCCGGTATACAGCTCCAATTATGTTGACTTTTATAATTGAACCACAGACCAATGCATTTACAAAACATTCGTACCCCATTCAGCGTAATTGACATCGTCTATTTAAGCCTGCGCCCAAGCAATGCTACAGCCCTTCAACTCATTATAACTGAATGCCAGTATTAACAACATCAGACTTATCACATTGAATTTAAAAACGCTGTTCTAATGTTGGGAGATAAAATCGATCCCAATCTGATCTGAGATTCATTTAATTAATTCAAATAGCACCCTCATGCCTATCAACAAACCAATCCACCATTTCCAGTCTTAACACAAAGAACAAGGTTCGATTTCAATATGCAGCTTCAGTATTTTATAAAACACATGGTAACAACTACAGAATTTAAAACTCTGCTCATCGCAGAGCTATTCATGAAATCGACCTTCGGTCAATTTGAAATTCATTGTAATGGATATTCAATTTAACATATAAAACAGTGTTTCGCCTTGTCATATAAATGTTTATGCTCAATCACCCATGCGCACTCTTCTTCCAAATCACAACATTTAAATACCCAATTTCCAAATGCATCCATAAACTCTAAAACACACTTATCAAATTAATAACAAAAATACTTACAAACTGTTCTTCTTGGCCAGATATTCAACATTTAGGCCCTTACAATTGCTGAAGGCTTACAGCCTTGCTGATCAAGCCTGCTCTCAATCACCCTCTCTCACAATCTCAATGTATTTTCCTCTCAAAACCCTTTCCTATTTATACAATTTTAAAACTGATCTAATTAAATGCTCAATCCCCTTAATATCTCAACAAATCCCTAAATCTCTCAACATCCCCAAAAGATAGATTTTTATCCCTAAAACTTAGAACCTAATTCCAACTTAGGCTCCATCATTAATTCTAAATAATCTAGAAACTAATTTCTCTCATATTTACAAATTCTCACAAATAATTAATCACTCAAAATAATATTAATATTTACATGAAATTTAATATTTCTTCAAAACATGAAACCCCCTAGCTTAGGTAAAATACAAGGTGTTTTTTTCGGAGCTAATGCTCCTGCATCAAATATTAGTTGTGAACTAATAGGGGAATTTCACGGTGGTTCATGAAATCAATTAAGAAATTCCAAAATAGATTAATGCTTGTTTGAGGTATGAAAATGCACTTGTGGTGGTTGAAAAAAGGCATAATTTCCATGGTAGTTTACCTCAAGGTTTAGTACATTTAGATATTTCCAGTGGTTCAAAGAACATCTCAATTAGACTTTTCATGAAAAGTTATAGCATCTAGAAATTGACTTATGATTTGACCACCATAGTGCCAAGTGGAAACCACATTTGTGGCTTCCACTACAATGCAAAGGGAGGTAAACATGGGTATCCTCCATCAGAGTGAGAGGGAAATGAACACACTCTTCCATATCAAGGTACGTGTCAAGAAGACCAAAGTGGATGCTCTATATGAATCTAGTTCATATGCTAACCCCATAGAGGATCTAATATATAAGTTTGGATTATATATACGTGAATATACTCGCCCTGCATATCCACTAGGTTGGGTAAATAACATGTACAATTGAGAGTTATTAAGCAATGCAAGGTCAGATTTTCCATTAATTCAATCTACATTGATGAAGTTGAGTTAGACACCATTCCACTTTATGTGTATGGTGTAGTATTTGGAAACCCCTACATGTATATGAGGGATGTTATTGTTGTGAGAGAAAAACAAAACTACCTAGTCAAGGATGAAACATCCTCCATCAATGTAGAAAAAAGTAAGTCCATACTCTCTTGGAAGTGTCAACTAAGCCAATAAAATAATTATATCAAGTAGGGAGTTTGTGCTACTTTCCAGGGGCATAATTAAGGAGGAAATGAATTAATGGAAGTTTTAGAGTGACATGCAAAAGAGAAAAAAAATCATATGGAGAAGCTTTTGTAGATTCATAACATTTTAAGAACCTAAAGGGTTGCAACCTAAGAGGGAAGTGGAGCACTCGATACCATTGTTGCCTAACTCTATATTGCCAAACATGGTAGTATATAGGTAGTGTGTACGAGAAGTAGATTAAACAAAGAAGCACTGGAAAAAAATGTTGGAGTAGGGAGTCATATGACCAAGTACCTCACCTTGTGGGTCAATAGTGGCCAAGAAAAATGGGACTTGGCAAAGGAATATCAACTACAAAGTTCTTAACAATATCTCTTAAGAACCAATACCCCTTACCTAGTATCAATGGGTCTTTGGATCCACTACAACATGACGTGTTCTTAACCTAACTAATTCTTAAATTAGATGCCAACAAGTGTGATTCAAAGAAGAAGACCCTTGCAAGATCGCCTTCAAGACAAGGAAAGCTCTATATCAGTGGTTGTAATGGTTTATTTTATACACAAACTACTTCTATGTACGAATGATGTATTGATTTTTTATGAATATTTATTTGGAAAAGTGTACTTGGGTGGTATTTCAATATTTAGCTCTACATGGGAAAACACATCTCATATTTGATGTAGGTGTCAAATTTTCTAAGAAAATATCAATGGTTGGAAAACCTTCAGTGTAGGAGACACTCATGAATATAGGCAACAAATTGATAAGCATGAGATGTGTATTATTAACAAGATGTACATATAAATACACATTTTTTTGACCCTTGGTTTCATATTATAGGAGGTCTCTTGGACTTATCATGACTGTTGGCATTCATTTGAGGATTTTCACATTTCTCTCAAGTGAAGAAGCCAATTTTACAGAACCTTAAAGGATTATGTTTCCAACATTTTTCCCCTTAATCTGAAGGGGTGTATCTAAGTTCAAGAAGACAACTAAAATACATAAGCGGATAACAACCAATGGATGGATGTGCTCTTTGAATCTAGTGGTTCAAGGAAGACCACAAACCAAATGGGTTGTTGAATCCAAAGTCTTCTATTGGTGATGGTTTAAGGATGACCACCAACTCTAGGAATTCGCTCGAAGCATTTTTTGGAACAATTCTGAATCTAGTTAGAAGCTGAAGTCTCCTGTGAAATGGAAGTGCTCCCTATTGATGGTTTAAAGATGACCATAAACTAGCTAAATGGGTAGCAAAAGTTAAAGTCTTCTACCATCGATGGTTTAAGGTTGGTCACCAACCAAATGAGTCTCATGGAACATGAGTTTGTCTCTGGCTACAACTCTGAGTTTGGCTTTGGTTCAAGTTGTGGCTTAGGCTTGCTTGGTATAATTTCGAAATTTGCAGTTGATTATCAATTCCCACCAGTCAAATACAAGGTGAGAAGATGAGAATATCTCCATTGTAAGATGTATTAATACTCGAGATTGAACTTGGTGGTATCATTGATATATCTTTTTGGACGTTAAAAACCATTACCAAGAAGCGATCCACGATGGATCTTAGTCTCGTGTCTCAAACATATGTATGAATGATGAGTATATTTTCCACAATGTTCACAAGGGTGAAAATCAAAAAAATGATCTTTCATGTGGTCAACTCGATCACAATGTTGGCATTTGTTAATCTGAAGTGGAGAGTACGTGAAAATGAATTGTCCTGAAGAAACCCAACACTTTGAAACTGAATTGGTTTAGAGTAGTATGGAATATAAATGTCATATTCTTTTCGTATCCAAGACCGGTTCTATGCTTGTTGTTGATGACTTCTTCCCAAGGTCTAACGATGGCCTTGGGAAGTGCAAGTGCAACTTTCTTTTGAAAAATTCCATATTCAATTAAATCTACTCCTAAAATAGTATCATTGCTCCGGTCAAGTGCTAGTTGATGATGGGAATCAATCTCAAACATAGAATTGTTCTAAAGAAGAACTACTTTAGAACGTGGATTCCTTTGTTGTAGTTCATTTTGTTGAAGTTGTGATTCAAGCTAGAGAAACTCGATATTGTCTTGTGCATCTTATAGTCAAGCGATAAAATTGATCATACAATCTTATTCATCTTCTAATAACTAATAAGTTCGAGCCATTTTGTCAACAAGTCAAGCTTAGCAAATAAAGGGTGTTGGCTTCAATTGAAAATGCACTTGTTTACAGTGCAAATTCAACTCAATTACAAAAATGCACAAGTGAACTTTATAATGCTTCAATTGTAGATTGGGTCAATTTTCAAAGAGAAGACCACGCATCCAGGGGTAGCTGATTTCAAGCGTACAAGCCCTATTTATTTTTCCCAAGGTATATCCATTCTAGGTAAACTGCAAGATGGTATGGCATAAAATCATCATGCATATGGAAGTATCAACTTCAAAATATGAATTCCTTGTGGCCCAAGTAATCCACCTTCAGAAATGCTACTAAGCCTCTATCCTTTTCTTTGTAGAAGGATCCCTTCGATTCTTAGTTCTCCTTTTTTCTTTTACAATCTAAAACAAGCCAACCAATGGCCAACTATTATTTAATGTAACCATGGCTAAAGACCAACTACCATAATCCTTATAAAAAAGGAATCCCAATCACCAAAATTACTATGTGACCAATGATAGAAAAAGTTGCAATTGATTCATGTTGCAACCCATCCCAATAGTTCTTCATCTATAGACGATTCATAGTTGTGATTTCTATATAGCTTTCACTCAATATATTGCCAGTTTCCTCTTCTTTGAGATTATAAGAGTTGGGTTGTTGTTGCTGGTAGAGCCTTACTGGTGCAAGTATCGACCTTGATGGATAAGCCGATATTGGCATATAATTTCCCAATGTTTTCTAAAGTAGTCGCGAGGGTAAGATTGGTATTGGAATTTTGAAGGCTCTTGAGCTTTACACTGATGTAATATAGAAATGTAATGGTGTTTTTTGTGTTTTTCTTAGCATTTATCAATTGCTTGACTTTGGAGTTCCACTCCTTCAACAAGGCATCCCTCAACAAAATTTATAACTTTAATCTATGTGTGCATGTAAACATAGATGCACACTAATATTTTAGTCAAACTTGACAAATGATTGCTACATTAGATAATGCAACGTAAATCCATCTCTCCCTATACACACTCACGAAAAGGTATCCATGATCATCCAAGGGACAATATTTAATGAAACTAACAATGTTATCAACTTAATGAGATATTAGACTAAGGAAACTTGACCAATTTCAATGGGGCAATAAAATTACCATAGTTTCTTTAACTATGGCTTATAAAATCATCATTAGTGTACACAAAATCATGAAAAACACCTTTATTAAAAAAAATGATATAATGCAAAATCTTTTAATGTTTTAATTAAAAAATGTTTTTTTTTTAAACAAATTTAATAATTAAAAAATAATTTCCAAACGTTTTTTTTTAATAAAAACAATAAAAAATGATTAAAACAAAAAAAATTAATATAATTTTAAAAACAAATTTAAACAAAAAGAAGAAAAAAATCAAATGAAATAAATTTTAAAAAATTATATATATATATATATATATATATATATATATATATATATATATTAAAAAATCTAGATAATAAATAATATTTATTTATTTATTATTTCAAGAATAAGTCCGTTTTCTACTTGCATGACACGGTTCAATTTCGAATGCTACTACTATATAGCCTCTAGGTGCCTACATATACCTCTTCCATAGACCTTGTTAAGTTAGGGATTTGAACCTCAAATCTCTTTGTACATAAGCTAATTGAGTTGCCCCAAAAAACTCACATAAAAAATAATATTAAAATATAAATATCTTACCAAAAAAATTGAGGACTCCCATGTTTGACTTGCATACACTGAGGCATGTACAACACTTAATTAAAGTTTATTTGTATAAAGAAACTTAATCCTCATTCCTCCACTCTCTATGAGTGCAAAATTGAAACTAAAATGCTAATAATCGTCCGTGAGCTAACTAAATGCTTGATTTAGCATTAATGCTTAGCAAATTCGGCCTATGTGGAAATCAAAATTGTGCCAAATCATGGACTCTAGAAGCAGGGGTGGATCTCTTTGCTATAAAAAAAAAAAAATGATTTTCCATTCGATGGCAACATTTACTGCATTGACTGAGCATCTTTGTAATATCCCTGGAATTGTGAATTAACATTTAATAGTTATTTAATATAAATATAGTATGAATATTAATATGTTTGACGTACAACATCAAGAGCTGGTTAGGGAAACAATTAGGTTACGTCATGAAACAATTGCGGAAGTGCTTGTAATCATATCAATTATGTAAGGGTAAAAGGAATCGTAAAAAAGGAAAAGGAAATATACCATAAAAGAACTCTATCAATAGTTGCTAACTCTCATTCACATACACATGATCATGTTGAACTCCACCTTAGATGGTAGCTTCGTATGTCTTTTGAACAAAGGTTTTGTAAGGGATGAAGAGGTACCCAAAGTTTCAAAGGGTGATTTAATTGGTTATTACATTTGGGTTTGTGTTTACACCTCCATTGGTCATCTATGATGATTTCGTCTATGTTTGTTAAGCGAGGTGGCTTCTCGGCCTAATAGAGGAGAAACCAAGTTGGCTATCTTACTAATGTTTCACAACGATTTATAGTTTTGAAGATGCATTGACTGACCCGATAAACACATTGGTTCATCTCCTTTGGTTTTTTTTATGAAATTTGGTTTTCTCTCTATGGGGAAACCTTCCTTCACCATTTAACTTGCCATTGTTCAAAGGGACATCAAGTCATAAGCCTTTTGGGTGAGATTGAGTTTACAATCCACAAAGAATATTCTAGTTTCTACGTTGAATTAAGGCAACAATCCCTTTATTGGCCAGGCAAGAATCGTTGTTTCGATATACAACACTGCATTAGGAGTCTCGTTGGGCTAAGGGATTCTTGTTTAAATGTGTAACTAGGTTCGGTCTTCATAATGACTTGTAATTATGAATTTATGTAATGAAGAAGACAAATATAATAAATTGTATTTTGTAATACTTGCCTCATGGGTTTCATGATCAAGGATTTTTTATTATAGGTCAAAGAATTCTTCTTGTTGTCTTTAGGATTTGTCATTTTGTCATAAATTTAATATAGAGTCATGTATGTGAAGTGATGTTACACTTGTAAATGTTTAGAAAGCCCTCCAAGACAAAGCACGGTTCTCCTCCTTGATGTCGGCCCCAAGATGCACTATATAATCATGTTGGCTCACATAAATTAGTCACATTGTTTCACTGGAAAAGGTTGTTTTTAGCATGGTCGAACCACTATAAATAGGTGTCTAGGCACCTCACATTATAGAAAGACAGTCTCGCATATCCCTGAGATTTTCGGGCTAGTTCAAAGGAAGACTTTGGACTTGGGCTCAATTTTCGGTCTCCCTTACAGAAGTATGTTTTGGATAGATACATGGCTTGGATAGGTACAAGAAGAGGATTAGAATAGCTCTCAGACCTCTCAATATATTACAATATTGTGGCTTGGTAATTCTCAGTAATACAATGGCTCGGTGATACTATACAGTGTTGCAGTTCGGTGATGCTCAGTGATACTATGGCTCGGTAATGCTGTACAGTGATGTAGTTCAGTGATGCTGTGATATGATTAAGTGATACGAAAATATGGCTCAGTAATACAATGATGCATGTGATGTGCTACAAGTACTACATACAACAACGTTAGTCTTCGGTGTTGATTATGTTATACTATTATGATGCTGCAACAAGGATAACAATGATAGTGATGATAACAATGAAGATGTCCATTATTCTTTCCAGATGAAATGAGAAGAAGACATTCAAGGAAACTAGAGCTTGGTCTTAGAGGAGCTAGATGGGTCAAGGGTCATGGTGTTGGTACTCGTCAACTAAAAGTCTATAAGAAGAATTTATGATCGGGTTTTCCTCTCCAAGAGGGAGAGGTTTTGGGCCTGGCTTGCTAGCCTAAGTATTTGTGTCTCTTGTGCATTTGATAATTGACTTGATCGGAAGAACATAATAATATAACGAAGATAAGTTATAAGTAAAAGAAGCATAATGAAATCACAAGTAATTATCACGAAAGAGAAATATTAATAAATGCCCTAATTTGTAAACATGGTTTCAGAGCTAAGGTGATGAAGACAAGAAAGGGAAGTTTAATAAGAAGGCACAAGGTTCAAGCTTCAAAGGAGACAACAAGGATATATTTTTCTAGAGGACATCAAAGAAAAATAAAGGATCTATATTAAAGAAGGATCTAGGTTGAAAAGTCAAAACCCTATATCCAAGGAAGAAAACCCTCATTCAAGAAGCAATTTGCAAGGAGTTGGTGAAACCCTCAAGCCATCTCAAGAAGTCCAAAGACCTTAAAGGACTTATACATCAAGGTCCTCTCAAGAGGAAAAACAAGATCAAGGATGTGATCTTTATCTTCAAGGAATCTAAAGCTATATCGTGATTGAAGCCAAGTCAACATTATTGGAGACATCATCAAATCATCATTTTGCTGAAGCTATCATCAAGTCATCCTTGATCATCATCATCATCAAGGATCCAAGGTGATTTACCGCTTTACACCACTCCTGAATAAGTCTATCTAAGAGGGAGCTTCTACTACTATCTACATCATCAACAAGGAAAAATCCAGTAAATGAAGAAAACATCTACTCAAGTAAGTATCTTTATGACTTCATCTGAATTTTTCAAAATGTCTTTTTGCAAAGAAAGCAACAAATTGGTTGGGGTTTCAAACTTTCTTGCATGGAAGAAAATGACAGATCTAAATCTTATTGAGAATGAAGTCATGGACTATATCAAAGGGTCGACAACTAGACCTTCAAAGGAAGATACTCAAGCACATGCCAAATACATGAAGGGAGGCATAATAGCCCATATGATTCTTATAGAATCCATAAAGGACTCTCTCATCCCCTATGCATCAAAACTAGAATCTTCAAAAGAAATATATAACAATTTGGTGGAGCTATTCTTGGTGAGTACTGCATGGGAAGTAATATCTCTGAGACAAGAACTATACAAGTTGAAGCTGTCAAGAGAGGAAGGAATCACTTCATATTTTATGAATATTTCTGAAATACAAGATCAACTACAAGAATTGGGAGAAGTAATATATGATAGTGAAATGACTACAGTGGTACTAAATTCTCTACTAGAGGGATGGGGAAAATTCACTTCAAGTATCTATGGAATAAAGAAGCAACACCATTCCAGGATCTATGGTCTCTATGCAAGATAAAAGAGACTAGATTAAAAGCTAAAATTGATACAGGATCAAATGAAGAAAATCAAGCCTATGTTGCCATGTCAAGAAGAAAGGGAAGATTTGGTAACTTTGGTCCTCAAAATAAAATGAGAAACATGGATAAGATACGATGATATGGATGTAATGAACTTGGGCACTAAAAGAACTATTGTGCCAAATATAATAAGGACAAGAGGAAAAAGGAAGAAGCCCATGTTGCCAGAGAAATAAAAGAACCTGATTCAAAGAAACATAAGAAAGAAGAAGTTAGAGATCTCTATTATGATTGAGATCATCTTCCTCTTTAAGAGGTATCTTTCGATTGTATATTAGATAGATACATCACTTTAGAATTGGCATCATGATGGAAGCATTGAAGGAAGAGCACTTGTCATAGGAGGATGTCTATAACACATTTATGTGACAACTATGATATGAGATAAGTGTCTCCTGGGAACCTCACTGAAAAATAATATTTATAGAAGGCAGTCATCTAGATCAAATTTCATCATTCATTAATCAATATGGAAACAAGTGCCGACATTTGCTAATGGAGTCCTCTTTGGATTCACTGGTTAGAAAGAGAGAAAAAAAGTTTCATCAAGAATTCTAACCTGCAGAATTCTAGGATTAGGATATGATAATATATTGATGAAGCAGGTCAAGAGAATGAAACTTTTCATTCTAAGGAAAACTGTTGCAGGATGATTCAAAAGGAAAAGAGATTAGGTACATGTATATTTATGCTTACACTACATGATATGAAGTCATGTCATATGGTTGCAGGTAATATACTTCTATCTTCAGAAGTATGAACAAAAGGAAAATAGAATTTCTTCCGATGCATAGGTTGCCAAAAGGGATGATCCATACTAGATGAAATCAACATAATATGTCCTCATATAGAATATGAGGTGGTTGTACACAATCAAGAAACTGAATACTGAAACTCCTGGGAATAAAATCAAATTGTGTGGAGAAAGAAAGGAAGAGATCGTGAGAAGTGAAACCATGATAAAAAGTGGTCAACATCCAAGGAAGCCAAGAAGACTTGAATAGAAAATCTTCTGGGAAGATATGCAGAAGTCTGGAAAATATGGAGACCCTTGAAAATACATATCTTTAGGAGGTGTCAACTTGGAAACGAAGGATGTCGATGCCTAGGAGATGTCATGGTGAAATACCATCACTAAGGTAACATTTTATTTAAAAGTTCATATTTATAATTAAATAATATCTATTGAGCTTATGCAGGGCTGCCAAAAGAAAGCATATGTCTTCCACAAGTTGATAACCATATGTCAGGATGGAAGATCCTTGGAAGAAGTATGGTTTGAAGAAAAACAACATGGTATGAAGCTAGACCATATGAGAAGATTAATTGATCACTTTCTGATAGAAGATATGACTCTTGGATGAAAGTGATGGATGATTTATTCCCTATGAAGAGATCCCAAAGATGAAGACTCCTCAACAATGAATAAATTCATGACATCGAAGAAAGGAGTTCTTCATGAGCAGCTGGGTGTTTTCATCACTGCTGCTATAGGTCCTTGATTAAGAGGGAGCCTAGTAATAAGTTTCTTAATTGGAAGAAACTTGGTAATTCCTAAGCCGAGAGGGAGCTTAGGTACATTCTTTGTACATGAATGAGTATGTTCCACTTGTGGAATATGTCCTCCCTAGTCGAGAGGGAGATAGAAATGTCATTTTTCTTTTCACTTGGGAAGACATAATGGAGAATTGGGTAATCATCTGGCATCCGATACTCTTGAGGATGTATTAGGGAATCCAAGGTAAGAGTAGTCGCGGAAGGAAAAATATTATTTGAGGACTTGGAATCCAAGATAATAATAGTCTTGGACATATCTTGAGTGAACCCAGGTGGGATATGATCCAAGAGAGACAATGATGTAAGTGTCTATTCATCATTGGTCTCGCCAGCATTGGAGCTCACGGATCTCGTGGAGAGATGGAGCTATTAGTAAATGATTTGCACTATGAAAATGCTACTTGATATGATGCTATCCAGATGGGATTACCAATTTGATTCTTCTTATGAGATTCTTCAGATTGAGAGTGACCATGTACCATTATGAATACCTCCCTAGTTAAGAGGGAATGTTGAAATGTGTAACTAGGTTCGGTCTTCATCATGACTTGTAATTATGATTTTATGTAATGAAGAAGACAAAGATAATAAAATGTATTTTTTAATACTTGCCTCACGAGTTTCATGAGCAAGGAGTTTTTATTATAGGTCAAATAATTCTTCTTGATGTCTCTAGGATTTGTCATCTTATCATAAATTTAATATAAAGATGTATATGAAGTGATGTTACACTTTCAAATGTCTAGAAAGTTCTCCAAGACCAAGCATGGTTCTCCTCCTTGATGTCGACCCCAAGATGCACTATAATCATGTCAACTCATAGAAATTAGTCACATCGGTTCACTGGCAAAGGTCGGCTTATTAGCATGGTCAAACCACTATAAATAGGTGTCTAGGAACCTTGCATTACAGAAAGACAATCTTGCATATCTCTAAGATTTTCGAGCTAGTTCACAGGAAATGACTTCGGACTTGGGCACAATTTTCAGTATCCCTTACAGAAGTATGTTTTGGATGGATACATAGCTCGGATAGGTACATGAAGAGGATTGGAATAGGTCTCAGACCTCTCAGTATATTATAGTATTGTGGCTTGGTAATGCTCAGTAATACAATGGCTCAATGATACTATACAATGTTGCAGTTTGGTGATTCTTAGTGATACTATGGCTCAGTGATGTTATACAATGTTGAAGTTCTGTGATACTCAGTGATACTATGGCTCGGTAATGTTGTACAATGATGTAGTTCGGTGATGTTGTGATATGATCAATGATACAAAGATATGGCTCAGTGATAGAATGATGTATGTGATGTGCTACAAGTATTACATACAACAACGTTAGTCTTGGGTGTTGATTATGTCATACTATTATGATGTTGAAACAAGGATGAAAGTGATAGTGATGATAGCAATGAAGATGTCCATTATGCTTTCCAGATGAAAGGAGAAGAAGACAGTCAAGGAAACCAGAGTCTTGGTCTTGGAGGAGCTAGATGGGTTAAGGGTTATGGTATTGGTACTCGTCAACTGAAAGTCTATAAGAATAATTTATGATTGGGTTTTCCTCTCCGAGAAGGAGAGGTTTCGGCCCTAGCTTGCTAACCTAAGTATTTGTGTCTCTTGTGCATTTGAAATTGACTTGATGAAGAACGTAATAATCTAATGAAGATGAGATATAAGTAAAAGAAGCATAACGAAATCACAAGTAATTATCATGAAAGAGAAATTTTAATAAAAACCCTAATTTCTCAACAATTCCAAGTATTAAAAATATAAGTAGTTTGTGTTATTTTTCTCGAAAAAAGAGATGCATATAACCCTTATGCGTAGAAGATAAAAAATCATGATATTTTCCTGAAAAAGAAACATATATTTTCATGCAGAAAAATAATAGTTATTATGTTAGATTTCTTGTAAAATAAATATGTATTTACATGCAGAAAAAAGAATAGTTGTTGTGTTACATTTTTTGAAAGATAATATGTGTTCATATGCACTAGAATATTAGTTATTTTGTTAGCTTCATTTTGGATAAAGATTATGTATTCGAATGCACAAAGATAACAACTATTGTGCTAGTTTACCTTTAAAATATGGGTAGTTGCGGTGGTTTTTCTTTTGGAAACTATGGGAAGAAAAGTAATAGTAGTTGTGGGAAGATTTCCCTTTGCTTGTGGGATAAGATAGTAATACTTACGATGAATCTTTTAACTCTTATCATGTTCTTGTGGACAGAAGTAAAATATAATTATTTCTCTTTCTCATAATACATGTGAAGTAGGTATAAGTGAGCATGCCTTGGTAATTTTTATATATTTTATTTTATGCATGTGATATTTGGATAGATATACAAGCCGAACATGATAAGATGTTTAAAGTATAACTAGTAGAAGATTATTATTTGGGAATGATAAATGTTTTATATAATCATGATGTTAGAATTGTTGACGATAGTAATTGTAGGAAACGATTGTGACTTATGTGAATGATGGATTGTATTTAATATTATGGTAGATAATGAACTGAAGAATCGTCAAACCCTAGATAATCCACTACATGGAACAACTAGGCCACAAAGACACATTGCTCGAGGAATTGTGGGGTAAATGATATCGTGATTAATGTAATGGCCTCTAGCTTGTTATGTTTGAATTTGAGATGATGTTTCTTTGTAAGATTTTTAACAATGGTCAAGGGATGGACTCCCTTACTGTCATTGAGTGAGGGGTGAACACCTTCATGAAACGTTTAATAAAATAAATGTTTGTTGGTTTTTCCCTTCAGGTTTTCCAAGGTATATCGATGTCCATTTATGTGTTTTCCTATTATGTCATTCTAATGATGTTGCTTCCTTACATGACGCTGACACTTACATTATCAAATATGGGATTAACTAGCCTAATTAAACGAAAAATGGTAATGATGTACACAAGGAGCGTTATATTAATATGTTGTAACATTGATTGTTACATTATGTGACTTGTTATTCCATTTCTAATGTTATTTTATGTAATGAAAATGATTTTATCTAATGGTCAGTTAAGGAATATGGAATAAGTGATTGGGAATATTACATGCTAGTAAATTTCGTAGATGTTACAATCTCTGTGTGAAATCTTGTGGATCTAGGAAGAAGTTGTCCATCTATGTTCTCAATTTTCTATGAATGCCTATAAATATCTTAACGAAAGAGAAGTTATTAAATTGAATTATTTTTTATAAAAATAGGTAAAAACAATTTTTCTAACAAAAAATAAAATATAATAACGCAAATAGATTTTAATTGATTTATTAACTCTTATTGGAAAAAATGTAAATAAAATGTAAGAACAATAAAGTAAAATAGAATAAATATCATTCAAATGATTTAAGTGGCTTGTTAATGATAAAATAAAACTTTATTACGAAACAATTACCCATAGTTAAATTCAAACAAAATTTTAATTCATTATTGTAGCTCACTAAGAATTCCAAATTTATCATATGTTCTAACAACACAACATTACTAAAAAGGCTTCAATACATAATCATATTATAAAACTCTAATAACAGATGATTTATTGCAAATTTCAAATTTATCATATAATATATGTTGATGATGATGATGATGATGGTTAACGTCCACTGAGACATCTTAAAAGGCTAGGAAGGTTAGTATTGCAACAAATATTATGAAATTGAGCTCTAATGTGGTTGTAGGCGGGGCACTCTAAGAGGAAGTGTTTTTCATCCTCGATGTTCATATTCTCACAGAGATGGTAAATCCTTTCCATCCATGGTGTTTTAGGAACTATCCAACTACCTGTTTCATTATGGAGCTCATGAGAGTTCGTTCTAATATTGGCTATATTAATTTTCTTCTTTGAGCTAGTTAAAACAGAGAGATACTTTTGATATTCTAGGGTGGGGTTGATGACCTCCTTATAATATCTTAATTTTCTTTTAGCTGCTAGATCTTTCTCACACCACATTTTTTCTTTGAACTTAGAAGTAACAATTTTTTTAATGTTATTAATGTTTTGCAATGCAACATTCTCGTCAATCTCCCAATGGTTTAACCAGGCCCTAGTGTCTTTATACCAAAATATTTTAAGCCTGGCTGGAATTTAAAGCTAGCTTAGGAAGTCTATGGTCTCCTATGCTATTGAGCTTGTGCTTGTACAACAGAAGCCTAGTCATAGCTAGGTTCTCGATAGGGGAAAGACCCACTTCTATAAGGATAATAGATTTATCATATAATAAATAGTTATGAAAACTAGAGAAACAAAAAAATCATGATTAAAAAACCTTTAATACATGATGATGATTTGTTATGATTTAAAAATTTAAAAACATGAATGAAATTTATTAGGGATATTATTCTTATGAATTTGTGATTTAATTTTTCAATTTTTGAAAATTTTATAATGAAGCATAACAAAGATAAATCATCAATTAGAAATATAAATCAGCTTTACTTGAAAAATAACAAAGACAAATTATTACTTAGAAATATAAATCACCTTTACTTGAAAGATAACAAAGATAAATCATCAATCAAACATATAAACCATTTTTACTTAAAAGATCAAAAGAATCAAAATTATAATTTCATTTAAATCTCTTGAAAATATAAATTTATAAATTTATACTATCACATTAATTATATATGGAAAGGATCTGCCATCTCTGTGAGAATATGAACATCAAGGATGAAAATCACTTCCTCTTAGAGTACCCGAGTACAACCACATTAGAGCTCAATTTCATAATCTTTGTTACAACACTGACCTTCCTAGCCTTTTAAGATGTCAAAATTATAGTGAGCTCGGGAGGTTTCTCTCCAAGCTTTTTGAGCATAGGAATAAAATCTTAAATCAAACTAAATAACTCTTTTCTTTAGGTTCGATAGACCAAAAATTGGTCTCAATGGACGTTAACCATCATCATTATCATCATATATATATATATATATATATTAAAATATAAATTTATGAATTTTAAGTTTATATTTATAATTTTTATTATGAAATTTAAATTAAAAAATTATAAATCTTCTAATAATTATAAATTATGAATTTCACTTTTACATCATTATAATTTTATCGTATTATAAATTATGAATTTTAATTTTACAGCATTATAATGCTTTCGTAAATATAATTATAAATTTTATAAATTATGAACTTCACTTTTACATCATTATAATGTTATCGTAAATATAATTATGAATTTGATATTATATTTTTTTATAAATTATGAATTTCACTTTTACATCATTATAATGTTATCCTATTATAAATTATGAATTTCAGTTTTACATCATTATAATGTTATCATAAATATAATTATGAATGTGATATTATAATTATAAATTTTATTATGAAATTTAAATTAGAAAATTATAAATTGTAAATATAAATATTATATATATATATGAGAAAATTATAAATTTTTTTATTATTATATATTTTTATATATATAAAATTGAATTGAGATTTTTTTTTAAAAATATATAATTTTGAAAAATAAATTGTTTACTAATTCACTTAAATTTAAGATCTTTTAAATTTATTTTATTGATAATTTTTCAAATTTTAAATAGGATTTGAAAACTCTTAATCTAACTATTACATATAGAGGTTAGCATATAAAAATCAAGATATGGTCTTTAACCAGAGCATGTGCTATCATTAGGTAGGATTCAAATATTACTTGGAGCCATGGTCTAACTATCAAGATATGGTCTTTAATAAGAGATATGTGCTATCATTAGGTAGGATTCAAATATTACTTGGAGCCATAGTCTAACGAGGTCACAATTTTTCCTGGAAAATAATGGAAATTATGGTAGGATTTTCAAAAATTTGGTGGAAATTTTTGAAATCCAAGTTACGATTGTCAAGATTCAATATTTTGGGCACCCCAGGGGTTCTTGTTCTTGATGGTGCTAAATCTATTTCCACCATCCAATAAACAATTTAAACACTCCCAACATTAGTTTTTTTTTAATTTTCTTTTCACCAAATTCTGATAAAAATTTCATCGTCTTGGCGAAATTGTGGCCTTAGTAGACAACACCTTACTTGGATGTCGTTTGTGCTATAAAAATGACTTTAGGTTTTTTTCTCCAAAATGGGAGGTACACAACTAACTCCAACTTTAAGGGGGGATTCTAGTCAAATTGCTCTTCAATGTTAATTTCTTGAAATTGGGCTCACTATTTAGCGTTATTTTTTTTGAACTTGAGCATAAGTTGATTGTAAATTTCATAATATTTTGAAAAAATGTTTGTGAACAAAATTAAATGGTTTAATTTTTTCATTTCCGAGTTGGTTATTTGATTAGATTAGAGGTTCAAAAATCTGTAATTTTTGCTCATGAGGGTCGGGGTGGGGTAAAACATTGGAAAAAACATATATGGGTCAGGGTGGAGGAAAATATTGAAAATAACATATATAATATAAAGATGGCCATTCTTAATTACCTCTTGAAAGATTGCATCCTTGGAAGTATGCCCATGGGTCGGGGTGGGGGAAAATATTGAAAATAACATATATAATATAAAGATAACCATTCTTAATTACCTCTTGAAAGATTGCATCTTTGGAAGTACGCCTTAACCTACTTCATTTGTAATATTGTAGCATAAAATTTTCCTTTGAATAAAGGCATATAGATGATCAAATATGTCCTCAATGAGCCTTAACTTGTTTTTAATCACTTCTCAACATGGCAATTTCATGAGCACTTTATTAAAAAGAATTATTTCCTCACTTCATAGTTTCGTATCAACTCCCATATGATATGTTATCATCCCATCCATCCATTTAATCTATTATAGGTATTTTTTAAGAGTTTGATAAGTCTTTTCTAGGCACGCTGAAACTACTAAACAAACAACCAAAGACAAGAATTAGGACAATTGGAAATACAAGAGACATTGCACATCCTTCTTACCATTAAATATGTTTTGCAATAGATTAATAATTTTCTAGAATTGTCTAGGAATAACTGTTTCTAGAGATATCTAGAGCTAACAAAAACTTTCTAAAAATATTTGGACTAGCGATGTCTAAAAATATCTTTCTAAAAATGAATTGGACTAATAAATAATTGCTCGAATACTTCAAGTAACATGACATATTATATTTTAACATTCCCATTTAATATCAAATATTACATTCACCAACACTAACAATGCTTAAGTGTTGTCTCTAAAATTCAAAAACATTTTTTCCCAATCGTTTGGTGAAGATATCTACTAGTTGATCTCTAGATCCACAAAACTAAAGAGATATGTCACCATCATTGACAAGCTCATGAATGAAGTGATGATGAATGTCCATATGCTTTCTTTTCTTGTGAAACACATGGTTCTTTGAAAATGCAATTGTTGAATTGTTGTTGCAAAAAATATAGGTTGCCTCTTTCTCAACATGTGCAAGATCTTTCAAAAGTCTTCTTAGCCATACTGCATGGCATGTTGTAGTAGCTACTACATATTATTATTTTGTGGAAGATATTGGGGTAATAAGTTGTTTCTTAGAATCCCATGAAATCAAATTTGTGTCCAAATGAAAAACATATCCTAAAACGTTTTTCCTATCATCAATACTAGTAGTAAAATCATTGTCGATATATCATGTAAGTATGTTGTCTTCAAAACTTTTGTATTAGAATACATAATCACTTGTACCTACAATATACCTCAAAGTTCTTTTTACAACTTTCCAGTGAAATTCCTTGGGAGTCTCCATAAATCTAGAAATGTAACCAACCGTATACATAACATCAGGTCTAGTTGCAGTAAGGTACATACTATCATACCATCACATTGTTTGCTCAATTTCATTCCTATTGTAATAGGTGTCTCTGTTGGTTTGCATTTTTCCATTTCGAAATAGATAAAGACAGGAACACAACCCAATGCTCTTCTTTTATTGCCTCTTCAAAACAAGTAGGTTGTTAGGATAATAAAGGAAAAATTGGCTTGTTGAACCATGCCATCGCGCTGCACATATATTTCCCTTCAACTGCTTGTTCTCTTATTTCTCACTAAACTTATTGACTCATTGCTAGAAGAAAGACTATTTCTCTAATTTATTTCTGAATATGTTGATTCTCTCTTAGGAAAAAAAAATTCTTCTTGTCTTTGCATGTATAATCTTGGCAATCTTACTAAAGGGACTTGTTATCCTGAACTTTCCACTTGTTCATCTGTTGGGAAATATGGATGTCTTCTATCCATTGCTTCATTCTCTTAATCATTCCAAGTTTTTTCCTCCTAGAATTTTACATCTCTACTCACCACAGATTACTTAGTGACTAGATTGTATAACCTACAAGATTTGGATTGTTTACTATATCCAATGAAAATGCATTTTTTATTTTTCATTTCATGGTTAAGCATCTTGTTCAAGAACCAGGAACTAGTAGAACCCCAAGACACCAAATTCCATTTTACATTGGAGTTCTATTGGCACACTCAAACTTTTGTAACACATGCCCTCCTCACTCAGGATGTAGAATTGTTGGAACTCAAACAATGTCTTGACGATCTGGATAAGCAAGGGTGCATGTTGTTTTCTCTCTGCACCTAGTTGGTGAAGAAGCATGGTGTATCCTCATTTCTAAAGTCGCGAGACACTTCAAGGAAAACCTCGTTGATGTCTCAAAAGACCCTCTAGCTTAGGTGACCTTACTTAAGCCTTGTGGTTTTTTCAGTTTTAAATTGTATTTTTGACTTTGTGTTTCTAGCTTTTAGTAGTTTAAATTGGATTGGGGCTAGTCTAATTTCCAGTATGGCCAACTAACCATGAAAATCTCTTTTCAAACTTTATTGATGATGCTTAATTTCCCTCTATGCAATCTTCAAGTCCCTTTTATACACTATCAACCTTAAGTTTTTTTTGTTTTTTATATACAACTCTTATTTCCTAATAATAAAATAGATAACTTATTATTATTATTATTATTCAATTTTAAGGTCACTGCCAAGCCACACACCATGAGAAGAACCTACAAATCTAAAACCCAAAAAATATCAAACCAAATTTTTATCTTTTGAAAAATATATATGTATAATTAAAAAACTAATTAAATATTTTAAAATAATCTAATTAAAACAACTTAAATGAAATTTATTTCAGTGCAAAACCACCCAAACTCACCAACCCACCCACTTTTTGGAATGCCACCTGCATACCCTCTAGTAAGCCGCAAACTAACTCAGAGGAAAGTTGAAGAGCCAACCTTGTCGAAGGTCGCAACCATTGGCAAAGAGACTTCATCAACGATCAGCCTCAAGCAACCATGACCGGCTTTCAAAAAAGCCCCTCCCCTCCGTTGAAAACCAATGAAAAGTCGTCTTCCCTTTTCTAATGCTATCATGGTGGAAAGCTATGAACCCTCCTTTGAAAACCAATGAAACTATCTCTGTATTCCTTTTTATAAAGCTATCATGGTTAAGAAAGGAAGAGGAATATCATTGGTGACTGGATTGGGAAGCGCTGCGTGGTTAAGTTATATTTAAAAATAATAAAATAATATTTATATTAATAAATAAAAATAAAAATAGTAATAATAAAAAAATAATATTTATAATAAATAAAAACTTTTAATGTTATATTTAGATAAAATAATTAAAATTTATTTTGAGTACTTTATGGTATAAAGTATTTAATTTTGCCTTTGATTTGTATTAGTTTACTTTTAACTAAAAATTTATGTTGTTTATCTAAAATTTAATATTAAGATTTTTTTTGTTATTTATTATTATTATTTAAATATATTTATTTGTAATATGATTGGTTGAAGTCTTATTCTCTGTTTTTTAATAACTTTTATTTCTATTAATTACTAATTTTTTGTTTTACCTTTGACCAAAAAGTTATGTTGTCTATACAAAGTTTAATATTGATAATTTTTTTTTTGTTATTTATTATTATTATTTAAATATATTTATTTGTAATATGATTGGTTGAGGTCTTATTATCGGTTATTTAGTAACTTCTATTTCTATTAGTTACTAATTTTTTGTTTTTAGTTGTATTTCATTTTTATTTAACTTTGTGATTTTTTTTTTTTTCTAATATTTCTATTTTCATGACTTCTAGTGTTTTTCTCCATATTTTCAATTAAAGATGACTTATTATCATATTAAAAACATATTTTAATAAATTTGATTATAAAAAATTATATATATTTGTTAATATAAACAATTTTAATTTTTGGTGATAGCATTTAACAATACAATATTTTATTAGTTGTTTTATTTTTGTGATGCATTTATTTATTTATTTTGAACAATGCAATATTTTATATTAATAATAACAAATTTTATATAGATAAAATTTTGTCTTTATGTGATTATTATTTTTTAGTTTAATTAAGCTGTATTTAAGCTGTACTAGCAACTATGTAGCCCTTGTTACTTAATAGAATTTAGATGTCATGTAAAAATAATATTATTAATATTATGTGATGTGCAATTCATTCAATTTTAAATTAACATGTAGTATTTAAAACATAAATATATTAATAAAAAAATAATATTAATAATAAGTAAAATATTTCAATATCTATATCAAATAATTTAATTTTATATTAGAAAAATAAAGAAATCTTTTTTTTTTCATTTTTAATATGTAATTGAGATATAATATTTAAAATTAATTAATAACTAATATAAATCAAATATTGAGTACAAGATTTAAACATATATAGATATCTTATTTCATTAAAATGTTCTTTGTTTCTAAATCAAGATATTAACAAAGATTTGTAATTTTTTGGATATTTAATATGGAGTTACACTAACATTTTAAAATATATAAAAACATCCACGCACGCACACACACACACACACACACACACATATATATATATATATATATATATATATATATATATATATATATATTGTTTTACTCAAAATGACATAAATCCATTTTAATTTCAATCTAAAAAAGTTGAGAAAGAAATCAAATCTCTAGAAATAAGTTAAAAATTTGGGGAAAAATGATGTATCAATATTCTTTCATAATTATCTTTAAAGTGTTTTAAAGATTTAATTAAAAAATTAAGAGAAATAAAATGAAATAAACAAAGTAAAATTTAAAAACTTTTCTTATTTTTAAAAGTAGAACTTTAAATGAAATATAAAAATGAAAAGATTTACCTTTTAATAATAATAAAAATAATAATGTATTATCAACTGAAAAAACATCACTTTACAAATTATAAATAAAAAAAGCACCCCTTTATAAAGAAAAAAATATATTAATGGTTCTCTTTCTGCTTTTATAAAAAGGAAGAAACATTTTTTTCCCTTTCACCCATTACTTGTGAGAAATTTCAAGGAAATTAGGGATAATGAAGGAATTAGACAATCGTGATGAGTGATGGGTTGCATAGAGAGATTAACCCACTTAATTGTTGAGAAGTTTGTCATTAATGTCAAAGCAAGAATAGGCCAAACATGATAGTTCAAAGAGAAATGAAGAGCAATTGATAGAAAGAATAGTAGATATTTAAGACATCGTGATCTCCCATCTGGCAAGGGTGCACTTTATAATGAAGATCATTGACATAACTAAAATTATTGGTGTTTTGAAACAATTGACATGGGATTTGCACTGGGGAAAATTTCACAAACAGAAGCCAATCCCTTTTTTTATTTGCCTTTGGAAAACACATCTCAGCATGCTAGTAATAAATTTCTTGATAAATTTAAAAGTTGCATACATGGGGCTTGAATGAGTTCTAAGATGCAAAACATAACATGATTATAGTGTGTTGCATGAGCTCTGGTACCCTATTGATTATGATCTTGTTCGCATGGTTGCTAATATAGTATATTAGAATTATATGAATGGGAGTATTTTGTTAAAAATATATGGTTAAACTTGTACAGGTTGGCCATAGAATTACAAGTCAACCCCAACACAAACTTCATGTCAACTCAAAAAAATATGTGCCCTTTTGAAACTTTTTTTTTTGGTTTCAGTTCGGCTCTAAAATAGGTGCCCCTCCCAATCAATATAAACATGCCTTAGCTGTGGGCATTCTAGGCAAGTACATTCAGTGGATCTAACTCAAATATCTTTGGAGCGGTCTGAGGCAATAAGAAGGAGAAATCTCAAAGCATGAAGAGTTGCAATCAAGGTTATAATGCAAAGTATTATTTGATGCTTGACAACATACCAAAATACTTGGTTAGGTGTTGGTCTTGGTTTTTATTCTTCTTATTGTGACTTGTTGGTTAAAACCGAGCCTAATATGAGGCTAGCCTGAGGCTCCACTTGAGGTAAACTTTAACCTTAAGGAAGAGCGAAATTCAACCTTTATAAAAGCCTCAGTTCGACCCTTGTTTAAGCCTCCATTTGCACCTATTTTCGACCTTGTAATAGGGCTATCCAACCCCGTGAAATATTTTATGAGGAAACACAATTTGACCTTGTGTGTAATGTTCCTTTTTTAGAAACATTGTCAATCAACAAGGCAAATCTATTCCAGAGATAGACTGTAGGGGCATTTACTGGATTCGTCACCTTTGAACAAAGGATGAGCTCTAGAGGCTACCTGGCCCACTAGCAGACTCTGTCTATAGAGTGATTGTCAAAGGACAATATCCCCAAATAGGGAAATACAACAAGATTGGGAAACCCCAACATTGCAGCTATAGCTATAACAAATGCACCAAATGGAAATAAAAATGAATCCATGAATACATAAAATGCCGGAGAATCTAATGGCCATCACATTAATACATAGCAGCAAATAAGAATACAATTCCTTGAGGGAATGACCACTCAAGATAGGCACTAGAAGCCTCAAGAAACCTGTACATGTGAATATGAGAATACATTGTTGCATAAGGAAACCCAAGGCCATGACTGCGCAGTTCATATAAGGGACTGCTGCATAAATAATGAAAATACATAGATATGAAAATTTAGTCTCAAATAAAGAAGGGGGAGAAAGATCTCAACCCCTGAAAATACATAACAACAATCCTCTAAAAGGATTGGCTGAAAACTATACAAAAATGGCATTTTGAAAAAATGCCGAAGTTGCTGGGCAGCAACAACTCAAGAGCTGGAAATGGATGGAGAAGGCTGAAATAGCTGCTGTAGATGAAGAGCCCTTCTCCAATGAAAGTATGAAGTGAAAGGCTGATTCTTTCACCCAAGACTTCCACTCCAAAATCTGCTAATCCCTCACAGCAAATATCCACCCATGAAAATGCTGTCTAAGAGAGGGACTACGCTGCCTCTGATGGAAAGTGGTTGGCCTGATGCCAAAGATGATGGGATATGCTCTAGAACCGCTTTTTCTGATCTACCAATGGATGGAACCTCTCTCAATTGAAAAACTAGCTCCGGATGGTGTGTGGAAACCTCCGCAGCAGCACCCAGCAACACCCAACAACACTGCACAATATCTGCTCCAGAAACTGCGCTGATGTAGATGGTTGAAGCTATGGCCTGAATGCCAGAATATGGGGAATGGAGTGCAATCCTTCATGAGCTACTCAAGAAGCAGAGGAATTCATAAACAGAACTCCCTCATGCCCGAAGGCACTGCAGCTCTGCTGAACAACAAGAGGCAGCAACAAGTCTTCAAGACTCAAATGTACAAGGATCAAAGATGTGCACAATGGCTGCCTTGCTGCTCTTTTAAACAATGAGCCTTCCCTCCATGGACCCTACTTCGAATTAGGGTTTCCTCTCTCTAGAAACTTCCCTCCTATGTTGTCCCACATAGTGCTTTCCAACTCATGCCAACGTAGTTTGACTCGGTCAACCTTGGCCAAGCCTTCATGCAAAAACCCCTTTTCACACATGGGGGTGTGAAATCCAGCTCCAACATGATCCTCTTTCATACTTAGAGGATTTTTATTCTCTAATCAAGCAAAGAATGGGTTCCCTACCCATTTTATTCATCTCTTATCAAAAATTAATGTTCCATAAAAATTTGGAACATTACATTGTGACAAGACTTTCTGAGGCAACATAATTCAGCTTTGTCACAGGTTTAGAGGCAGTTCAATTAATTTTCTTGGGAAGATATGTTGAGGTATCCTTAATCCCAAGTTAGGGTTCTATTAATTGCGGAGTGAGACCTATGTCAAGGATTGTTAGAGCAGCTACCAAGGCTTGTTAAAAGGTATGAGATAGCAGTGTTATTGTAATTTGGGTCACTATCCCTGGTACGAGAGCCTAAGAGTTCTTATTTTAAATCTTTTTATTAAGAGTGGCAGGGTGGTGCTAGGAAAGGAAGTGGTAGCTTCCATCATATTATAAATAATATATATATATATATATATATATATATATATATATATATATATATATATATATATATATATATATATTATAATGTTACTTTGATGTGATTGGTTAATGCTTCATGATCCTAAATTGTAACAAAAAAGGAAACATTGATTCACCCTCCTCTTAGTATTTCTAACATTGAAAACCAACCCATGTAGGCATTGATGCAGGTTGTACATTGGTTTATATGGTTTTTAGAGAGTATAGTGATTTGGAGTGGGATAATCGTTGCACCTTCATTAATCACCATGCATGCTAGATATTTGAGATTGCAACATTGATGGTAAGAAGTGGTTTGTCCAGTTGGAGTGTCTACAAGAAATACAAGCAAGAAAACCTAGGGTGTTTTGGAATCATTGGATTTGATGGATATGATTATGTTGGACTCTTAGCACAATGTTGTTTTTAAATGATAAATGTTTTTTTGAGTTAACTGGTGTTAGCTTGATTGGCACTTGGAGAAAGCATGGGGGAAAAACTTGGAGAAAGCATAGGGGCAAAATTTGGAAAATTCAACATAGTTTTACCACCTTTAGTCAAATCCATAAATGTTGGGACTCACTAGCGGGTATGCTTGATAGAAATTCCAACAACAAGGAAGAATCTTCATGAGGGTAGGTTTTTATTAGGGAAATTTTAGTAGCTAATATTCACAAATGCGCTACTTTTCCATGTTTTTTCAAAAGAAAAGATTGGCTAATTTCCATTTTCCTAAAAATGATTCACCCAAATTTTATAGGATAATATTTACCTTAAAAATCACGAAAATTTATAATTACTATATAAAATCATTAAAAATTTGAATACTTTTACAAAAATATTGTTAAACATTTTATAATTTGTATATTAAGGAATAGTCTTATAACTTTAAGATAAATTACATCATTTATCTTGTTATTATGTTTTTTATTTGAGTCTTTGGCATTATAATCTCTCTTATTTTGGTCCTATATACAAGTTTTTGTTAGTTGGTGCATAAAATCCACATAGATTCAATTGATCTTGTAATATGCTAAAACACAATACTGAATCAATTCTACAAATTGTGCAAACCAATTACGATCACACAATCACATAATCAAGAAAGATAAAGAATTTCAATTGCACAACACAAAGATTTATCTAGGGAAAACCTAAGCTAAAAACCCTGCTATCAGTATATTGCATTAAGTTAAGAATATGAAACAATACAATGCTATTCCCCTTCCTGAGAAACCTCTGCACTATCTATGACTGTCTCACTATGATCCTGACAAGTTTGGTCCAATACTTAATCAAAAACTTGCACCTGACTGACCAGCTTGGCTTACTTATTCCTGAGGAATTGAGCCATATTAAATAGGAAATTCCTACTAATTGATTGTGCAATACATCCAACGCGTCCTGAAGACCTCATGTATGACCTGTACAATTTTCTAATTATAAAACTAATAGTTCTCTTCCCTTTAACTCCAATCTCAACTGGGCCTTCCTTAGAACTGACAAGCAACAATTATTTATAGTGAATTATTAGTTATCTATTGATCACTGCATGTGAATTAAATCAGATTTAATTCACTGGACCTCTCAATTAGAACTAGTTAAACTAATTTTAACTCAAATAATTAAGTTAAACAATTAGAACTCAAAATAAATTGCAACTGGACCCCCTAAAACTTAGAGTGAACTCTACATGCCCCCAATTTGAACCTCAACTCGAATTGACTGAGCTAACTAAGTCTTCTCAACTCAGTTAACTCATATAAGTTGTCATGCGATCTGGAATTACAACTTCCTTCTAGTTTATTAAGGGAAAATTAAATTAGAAGCTTTTTCTTGTTGCCAATTTCAACAGCTGGTTGGGAACCTCAACAATATATCTATACGTTTATGGAATTATATGACTTTTAAATCTTGGTCTAGTATATCTACATAGGGAGTTGTCTCTTAAGGGTTGTGTGGCTCATCTCTTTTCCTAGGAGCTCTCTCTGTAGTCTCTTTTCTCGGGGATTTTGGGGGTGTTCTTGGTTCTATCTCTTCTCTATTTGATTGTTCCTTTCTCATGAACCACCTTGGGATTTTCCTTGTTACTTTAGTGGTTTCCCCTTTTCTTTAGGAGTCGACCCCTTCATGGAATACACCTACATTCTCTCATCATTGGTTCTCTTGTGGGTCACGTCCTCCATCATGCTCCAAGCCTTAGGTTTCAACAACAAGAGGGGAAGAAGATATTCCAGACTCCCTGTGACATCCAAAGCTCAAAAAAGGAGAAAATTGATTAATTGATATGTTTGTTCAACTCACCCCCTTGGGGGTTAGAAGAGAAATTTAGGAAGAAAAAAGAAGCAAGTGTTGAGAGGATATTTGTCCACGGGGTCTTGGATAGACAGTGATTGGGTGCTCTATTGAGGCACTCCTTGATGTGAAGTCATCGGTTCGATTCCATGCCCTGATTGGGGTGATATATTGGACATGATGAAGATGTAGTCCTACCAAGCTTACGAAAAAAAGGGTGTTGAGAGGATATTCGTTATAGATGCATAGGAAACTAAAAAGTTCGATGATTGGATTCCAGGCACATGAAGTACTAGAACCCACCAAACTAAATACATGCATAAGGTCGATATCTATTGGAAATTAAATACCATTATGGGGAAAGTACCAATTGAGTGATCAAAAAGTCTATAAGAGAACCCACCAAACTAAATACATGCATAAGGTTTATATTGGCTGGCAGTTAAATACCAATATGGGGAAAGTACAAATTGAGCGATCAAAAGATCTATAGGAAATTTTGTTAAGTATCGATAAGGTTCTCTTCCACTTGAGACAATTGGATGGAAATTTAATATCATGGAATAAAAAGATATTTGGAGTTCGAGAACTCCCCAAACACAATGGTCCTAAAATCATTCAGGATAACTCACCCTCCAAGTACATGATAGTTTCACTTTTACTCTATTTATTTTGAATATTTTATCTGTTATCATAGAAAAGAGGGAATATCATTTTTTTTTTAATATTTCTAAATTTTGTTATCTAGTCAATTTTATGAATTTAAGTAAGATTATTTATAACAACCAAAATTTTGCTTCTATGTGACTCGTCTATTTTTCTTAATGACAAACTCATTTCTTGGTTATTTAATTTCTAAGTGACAAATGGAGAGAGATAGAGACTTACATGGAGGGGATCAATAAAGGGAAGATTAGAGAGAAATATACATATTTATACATATATCAACATAGAGAGAGTGTGAGGAGGAGTGAGATTTGGAAGAAGACATAGAAAGATAGAGTTATGGGAAGAGAGAAATAGCGAGAAGGAGAGGAAGGGGGAGAGAGATGTAGTTTTCATTCTCATTCTTTTAGGGCCACTTTGCTAAGGATTCAATTTATGGTAAGTATGTCACTTAACAAGTTGTTACAAGGAAAAAGAAAAATATGTGTACATGTGTAGTTTCGAGAAACTAGATTTAGTTTTCATTCTCATTCTTTTAGGGCCATTCCTCTCCCAAGGATTCAATTTATGGCAAGTATGTCATTTAACAAGTTATTTAACAAGTTGCTACAAGGAAAAATAAGTTTCACATTTCTAAGAAAATAACTGACAAAATCTTATTGAGGTGTTATTATTTCTAATACATATTTTATTAATGATGAGTAAAACCCTGTCTTGAATGCAAAACACAATTTTATTCTTAATGCAAGTTCCATATTATGTTATCAAATGCAAGTTCCATATTATGTTATCTACTTACGGCGTTTCCTTCGCAACATCTGGTACAATTGCTAGTTAAAGATGATTTAAAAACAATTTTTAATATACATAAAATAGCTTTTCATGGAGGAGGAAAAACTTAAAAATATTCATTATCCTTCCACTCCGTGTGTATATATATAAAAGATTAAGTTTGGTATGATTTCCTTAGAATTATTATGACTTTTAGAGACTTCCCGAATGAAATGCTGGTTAATTATGTTAAATATTTAGATAATTAAATGGTTGTATATATTAGTATGTATTTATAGTTATTTAATTCAAAAGTTATGATATATTCTATATATAAAGTGATATAATGGTTTATTTTTTCATAGATATTAATGATTATATTGATCCATGACTTGATATTTAATTGGTTCACGATCTCTATTTAAAGAGTATGGAGTGTCATTTTTCGATGATCAACATTGGTTAAGGTTTGGAACTATATCTTTTTGAGGGTTTTAGCCATCCAATACACTAATGTACTAATTTTCGATCCATATATGTAAGCAATTACTTAATGTGTTTAACTTATGTGGAAATACATTATTTATCAAGCATGATATTGTAACTTGTATGGAGACTCATTCATTTTTTTAAATTAATATCTTGAATTTTATCACTACATACATCGAGAGATTTATAAATTCTTTTATTTTTGTGCAATTTCGGGCTAAAATAATTGTTTCATCACATCCAAAGTGTTCCTTTCAATTGATAACACTTTTAATTTCTCTTGAAATGTTGTTACTCTTGAAATGTTGTTATTTGCTCAAGATGCCACCATTTTGTTCAAATCTAAATGTATAAAGTTTCATTATGGCTTTAAAAAATTTCTTACACTATATTAATATTTAGGCTTTTTTATTTATATTTTTTTTCACTGTCTTTCCAATAAATTTATACTCTTTATATTTTTCCAATAAATGTATACTTTTTGTAGTGGGTAGGGAAAATTTAGGAGTTAATATTTACAAATAAACTAAATTTCCAAGAGTTTTCTAAAAAACTATTTGCCAACTTCCATTTTTTATATAAATGATTCACCTAAATTTTATAAAATAAAATTATATTACTTCAAAATTTTGTAAATTCTTTATAAAATCATTTTAAATTTAAATATTTTAAAAGAAAATTTGACAAACAATTTATAAATTGCATAATATAAATTAAGAAAATTTTCCAAAATTTATGAAGTTTAAAACAATTTCCCGTCCTTATGATGGGTCTCCTCCAACCTCAACAAACCCAGAAAAAAAAGTAAAAAACACGTTTCTCACATGTTATTTACTTTAAGTAATTCAAACAATTTGAAAATACAAAAATAAGATCTAACACTATTTTTATATATCTATTTTCCACTTGTTTTTTTGTTGTCCATCCGGGTTAAAAAAATTGCAAAAAAAGAGTTTTGGGAGTAAGCATGCACTTCAATACAAAGTGTATCTAAAAAAAATTCCGTAATCTTTTATAACATGCATTATATTATTTTGAACTCACTTCACTAAAAATTAGTTTAGTGAATATATTGAGTTGAAGTATTCTACTCTTTTGTTTTGTTTCGTTTATTTGTTTTTTTTTTTAAATAAGTTATTTCATATTTTTTTACAATGATGGATAGAATTATATTACCAAAAAAGAATTATTTATGTTCATAATAGGCTTACATTGAAATTAATGCAAAGCCATATATTTATATGATTAGAGTTGGATTTTTTTGAAATATATTGGAGAGAAGAGCCTTTGAATATTAGATTGTAATGGTATGGTAGAACGTGTTTAATCTCTTTCTAGATTTTGATTTTTGTGGACATTGTTTATATGAGAAGCAAAATCAAATAACATTTTCCTTTGATCCTATGAGGGAAGAGGGAATATTATATTTTTTCACAGTGATGTGTTTGGGCTTATGTCGATGCCATCACTAGGTAAATTTGTATACTATGTCTCATATATAGATGACTACTTAAGGAATACATGGATTTATTTGCTTGGGAAAGATTCAAAGAGTTTGAGCCTCTTGTGGAAAATTAGATAGAGAAGAAAGTTAAGGTGTTAAGGACAAATAATGGTGTAGAATTTTATTGTTTTTGTTAGCTTGGTAGGACTACATCTTCATCATGTCCAATATATCACCCTGATTGGGGTGGGGAATTGAACTAGTGACTTCACATCAAGGAGTGCCTTAACATAGCATCCAATCACAGTCTATCTAAGACCCCATGGACAATGGTGTAGTATTTTTTATATGAATGAATTTGAAGAATTCTATAAGAAGTGTGGTATAGCAAGGCAAAAGACCACTGCACACACACCTTAGTAGAATGGAGTTGCAGAAAGGATGAAAAAAATGTTAATGGAAAAAGCAAGGATCATGCTCACTGATGTTGGGTTAGGACAAGAATTTTGGACAAAGGCAATGGACACTACATGTTACTTGGTAAACGGATGACCCTCATCAACATTTGATGAAAATACTCCACATGAGGTATGGATTAGTAAGAAAGCCTCTTAAACATCGCAAGGTATTTTGTTTTCATGCTTATGTACATGTTCCAAAAGAGAATAGGAGTGCCCTAGATAAGAAAGTTGAAAAGTGTACCTTTATTGGATGTAAAGTCTAGTATGAAAGGTTATAATCTTTGGAACCCATAAATTAATAAGGTTGTGTATATTCAAGAAGTGGTATTTAGATACATAAAAGATGTTATTAAATAGGAAGTGCTTCCAAGGGAGAAAGAACAAGAGAATATATAATTGAATTGAGGGATAATATTGGTATTGGTAGGAATAGGAATAAAAATAAGAAGAATCATATTGGTATTGTGGAGATTAGTTCGAGAAAGAAAGCAAGCAAAAAGGTGTAGTCCACCTAATTTCTATTTATTATTGGTGATGGTCCTAGAACTATTGGAGAGGCAGTAGATTCAAAGGATGGAAACTGGAAAAAGACCATGGTTGAGGAAATGTTAGTCTTGGACAAGAATGAGGCTTGGGATCTAGTGGAGTTGTCAACTGAAAGAAGGCCCACCAGAAGAAAATGGGTGTCTAAAAAGAAGTTGAATGTAGAAGGTTGAGTGGAGAAATACAAAGCTCGAGTAGTAGGAAATGGTTACTCCTAAGTAGAGGGAATTGATTTTTGTGAGATTTTTTTTTCCATGTTTCCAAGTTAGCTTCTATTATATTTATTTTATTTTTGCAGCTAATTTTGATTTTGAAGTAGAATTTTTTCTATGTGAATACAACATTCCTACATGAGGATTTGGAAAAAAATATCTACATGAAACAACTAGAAGGATTTGTTGTGAAAGGAAATAAGAGCTAGTATGCATGTTGAAAACGTAGTTGTATGGGTTAAATCAATCACCAAGGATATGGTATTAAAATTTTGATACATATATATTGGGACTTGGCTTCACAAGGAGAAAATAAAATCACTATGTGCATCTCAAATTAGTTGTTGAATCTCTTATTTATTTGGTCTTGTATGTGGATGATATGTCTTTAATTGGAAATGACAAGAACTCATCTAGGAAGTGAAAAATTAGTTTTCCTCTAAACTTGACATGAAGGATTTTGGTGCTGTAAATTTCATTTTGGACATGGAAATTAAAAGAGATCGGGCGAATAGGAAACTCTGGTTAAATCAAAGGAAGTACATTGAGACAATATTGCAGAGGTTTAATATGAGGGTATGTAAATAGGTAAAGGTACCTATTCTCTAAGGTGTAAATTTATTTATATATTAATGTCCTAAAACACAGGAAGATGAAGAGGACATGTCTTGTGTTCCATATGACAATGTGGTTAGAAGTTTGATGTATACAATTTTTTTTACCAACCATACATTTCAAATGGATTGGAAATATTTATTAGGTATACGTCAACATAAAGGAATGCACATTATATAGTGGTAAAGAGGGTTTTCGGGTGTTTATGTGACACTACTAGTTATGGATTGTGCTACCAAGGAAGTGTAGGATTGGACAAAATGTTGGACATACATGGGTTTATTGATGTATACTAGGTTAGAGATCTCGATCATAAAATATCTACAACATGGTATGTGTCTAACATATTTGGAGTAGATATTAGTTGGATGAGAAAGAGATAGCTTGTAGTGGCACTTTCAAATACATAATTTGAATACATGGTAACCATTCATCCAAGTAAGGAAGCAGTATGGTTATAAGGATATATTGTGATAGTCAGAGTACAATATTCATGGAAAATAACCTAGCTTGTCTTTCTAAGACAAGGATAATTATGTTCAATATAATTTTGTGAGAGATGTTATTAGAGACAAGAAATGCTACTAGTAAAGGTGGAAACTTTGAAGAATGTTATATATTCATTAACAAAATTTATGAGCACTGAGAATTTCTCTTGGAGTAGAGAAAAAATGGGCATTACTACCTTGGGTTATTTAGCATGTACTCCTATGTCCCTCATATGCAATGAGAACAACAAGTGGGATAATGTTGGGTATGTGTTATATTCCTCACATAACTAACTCTAGGAATTATGCATTATGCATGGTGTAACGCAGTGGTCACAGGGAGGTCGTGGGGGGGGGGGATCCCACCTAATTGGGTAGTCTACAACTATGTGAAATCCCCCCCCCCCCCTTCTTGGGGGTTTTTATGTGATAGTTCAAGGGAAACACCCACGAAAAAAATATTGGGTAGTTTTTTGCATCCATTTTTGGTAGTTTTCGACACACACTTTTTGCTTTTAGTTGCTTTGTGTTATTTGTTAGTTTGACTCATAGTTTTGTAGTTCCAGTTGAGGAACTATAGTTATATTCTACTCCAGGGTAAATGCATTGGTATTTTATGGATGATGTGGGATATACATATTGTATTGTAATATTGTAAAGAAGATATATATTGAAAAATTATTTTTAGTTTTTCGAGTTTTGGATTTCCACGGTAATCTTTGTTAGTGTGTGTGTGCCATTGATTTTTCTGTTTTATTAAGAATTTGTTTGCAACAATTTATTGTAAAGGGCTAAAACCTACTTTGAGGATATTAATGATTATGTAGAATGAGAATCGTGACATGAATTTTTGGAATTCAAGATAATGTACTAAGATTTAACCATATTACTAAGCTCAACATTAATTTGGAAAAACTTGAATTTAAGATCCTACTAGATAAACATAGTCATTAAATTCACAAGAATCATGACCTATAAACAAGAACTGTAGCCCTAAAACCCCATGTTTTTGCATCTGAAAACTCAAAATCAACTTATGAACCATTTTTTTGTAATTTTGAAAAATTACTAAATTGTAACTTTTTTCAACCATGGCTTTAAAAATTCACAATGTTTCTAAAAATACATCCTGAAATTAATCCCCATCGAATTGAAAAGTGGTGCTACCAACTTATTTCAAGGCTAAAAATACATCTTGTTTGAATCCATGGGCTTAAAAATCAATATTCTTGCAACCAAAGCATCAAATCAACCCCCAAATGAAAATGTGATGGTACCAATAGCACCCTTTATTTTCATAGGGATTGGGAGGGGGGCGTTGGGGGTGGTTGGGGTGGGCTATGTGTGGGAGGGTTACAGGGGATGGGGGTGGGGAGTTAACATCATAACATTTTTTAAACCAAGAAATAAAAAGTTGCTATTGCTGCAAACAAAACATTAAAAAACAATCTTAAAACTAACACCCCTTTAGGGATAGTTAATAGCTCCAAGAAAAAAATTAGGGTTTAAATTTTAATATATCTTAAATTATTTGGTATAGTAATACCATCAGTATCCTTGTGTATTTTTTAAATTCCTTTTCAACAACATTTTCAACCAAACTAGAAATAATATCATGACAATATTGCCCCATAATTTAGAATTCAACTCTACTTCTAAATGTATTATTTACTTATTAATTGAAAAAATCCATACAAGTTCCATTGAAGTCAACACAATTTATTTCATAAGAATTATTTTTGCATATCCATATACAAATTAGACTAATAATAACATTTTTTTCCTTATGTTCATCCAATGTATCGTGTCTAAATAAATAGAGCCTTCAAAAATATATCTCCAATTGTTGAGCTTGAAATTGTGTCGCTTTGATCATTGAATTAAGGCGCGCACCAAGAATTTGGTGCAGGGTTCAACTTGTTCATTGATTGTAGATAGGTCTCTTTAGGTGTTGGATTGTGGGAAAATATTTCTCATTCATTTCACACTAGTTATTTACAGTTTGAGGTTATGTGATGCAATCTTCCCATTTGGTCATAATGGATGCATATGCCAATCATGAGGAGGAAGCCTATGCTTGTTTAGTTAAATATTCAAAATATAGTGGGAAACACCTAAAAAAGAGAATTCTCATTAAAATATATGAAACCATTCCCAATATATAAATTACATGTGCAAATGCATAAATGAATGCCATTATGCTACATGTGGAAATCCAATTAGAAAGTTCATAGGCATTTTCCATAGCCCTTAATAAGTTCAAATATGGATCTTAGAGCATTGGTATGTTGTTCCACGTCATATCTTTAGTATTATTGTGGAAATCACTTGTTTTGATTTAGCAACAAAGTAGAGAGGGACTATTTTTTAATCTTGGGTCCCAACTTCATGGTTTCTAGGGAAATATTACTTACCCATTAGACCGTATATTTTGACCCAATCATGAAATCATGGTTGTCTCTATATGTGTGAGGTTATTGCACCTCCCCATAATTTCTAGGATGAATTTTGTCTCAAATATAGAGACAAGCTACATCATTTGACATGATCTTCAATTACCTCCTAATTATTTAACAGATAATTGAGGAAACATTTATGTAATTATCAATATGATATTTGTATGAACTTGTGAAATTTCATGGATTATATATGTTAGTATAATACTGTGAAATTGGTGATGAAGTTGTAGTATTATAAATGAATTTCATAGTGCAAGATATTAAGATGCTTTCACAAGTCACCAGAAAAACCACATCACACTTGCAATCAAAATGATATTTGCAGGTTATTAAAGAACACACTTTTACCTAGTGGGATTAGGAGGATTAATGTCATAAACCTCAACATAGGTATAATTAATAATATAAGTTGTAGGAAAGTAAATGTCACTCCTATACCTAGTGAGCTTAGGAAAAATGATGTTGTAAGCCCAAACATGGGTAGATATACCACACAAGCAAAAATTAAATCACACTCACATTAAAGGGTGACTTGTTCAAGTATATAGGTGATCTCAAATTTTTTACTAGGAATGCATATGAAATGTAATGGCTAGCAAACTACAATAATTCAAAAGATGTAAGAGATTCAAATCACACTAAGCTATAAAGAAAAATTACACCATGAAATGAATTAATAATTGCAATTTTAAGAACACAGTAAAGTAGAAATCAATCTGAAACCAAAGTAATTTTTTGAATCTGTAAAACAAAGCATTTTTATGTTAAATGCAAAGTTACAACATTAACCCAAATTACAAGTTATAACTATGATCACACAAGAATTATAGTAGTAATTAGTTCACAAGTTATAATGATATCAATTAACAAGTTGTAGCAATGTATATGATAGAGAGTTGCAACACTATATAAATAACAAAGTTGCAATAATATTAAATATCAGAGTTGTGTCGAGGTAGTAATTGCTGAAATAAAAAGATTTTAAATGAAACTACGACTAAAATATAAAGCTACAGACAATACTTGGCTAAGGAGGGGGCCCTACCTTCTTTGGCGAGGCACTTATTAAGATAAAAGTAAGGTGCTAATCAATCAAAACACCATCAACTTGAATTTGAACATAATGGAAAATTGTGTTGTAGAAATTCAAATTACAATTATAGTTCTCTTGACTTAGTTGATTCTCCAACTACCAACTCTTCTCTAGCACAAATAGAGCATGATATTTTCTACGTGATTTCAAATACCTAAATTAACCCAAGGATTCGATATGAGAATTTGGTCGTTCCATCTGGTAAAAATGATTCCACCATAAGATAGAAAACCGGGCAAGTGTTAAATCAATCAATTGTGTGACAAGTGGCATCTAGGTCAATATTTTCTTGTTGAACAACAAATTTCCTTTTTCACCTTTTTAGCTAACTTCTTTGGGCAATTTGTTGGTGACAACCATGCAGTTGAGATGATGTGTTATACTATTTGTCTCAGAGTTGCAATACCCTTACCCAACAATCATTTTTCTAAGAGTTTAGCAACAATTATAGAGTGAGTTGCAAAAATGATGTTGTGGGAATTGCAACAGTGAGGAGTTTCAACATATGCACTAGAATAGCGAGTTGCAGCAGTGAGCAACAGGGAGTTGTAGCACATGTATTCGAGCAGTGAGTTACAACAACCATCAATAGTGAGTAGTAGCACCTATGTTAGGCTCTTTTATAAAGGTACCCATGTAAATCTTCCTTTTGAATACCACTTATTAGCATAGAAAGATAAATATCTCCCCAAATGCATAAGAATGAGCTTTAAAATGGAATATTAAGATGATAATTGTACCTTGACCAAAAATTCATCTTCATGGGAAAAAAGGGTGTTGGGATGAGATGAAAATGGGAAAAATATATACAAAAAGGTATTAAATGGTAGTAAAAGGAAGCCAAATTGGGTACCCATCCTCATTTTATAGATTGAGTTGTGCCAAAAAGGAATAATTATTCCTACACCAAAATTTGTGTGGAAATAGATTTAGAAAAATGCCTACCCAGGGAAATTCAAATCGATATGGATGGCTGGAGCCATTTTTGGAGCCATGTTCAAGCCCTCTATTATGAAAAAATCCCCTTCATATGTAATTCTTACGATGATTATGGTCACTTCAAAAAAAAACCCAATAACTCAAATATATTACCCCTTTCGTACAAGGTCTCATCCCCTATAGCAATAATGAAAATGAACCATTTAAAATGTATCCAAAAGGTGAAAGAAGTAGCAGACAAAGGGATTTTAGCGTACAAAAATTCCTCAATCAAACCAACCCATCCCATCAATTAACATATTTTAATCTATTGAATATGAGGATGTGGAATAAGAAAGGTATATCCTAAAATTGGTTCATTAGTTCAAGAGGAATCCACTAGACTTGAAGTCATTGAAGATAACTGTAAAGTGAAGGAGGAAATCTAAAAAAATCACATAGATCCACATGCTAAAGATCAGATATCTTGTCTTCACCCATTTTTGAAGTGATTTTGTTTGGGGTTTTGGCACCCTCTAAAAAGAATATTCTAGAAGTATATGAGGAAGAGTTAGAAGAAGACAAGGAGGAAGGGGAAGTGAAACACCTTGATAGTTTTGGATCCTCTTCCTTTGTAAAATTTCTAAGAAAACAATTGCATCCCTCTCTTATACTAATAAGGGGAAGGAAATAATGTTAAGAAAGAAGAGAGAAAGAGGTCAAACAAAAAAATATGTTGGGAAGTCAACAAAATCAGGATATCCTATTGTATAATGGAGGAAGAAATATGCACAGAAGATACTTATACATTGTTTTTGCATTATTTTAATGGACATTTTTTTTTTTAACTTACTTGTGTAAATAGGAAGTAGCTAGTATTATATATGGTGGGACATAAAATAGATCACTCCCATTTCTTCCTTTGATGGGAAAAGGCACAAATATGTAAGTTGACCTCTCATAAATATGATGGATTTGTACTCTTCCTGTCTAGTTACAAACCCTTTTAACATATTATATCCCAGTTCTGGTTCATAAAAATAAAAATAAATATAACCACCAAACATAATCATCAACATCAAAGTACTCATATGAATCTTTAATAAACTTTTTCATTTCCTCTAAACATTCAAAATAAAGTATGTCTCGCTTCATGCATTATGGATTTCAACAAATAGCCACGATAACAATAACTTTGATGCATACGTTTGACAAACTAACATGAACTTTATAAATGTCAAACTTGATGAAGGCCCCTCTTCTGAATTGGTCCAGTATTGTTTACCCATTTTGATATGGAATTGATTTTGAAAGCTAATGCAATTTATTTTTCAATGCACTTTTCTTCGCTATGCTATCCTTGAATAAATATTTGAATGTTGTCAATGTCTTCCAAAGTGTGAAAACTAAACTCTAGCAAGTATGTTTTCTTATAGTTTCAATTAATGATGGAAAGCTCCCAATGATTTTCCTATTCAAGGTTATTGAAAACAACTACACGTTTGATCAACACGGTCATGTGTGTGCCCAACAAGAAGAAAGCCAACATTTACCTTTGAATTTCATAGTTCAAAATATGCTTAGATATCCAACCAAAATTTGTATTTTCACAAATAGTGTTGTCCAATTGCAGTACAACACCTAATCTATATTTTTAAAATTGACTTGGTTTTCGAAAATGTTCAAGTGTGAATGATTAAACTTAAAATAGAGATTAAATTAAATCATGTATGAAGAACATTGATGAAGCTGCAATTAAAGAAATGTAGAATATTTAGAAGAGAAGAGAAGAAAATAAGAATGACAACCAATTGATAATGGAGTTCATCCAATGTGTACTATGTCTTTGGGTCTTGCCTCCAAGAGAGGGGCCTATTTTATTACTTAGATGCTAAACATTAAAACACTTTATTACATCACTTAGTCTTTAATTTTCTACAAGAATCCTACAAGCTACTGCTAAGGTAGTGGTGTTCGTAAACTACTTTCCTCACTTCTTGCCACAACAAATGAGGCTAAAAAAAACCCTATCTACAAATTGCACCCAAATTACAAATGAAGCCTTCAAAACCTACAAAAAAAACTAAGCTCGTGCTACCAAATAGTGGTTTCAAAATACTACTTGAAAACCTCCTTGGATTCTACAAAAACGAGCTCTAAAACTATTTTTTTACAAAAAGTTATAGGCTTAATTGTGCAACAAAAGTCTCTGGCTTTAAGTCTGATTGTTGTGGCACAATGGAATTTATTTGAATATTTAAAAACGTTAATGCCTACTCAACCTAGGTTCGAGTCTGTGGGAGGTTACCAATTCAATCCAAATATAATTAATAAAATAATACACTCATTGCCCATTGGTTAACATTTATCAAATTAAATCAACACCATATTTCTTATTAAAACTTTACAACATTGTGGCTCAATCATATTATGGTGTAGTGGTTGTCTTGGTATTACAGTCCATTCATATGGCATATGCTGGTGTAGTTTGTTTAGGCATTGTAACAATGTTGTCATATTTTGGTGGGATTGTTGTAACATTATGGGGAGGTCTCACAGTAAAATCCATAGACTTTGCCTTTTTAACCCTACACGATAACAACAATGCTAACGCTGATATTCACAACCGCCATAATGTGACCAACTATGGTGGGATATTGGGGAACTACCCATGCACCAAATTAGAGGTCACAGGGTCGAATCCCATGTCTCCACCTATGCTAGCCAACCTCATTGGTCCACCTGGAGCCCAATCAATGATCATGTCCTCTGCCAGCATAGTGCCACCTCATCACCAACCATGTTAGCATGATGCCACGAATCAATATCAGAACATGTCACGTCAACTGTGATTTGTGCCACATGTCGGCCATGTTAGCTCTGTACAATTTCCATGTAATCTCTATACTACCACATGTCCTTTTGCATGACTTCCATGTGGCACGTCTACTAATTTTTTTCCTGCTTTGCACAAACTTCAGAACACAATAAATTTCACGTACGAAATCTATTTTTCCCGTTCAAGTTACATTGGAACTGTCTCATTGATCTCTTCCATGTGTAATTATTTTCATAAGGTTTTGAGTAGCTTTATTTTTGATGTTTTTTGGTATCCTCCCGAATCATTCCTCCCCACTAAGCCGCTTTTGGAACACCAAATGGATTTTACTCAAACAACAAGTGAGGGAACTACCTCCCCAATTTCCCAGTATTCTCCCAATGTTGGGGTATTGTTTTGTAGCTGCTAACGATCATGCAGAAGTAATAACTACTTTATCATAATATAGTTAAATATTGACCTGCAAGAGATCAACAGAATGGGATCTTATAGAAAATTACGTCTGCCTTTGCTTTCCCTCATTTTTCTCTAGTTCACACTTTTGTCTCCAATCTTTCATGTGAAGAATGTCCAAAATTTTCTCAAAATATATAAGTTGCCAAGAACATCTTCAAAAATCAGTTATCATATAATGCCCAAGAAATTTTCCAAACATTTTCTTTAGAAGTTTACATGCTATGATTAAGGTTGTAAAGGACATTTTCAGCATACATCTATGATAAAATGGGCAAGATAATTTTCCAAAGTTTTCCTTGCAAGTTTACAGACTATTATTGGCTATATCATTGGACTTTTCTAAGAATATTCTAATTATCATTCAAACATGAGGAAAATTTTGTATGGGACACAATGGCATAAAAGTATCAATGTTCCAATCTATGAACATTAACCATTTCACCAATACTATAATACATCTATGATAAAATGGGCAAGATAATTTTCCAAAGTTTTCCTTGCAATTTTACAGACTATTATTGGCTATAACATTGGAATTTTCTAATTATCATTCAAACATGATGCAAATGTTGTATGGGACATAATGGCACAGAAGTATCAATGTTCCAATCTATGAACATTGACCATTGCACCAATATTGTAAGGCATCAGAGTGCTCTCTGAATAGTGTGCAGATATTTCTCAACAAAACGTTCGAGTCTGGGCAAAGCTTGATTGTCTAGACTATGGATAGATTAAATGAGAAGCTACAAGTGAGAAGGATTTAGACACTTAAAAGTCAAAGGAGATTACCTTGTCCTTTTCTATACCACCACAAAAGTGGAAGACTTCATAAATATCTCAAGGCAAAGGGAGTATAAAATTTATAACAAACAAATCCCAATAAAAAAAAGAGTTCCAAATGACAGAGGACTAACCTTGGCATAATATTCTGAATGCTTACCTAAGAATAACTTGAACTTAAAATAACAGATGCTAATCTGCACATCTCTAGATGTGCTACACATGTGTAGCCTTTTGAACAAATCATCCTCACAAAAAGAACAAGCCAAAAATTACATTTTGTGCTAGAAAATTGATTGGTCCCATTGAATATTCAATGCATTTACTTGAATGTTGAATGCTTAATGGATATCCCCCATCCGAATTCAACATAACAAACCTTCATCTAGACAGATCTTCAATAAATTCCTCCAACCCACACTTAACCCAAGAGATCACTCATTTAGAAAACAATCTTTGCATTGTGCCATTAATAGTAGGTCAGTTAGGATTTAACACTTATCCAATTTCTCAACATGCATGAGTTCACATAAATTCATTGCTAGAGATACTTACAAACACAACCCTATCTGAATATTTCATAATGCATAAATCCATAGCCTTGTTTTTCATGCTATGAATTATGCATCAATTTCTCATCATGCATGAGTTCACAGACATTCATTGCTAGAGATACTTATGAACACAACCCTATCTGAATATTTCATAATGCATAAATCCATTGCCTTGTTATTCATACTATGAATAATGCATCTCATTTCTGCCCAACAAAAAAAAAAAAAACAGAAATTTTTAGAATGCATCCATGGCATAATAACTGGAAATTAGCATAGGAGGTCAATGCCTTGACTAGCATGCACACATTGCAAGATTTATCAGAAGTAATGGGCATAAAATGCATGAAATAGCGGGGCTACAAATTATGTTTTTTTAGTGGAAAGACTAGAACACTTCACCACCCTCACCGGAAAAAGTGTGATATATTACATATGGACCACAAATTTCCTAACAGGAGGAAAAATACCATGGCTTTTGTTGATATAGAAGTGCATAATGTAGTTCCTGAAGAGAAAAAATCTAAGAACATGAAACCACTTGCTCTTATAGGAATTATAGAAGGAAGGGTCCAAATAGGGTTGGTTACAAAGATGAAAGGATATTTACATTGGGGCTTGTCAAAAATTTCAATTTGTGAATGGATGCCACCTCCATTGGTCATATTACCTGAGGAGTTGAATCTCTTGTAATTAGCCTATAATTCACCTTTTAAAGTGGGGCTTGCTGGAAATAAATCATTAATTTATATTTAGGTTTTGGGAATGACTTATGTTCAACCCTCTAACTGAGTTAAGGACTATGGGTCAAATTCTGGTTCCAGAGAGAAAAATAGAAATATAAAACCTGATAAGATTGTAAAAGGTGGTAGAGGTATTGCAAAGAAAGGAAGTTTTCCAGAAGAAAATAGACATCCTCCCAATATGAAAGCGAAATTAAATCTCGTAATAGTGACCTCATTAATGGTGTGTCTTTGTCATAAGCAGGCCGTTACACTATCCCAGAAAAATATAGGTTGATTTCTTCTCGTTCAATTGTGCAAAGGGGCTCTCCAAGGAAAGAATTGGGCCTTGGAAATCTGGTAATAAACAACAACTTTTATGCCCCTGAATATGATATGGATGTCTAGGTTTCTTTTCAGGGTAACCATGTTCTGAATGTTTATGTATACCTTAAATCAGATAAAGAATTTGAGGTGAATTTCCCTCAAGTTTCTAGAGTAGACCTAGGGCCAATAAGTCAGTTTGATGAGCTTCCAGATAAATCTGATCCAAGTGGAAGGTTGATTAGACTGTTTGATGATGAATATCCTCATTTATCACCATAGGTTTTTGATAATTTTCCCCTACAAACATTTGGTTGGTTTGGCCCTATTTCCAGTGCCATAACAAAGTGGCCAAGCACAGAAGAAGATCAATGGCGGCAACAAAGTTATTTTTTTATTTTATTTTATGAATAGAGTTGAAGATGAGGTAGCAAAGGATGAAATGTAGGGGATCATTGTTTATGGACTAAAGGTTAACCGGGGTAAATCTATTACACTTCCGTCTCAAGTTCTCTCAACGCCATTACCAAGTCAAATGGTTTTCGAGAATAAATACGATATTGTAATTACTTTGTTAGATATAAGAATCCCATCACATCATGTTGTAACTAGTTCAGTTGTCAAATTAATGCTAGCCCCACATATGTTCAAAATTTAAATTATTCAACTAGAGGATGAACATCTAGGTCACATGATTGACACTATGGTAATATATATCCTTGACGATAGCTGCACCTTTGAATAAGAGATAATGGTAGGGAGATGTGGTAAAACATTGTTAAAATTCCTATATGACCTTGGATCTAAGGAGATAATATAAATTATGAAGATGTCAGTTTTGAGATAAAATTCTAAGGCTGAAGCACTTAGTGCACAGATAAATAGATAGGTTTGGGAGAATGCTTGTATTGCAGTTGATATTCATGGAGATAAATTCATAAAAGGTGTCTTCAAGGAAATTATGATGAGAACATTATGGGATAATAAGGGGCATTTGGTACTGATGTAATTCCTGATTTAAAGAGGGATCATTTAATTGCACTGGCATTACTGGTAGGCTGTCACTATAGTGCACGTGGCGTACCAATAGCAGGGTTTAACTTTGCATTGAGCATATTTTTCTTATCCACAAAGGATGGGATTCTGAACAGCCTTTGTGTGTTAAGCAAGGGGAATTCATCATCACTTTCAAAAGTAGATATATCAGTATTTGAATGTGTTGAACAAAAATATCCTAGTGACAAGCTCCTTAAAAGAAAATGTCATTGTTCTGTTGGTGAGTACGTAGGGAGAAAAGGATTTTATACGAAGCTTAATTGTGATGCTTACAAGTACCTTCACACAAAGTAAGGTATGTAGAATAATATCAAATATTCAAGTGTGGATGTTCAAACTACCTGCAAAAAAAAGAGAGGAAGAGAGAAAAGGAATATATGGACTAGAGAATAAATATTTCTTTGGAAATTAATACCCTTGATGGATTTCCAAATGATGAAATTTTTGATATATTTATTGGTCAAGAAACCACAGGCTTGCGTAATCAACAAAGGTTTATAAAAAAAATATCTTGGGCATTTCTTGGGTAGCCCCTCAAAGGGAAATTCTTGAAGACATTTTAGAATGTCACTCGTGCTGGAATTAATCCTACATGCGCCAAAGAATCCTCCCTCTATATTCTATGTTTATTCTGAGAGAGATGGTTGTAAGTGAGGCAGGGCCGAATGAGAGTGTTGAAGTCCATTTCTCCTAATCCTTCTATGTGCTAGAATAGAAATATGCAAATTTCGAGTTCACGAATTTTAACTGGTTTAGCTTGGAGGTTAAAGCATCCCAACAATAGAAGAATAAGGTTTTTGAGGTTAAGAAAATTCATGGTAGATATGGCAGTATGATGGAGGTTGAGACAATTGAAGGATCTATACTCATAACTTCAGATGTAGACATTAAGCCTCTCAGGTCTCCATGGCCTGAATTGGTGGATAAAATTTAGCGAGGAAGGACTGAAAAATGTAGAAATAATTCATCACCCAAGAGAAAGATGCAGGAGAAAAATGAGAATTTGATAACATTTTTTTATAGCATTTATCATCCAACCGTTTGATGCAAAATTTATGACCATTGCACCACATATCCTTGTGGTGTTTCAACTGTAATAAGCCAACATGAAAAATACGCATTCCCAATTAATAATTAATCATATAATTTACACAATTTGAAAATTATCTGAAAAATCTACTCCAAAGGATGAAATATAACATAGATACAATTTCAAGCATAAACTGAAGTTTTCTAAAAATATAAACCAAAGAAAAAAAATAAATTCAGTACATATGTTTTAGGTCAATCCTCTACTGTATGGTATTTGTGTATCTCTTGATTCTTCAAGCTCACCCAAAACCTGTTCCGCAATCCTCCCCTGCTTAACTATTTTTCTGGAAGCTTATAAAATACATCCACAACCACTAAAATAGAGGTAGAAATTCATTTGACATGGTGGAGATCTGTAAAACAATATATGTTGATTTGTAAGCAAAAATGCGGAGGAAAATCAATTATTTAAATATCATATTGATGATAGAATCAATGAGCTCTATGATGTTGAATTTGAATTAAAGGGCAGCGAAAAGAGATGAAGGTTTTCTGAGTAGCTTCTTTCAATTCGTATAGAACCAAATGAAATTTTCTCCATTGCCTATGTTACTATCAATGTTTCACTAGAGTTGCTATCCTTGCATATATATATATATACAACTAGTAAACTAAGTGAAAGAAATTCACCTAATAATATATCCATACAAATAGTAAACTAAAATATTAAATGTAATAAATGAATGCATATTTAGTGAAAATATAAATAATGTAACAATATAACACATAAATTGATGTAGAAGAATCTTGACCTAAGCTATAGATATAAAAATCACAATAGAGACAACTGTTTTTAGCATCCTCTTGAAGTTTGGAAATGTCTTGGTCACTTAAAATAATGTAGTTCAACTACAAAGTCACAAAATTTGAATAACTAAGATTTTTGGCGTCGAAGGCGATGACAAAAAGAAAAATTAAACCTTAATTTTCATAATGACAAGAAAATAATTTTCAAAATGCTTTCTCGAAATTAGGTTGGGAGCACAATCTTTACTTCTGCTCTTAATGTTGATGAACTGTTTTGTTAGGCCTTGTAAATTTTGAAAAAACAGAGTTATATTTCCAATTTCAAACAAAATATATCATTTTTTTTAGACAAACAAGTAAAATAAAACATGAAGAAAAAGAAAGTTTAATGGATCAGGAGAGAATGTCAAAATAGAAACCTTAGGCCGAGGAAAAGACCGAGAGGATTAATATTTAATCAAAACCAGAATACAGTAAGTTGGTGGAATAGTTAATAAATTAATTTATTATTGGTAATACTAATAGGATAATAACAATAAATGGTTAAATATATTAATGAAAACTTAAGAACCGACACATATTCGTCTTAACTACGGATCTACCTAGTGCCCAGAAGAACCAAATCTCTTGAGATGCAAACCTTTCCTCAATTTTTGCACCCAAAAAGAGATTTGAATCTTGAGAAATTTAATCCCTCTTGCTACTTGGTAAATCAAGAGTTAAGAAGGAATAAAGTTACAAAATCATAGTTGTAGGAATCTCTGCTCCTGATACTTTGATGGAAATGCAATAATTTCACCTCTTTTATAGAGGTTTCCCAGATATAGTCCTTGTGAATTTACAGCCTTAGGGCTTATCTGAAACATAATTTACAACAGCAAAAAATATATAATATTTCACTTCTTTTCAAATCCAATCAACAAGGCAATCCAAGAGAAAGGATACCTAATGTTTTCCAATAACTGAAATTGTTTTTTCTCATCTCCCTGTAACATTTTTCTTTGGGATTATCCTAATGGGTTTGTAATCTTTGAGATTTCATTTTGTAAGTGCTAGGGACTTCTTTAGTGGTGGAAGACAGTGAATTCCATAGTTCACTAAATGAAGGCACAATACTATGGATAACAGAGCAAAGGTAGTCACTAGGTTTCATAGATGAAGTGTTTGGGCAAGTGAAGATGGCATACTATCTTGTTTGTATAATAATATTGTTGATGTGTCCGATTATGCAAGGGAATGGGTACATGTTTCATAATTTAAAATTGTGTACAAATAATTTAAAAAGTCTAACCACTCATTCAATTTAATTTTTTCTATGAAGGATAAATCAAGGAAAATTGAATTTGAGACAACCTTCCTTCAAAGATGTAAACCAACAAAAATCATTGTTTTTTGGGGCTATTATGATCCTTTCATAAGCTAGAAATTATAAAATATAAATGGGATTATTACGTTCAAACGACAAAATCTAAACTTACATGTAGAAATATGAGAACTACTTCATAATGAAGGATCAATTATACTATCAAATTTATTATTTATAAGTAACGAATACTAAATAGCCATCTAGTACAATCCAAATCACAATTAAACTCAATTAAATTATTAAAATTTATTATTTATGAATAATAAATATAAGATAACTATCTAATACATTCCAGGTTGGAATTGAACTCTAAAATTTATTATTCATGGTATAGATTACATTGTTTGGCTTGATATAGACAATAGAATACATATATAAGCGGTTATTCCTATATAGGCCAATTTTTCTGGTAAACTAAAATCCGTTATTAATTGGAATTAGTGATATTGATTTAGCTCCTATTGTACCTTAAATATATTGGGAGAAAAAATACCATCGATAGAAGATAAAAAATTTTGTGAAAAAAATTATATAGATGCGATAAGTGGGTGGATCTCTCTGGGAATTGGATTGGTGCCTTGAAGGAAATCAAGGTGCTAGAAACTAAATTAACTGTGAGTACCTTGCAGTTGGAGCACATCCGCTTAGATGTTTATACCACATACTTGGTTAAATACCTATAGCTGGAAAAGGTGTTGTTTAAATCTGGTCCATTTTCAACGCATGTGAGTGTAAAGGATCTACCTTCCAAACAGCAGAGGGTGAGAGCAGAAAAAATCAAATGCATAGAAGTGAACCTGATTATGAAGAAGAAAAAGTATCTACAGTGCCTATCCCATTTAAGGAGCCCGTGGTAGGGAAATACTCTATTCCAGAACTAGTATACGTTCTAGATTAAAAAAAAAGGGTTTTCATGAGGGATCTAGTTGGAAAAAATTGGTTGAAAATATAGAGGAAAAAGGGAATCTAAAAAATATCCCTGCCACAATGTCAATTGATTTCTAAATTTCTAAACCATAGAAATCTCTCAATGCATATCAAATCCAACTTTACATGGGCTTGTTGCCCATTTGAAGCATTTATTTAAAAAAAAATATTGACAATGCAATGAAATGCAACATGATTTTAGGCCATTCCATAAAATAGCAAGAATTCAGATATCTTTGTGAACCCTGGCCTAAATTTTATTATAGATCTTATGTTGATGCCTAATTGTTGTGGTTTTTACAATAATTGTCCCCTGATAAGTTTCTTGTGCCTAGCTAAATTATATAAATATCACACCCTAGATGGTATCAAGGGAGCGATGTTTGGGTAAGTTGCAGTTGCTGCAACTCCACTGCCCAATTTCATATGATAGGAAATATCCTTCAATACCATTTCAACATGACTGAGACATTCCAATATTTGCAACTACAATATTATTAGCAAGGAAAAAAAAAAAATCATGTGTTAATAGAATCAATTCAAAACAGAAGCGATAATTACAACATACTTAAATAATAATGTGTTAAGGTTGGGTACTAATTATATACCATACCTGAAATGAATTTCCAATGATCTTATTAGAAGTGTTTTTAAGCTAAACAATTACTTAAAAACTCTCCCTACATAGAAATTTTGGTTGCATTAATAATAATTTGCAACCATAATTATAAGAGAATATATGTAAGGTGTTAGCACAGTATTGAATCTAGCCCAAACGTTAGAGCATCTAAATCGTATGAAATTATAATAACCAACAAGGGAAGTCAAGTATGCTGCCCAACACCCTGAATGTAGGACCTTCATATTGATACTAATGTGGCATTAATTTTGATATTCATAGGAATATATTTTATCTTTACAGTGTTGTGAGGGTAGCACTAATTCTGATTTTCTCAAGAATTTATGGAAAAATTTCTCTAAAACTATCCATGCCTTGAATTCATGTTCTACAATCAACAAAATCCTTTTCTAAAGTGGATTCGAAAGGATTTGGATCTGACAGGGACTCTGTTTTGGAAGTTTCATGTTCATTATTTATATCCTTATACCCTTGGCTGATCAGTTCACAGCCTCCCTTAAACATAAACTATGATTGTAGTAAACAATTAAAACTAACATTATTTCATCTGATTGTGACACAATTTCAACAAAAATTACTTCCCAATATTCAATTATGGAATGTAACTGAGCCCAATAGGGGCTTGGGTTTTCTATCGCCTTGAGAAACTGACCTGCATGCACTCAATTTTCACTTGATCATAAAAATCTCCTACAACCACTAGAAATCACTTGTGTCTTGAAATCCACAGTTAGTTTTTCTTTATCACAACAGATTCTAAAACATATTCCATTCTGTGATTGGGATTAAAGTTGTGGTGTTAATAACCTCAAATGGAAAGCTTCCATTGGTTATGGATATTATTTTACAAGTGTCAAGTGTCCAGAAATCATAGGTTGCTTGCCAGTTGTTGCTACAAAATAAAATAAACACATTCTTAATGTCTTAGGATTCTAGTCCTAAGAAGCAAAGCTAGAATGAAATAGTTAGTTATCTTCTTGTGAACATATTTACTTGCAATAGATACATATATGAATTTTCTTGTGTATGTGCATTATTTTATCCTTCTACACTAATTAATGTTTCATGGACTTATTTGGGGAGGAATTTTACGTCATTCAGGATTCCATAGGAAGGCATCTAACAAAAAAATATTTGAAGACGAGCAACGTGAAACCCCTCTCGATGAGCGTAATAGATCTGCTACATAATCTTGTCTGTTATAAATTTTGTGAATGCCCCTTCTAGTTGGACTTGATAGAGACCTGTATCGAAAGTGTCAGAGTCTGGTTCGGAATACGAAGTAACAATGAATGAGAAGGTGCATACGCCACCTTATAAACCTTCAAATTTTGCTAATATTGAATATCGACCGAGGGCATACCCAAACCAACCGACCCTACAGGGAGAGGAAAATTAGCAGAGTTAAAATTACCCTGTTAATGACTTTCCTCCTTCAAATAGCCCTTTCACTGAACTACATTTCAAATGGATCGTCTGTCTTGAGGAGGAAGATCTCGCACGACTGGTTTTTTTGGTTTTCCCTTGACCCATTTGTTGAAAGTACACTGAACCTTCTTGTGCAAGATGGCATCATATTTTTAGGGCTCCTTCAGGAAATTTCTAGCATGGAAGTGCATACGTTGGCATAGGAAACCTAGGTCATTCCTGATGCCGTCCAGAAGGGGGTTGATGCCGTCACCGCAATAGATCCCACTACAGAAGCCATTCTACTCTCTTCTCTTTATGTGCTTGTACATGCTATCCTCCAGAAGGGGGTTACTATCGTCGCCACCGTAGATCCCATTTCAAAAGGCCTTCTATATTCTGTTGCCTTCTTTTTCAAACATCCCACTCATTATGCCCTATGTTCTCTCCATGTTCCTGTACACTCTGCTCTCCATTCTCTCCATGTGCCTGTACACTTTGCTCAACAAAAGTGGGTTGCTGCCATCGCCGTCGTAGATCCCACAACGGAAAACTTCACAGCATGTTGCCTTCCCCTTCAATCATCCCGCTCATTCTGCCCTCTTTGTCATCTTACGCCTTCAATCATCCCACTCATTCCTATTAGCAAAAGGCCTCATTACTTTTGGCAAAAGAGTAAGCAGATAAGAAATGGGAAAATTTCAGATAAAAATGTTATTTTGTCTCAATGTAATGTCTTAAAAAACCTCATCATTTATAAAATGTGGAAACACCTTATCCTTTATAAAATTTGAAAGTTGATGAAAATTGGGAAATTTGAGAGCAAATTTATAAAATTGCAAACACCTTCTCATTTATAAAATGTGCAAATTGTTGAAAATTGGGAAATTTTTGACCAAATTCTTATTTTTCTCAAACTAATGTCATAAAAGACCCATCGTAACTAATATCTTAAAAGACCCCATAGTGTAGTATGGCTACAAAAGTACTATATTAAAGAAGATGATAAGATGGTGATGGTGAATTAACAATTTGTAGCAAGCTTTTGCAATAGTTTAGTTCTTTGTATATAAAGTTTCAATAATTTTGTGTATTAAAGTATAAGTCTTTGTTTTGTGCTTCCATTTCTTATAAAAAGGGTTTTCTTCTCTTACATGGAAATGAAAGCCATTTAAATGACATTTTAAATTTGGAAGAATATTTTTAGGTCCTCCATTAACACCCAAACATATTCTCTGCCTATAGTCATATAGGTCCAAAAATACCAACCCTAAATATGGCAGCATAAATTTTCACCTCAAACAGTAGAGCATGGAGTTATTAGTTGTTTTCAATCTTGAAGAGAATTTAGCCTTTTAGCTTAATTTATTCCCAAGCGAAACCATATCCTCCCTATTTTCAATCTCATGTGCATTCATTACCATGGCTTCAAGGAGTCTAAAACCTTGCACAATTCAAGCTATTTCTACCATATATTGGATCACAAATATAGTCCATCAAGTATAATAGCTCAACATTGTATGAGGCTCATCAAGTATAATAGCTCAACATTTTATGAGGCCCATACCGATATTGATATCATCTAATCTTGAAATAGATCTTCCAAAACCTCGTTGCTCTAGAAACACACAAATGGACTTTTGAAGTCAACAACCTATGCAATTTGAAAAGTAAGGTAACTAGACAAGAAGATTCACAAGTTTCCATTTGAAAACCTGAAAACCTAGTAACAAAAAATTTTATTTACCCTCAATTCCTAAGCTAGGGACAAATCAAGTCTTTAAGATGCCACATATAAGCAACTAACATGAATAAAAAACATAGTTTCAATAAATGCAAGAAAATAGATAAGTTTTATGCATCTCATGAGTCCATAGGTGATAACCCGGTCCCAAAAGGAATATAAAAAATGACAATCACTCCATGAAAAATATAAAACAGGTAGTAGGAGTCCACTCCAGAGACAAATCCAACCCAAAAATCCAAAAATCAATTTTATGAGGGCTAAAAATGGCACCAAAGATACCACAAAAGGTGTCCAAGAAAGTAAGAGTCATCTTAAAAATAGTTATTAACCTTTTTCAACCATCTAAAAGCATAATAATGTTGATCTTCCTTACAATGAAAGTTGCCTCCAACAAGTAACCCAAGGCATCGAAAATGCATAAATATATATAAGGCACCAAAGGATGGCCCTATTGAACCATCTAATGTAATATTATCCGTAGGGATAAGGCTTTGTGACAAAAAGGAAGAATGTTCGAAAGAAAGAAAGCATGTTCGATTCTAGGCACCATCTCAAGTCAAAGTTGGAAAAATACGACATCGCAAAAAGATAGAGGCAAATGGCAAAACAAGAGATTAGCAAGGGGTCAAAGTACACAGAAATGAACAGATAAGGAAAAGTGCTAGTCTCAACTTTACTTGGAGATGGCCTGGGTGCGCCAATACAATTAATGAGAACAAATTACATCGCCAAAAGGTGGATAATAATGACTACACAAGACAACATAGGTGCCAACAACACCCAAATGAAAGGACAAGGGGATGAGTCAATCTCGACTTTAGTTTTCGAGGAAGCACCTGGGCAGAGATCGACTCTCACGTTCCCAAAAGGTACAACTAGACGATAACGAATTGTTGAGCCTGGGTCAAATTTACTTAAGGGTTACTGTTTTAGGGGTTTAAGGGTTTAAGGGGTTAAATGGGTTAGGGTTTTAGGGGTTTAGGGGGTGAAATGGGTTATGGGTTGGGAATTAGGGTCTAAGGGGTTAAGGGTTTAGAGGTTTAGGGTTTAGGGGGTTAAATGGGTTAGGGGTTTAGGGGTATAGGGGTATAGGGGGTTAAATGGGTTAGGGGTTGGGAATTAGGGTTTAAGGGGTTAGGGGTTAAGGGGTTAGATGTTTAGGGTTTAGGGGTTTAAATGGGTTAGGGGTTTAGAGGTTTAGGGGGTTAGGGGATTTAAAAATTAAGGATTTTGGGGGTTAGGGGTCGTTAGGGGTTAATGGGGTTAGGGTTTAGGGGGTTAAATGGGTTAGGGTTTTAGGGGTTTAGGGGGTTAAATGGGCTAGGGATTGGGAATTAGGGTTTAAGGGATTAAGGGTTAAGGGTTAGAGGTTTAGGGTTTAGGGGGTTAAACGGGTTATGGGTTTAGAGGTTTAGGGGGTTAGGGGATTTAGCAGTTAAGGATGTTAGGGGTTATGTGTTTAGGGGTTAGGGGTTAAGGGGTTAGAGGTTTAGGGTTTAGGGAGTTAAATGGGTTAGGGGTTTAAAGGTTTAGGGGGTTAGGGGATTTAACATTTAAGGATTTTAGGGGTTAGGGGTTAGGGGTTAATGGGGTTAGGGTTTAGGAGGTTAAATGGGTTAGGGTTTTAGGGGTTTAGGGAGTTAAATGGGTTAGGGGTCGGGAATTATGGTTTAAGGCGTTAGGGGTTAAGGGTTTAGAGGTTTAGGGTTTAGGGGGTTAAATGGGTTAGGGGTTTATGGGTTTATGGGGTTAAATTGGTTAGGGGTAAAAGGTTAAGGGTTTCGAGGTTTAGGTTTTAGGGGTTAAATGGATTAGCAGTTTAGAGGTTTAGGGTTTAGGGGGTTAAATGGGTTAGGTGGTTAGGGGTATAGGGGGTCAAATGGGTTAAGTGTTGGGAATTAGGGTTTAAGGGGTTAGAGTTTTAGGGTTTAGAGGATTAAATGGATTAGGGTTTTAGAGGTTTAGGGGGTTAGGGTATTTATCAGTTAAGGATTTTAGGGGTTAGGGGTTAATGGGGTTAGAGTTTAGGGGGTTAAATGGGTTAGGGTTTTAGGGGTTTAGGAGGTTAAATGGGTTAGGGTTCAGGAATTAGGGTTTAAGGGGTTAGGGGTTAAGGGTTTAAAGGTTTAGGGTCTAGGGGGTTAAATGGGTGTTGGAGAGGTAAATCCTTTCTGCGGATAGAGGTGATCTCTACTAGCCCAGATTAGGTCTAGCAACAATCAGGTCACGCAGTGACGCAGGTTTCTAGTTACAAAACAATAAAAACATAACGAGTTGCCTACCTCAGGTCCTACGCAATGGTTGTTGGAGAAAGGATGACGCTTCCTGTCCTTCGCTTTGGCAGATCACGATCCTTCCGCTTAACACGTCCGAACATCGCACACATGCGAAGAATACAATGATACACAACGCAAAATCTAAATCTTGTAACCATACATCAGTGAGAGAGGATGTAATTCATTGCATCAAAGAAAAAGACACACGAATGAAACCATAATCAAAGTCGCTTATCATTAAAATAACAAAGGAAAGATACAACCCAAAGCTCAGACACTGGATCTTCCTTTGGCGGGGTTGACAGCGGAGCACGTCTCAACGAAGCTTGTCGGAAGCGGGACAAAGCTCTCTCTCTTCGGCTTGGCTCTCAAAGGCTGTTTGGCGATAGTCTCCTTGCTACAAGTTCAACTCTTCTCCTCCCTAGCTTGCTAAGGCAAAAAGGAAAGCTTATATAGATGGTGGAAGGGGAGTTAGGATCCATACAATTATGGGATTGGCCCTATCCTTAAGGAAGCTTCCATGATAGGTGGAAAACCACCTCCCATACATGGAGATCCGGAGCCAAACCTCCCAAATCATTTTAGAGACTCGTTCAGGAGTTTGTTGGAATCAAATTTTCACCATTTATTTTTAAAAAACAATCCTTATTAAGCTTGGCATGGGTGAGACACTAGGACAGAGCCCCAGTTAGCACGCCCTCTATGGTGGATTTTCCCCATTGGCGCGAGGGCTGAACTGGCTAGTCGCGCCAAGGCCAAAAGATCAGTTTTTATGGTTTTTCATGGTAAAATTTCTTCAGAGGAATGATTTTCCTTGTCAAGGGGGATGCCGTGAAAGTGGTTTCAGGTTGTGTCACTACTCACAGGTCACGGGAAAGGCCCTCCAATGTGCGGGATGGGGAATTGCAGGGACGGTGAAAAATTACTATGTAACAGATGCCCCCTAAAGCATGAGGCCCGAGAGAGAGAGAGGGGTGAAATGCTTTATGAGAACATGCCCAACTGAAAACATTGCCGTTAGAAAACCTGCGTAGAAAAATACAACTGATATCTCAAATACATGATATGTGGTATGGGCACAACCATCCATAATAGAGTGTAGAATAATCAGGATCCAAGGTATGGACGCAACCATCCAGAAAGAATCAATAAATAGACTTAGGCATGGTCGCAGCCATCCAATAAATGAGTCATGTAACCAATCATGATAATCCACAAAAATCCACAGCCTGGATTCCATTAGACAAAATCCAGGGTCTTGCGGTCCATCTTGACCCGAATAGAGTACAAGTCCTAGCATGTGAATAAGTGAGCTGAAGTCGAACACGCAAGAACATCGTCTGATTACCAGCCAATGATGAAAGCCGTTAACAGACGCGAGAGGAACCACCAATAATGACGATGGCCCTCAAGGTACTAAACGTACAATCTACGGAATGCGAATAGTGAGCTGACGTCGAACACCTGCAGAATCATTCGATCGAAGGCCAATGATGAAAACCTTGCATTGAATGTGAAGAACCTGGCATTGAGGCATGCAGGCTCCAAGGTACCTGAAGGGAGTCTCTAGATCAACTTCCTGGATAATGAGCTGAAGTCGACAGGAAGTGACCTTGATCAAACATGGGCCATAGTGTTTCCCACATCATCGATGCGAGACAGAGGAACATAATGTTTGTGAATCAAGAGCAGATGAGAATCAGAGGGAGGTTGAGTACTACAGAGGCCAACTTCTCTTGAACATATCGGCGGCACGACACTGGATTTGGCAGAATTTGACATCAAAAGATATGAGGTCATGATGACGAGGCAAAAAGCAGATGAGTGGTCAAAAAGGATTACCCAAACCCATGGAGGCAAGCAGGAAACGAGATGAGATGTCCCCAACCTGACACGAATGCAGACAAGTGCCATGTTCAAGAGCGACATACTGCCAACACGATGATGATACTGGTTCCATTTTTCCCCACCATTTCTGGCGAGTACCCCAATTATTTTTGAAAACAAGCTTGAAGGGGATAGCATATGCTTGCGATATAAGTTTGTCCTTTAGACAAATCCAACCTAGTACATTTAACGAGCCCTAGGAAGGAGGAACTCGAGTAACGTCATTGCGATGGAGTCCGATGTCATCAGGTTTTAATGAGTCTGAAAAAGGAAGAACTCGGTGTCTTTTCATGTTTAGAGAGTTTGAAAAGACAACAAAAAAGTAAACTCCAACAGTCCCCTTTCGTAGATAGTTCCTCAGATCCGAAAAGGTGGAAAACTGTGTTTGAGAAAACCTCCTAGTCGCGATAGGCTAGGGTATTCCTTTTTCATAAATAATCTATCCTAGCCCGAAAAAGGGGTAAATGTATACTGGGTAGATGTTGTTTTGAAACCAATTTAATGAGATCAAAATGAAAAACAACTTGGAAATCTTTTCATTTTTAGAGAGTCAGAAAAGAGCTGAAAGATGACTCCACCTGGAGGAACGAGTGGTATAAAGGGCAGCAACTGGTTCCGGTGATGGTGGAACTACTCAAAACAAGTAAAGGTTAAGGGGTTGGCTAACAAGACCACTCATTGAAGAGGTTCCTTAGGAATGGGTAAAACAATCAAGTGAAGGCATATGATCGGCCAAGCAGATAGTGATGATGGAGTGAGAAAACCAAGGCTCATCTAGAAAAAACAGGCTGATAAAATGGAAATCACGAGAGGTAAAATGGGAATGGTTTAATTTTTACACAAGCTTGAAATCATGAAACTCTGCTTGAATTTGGTTTCATTTTTACACAAGCTTGAAACAAAAATAAACTATGCTTGAAATTGGTTTCATTTTTACACAAGCTTGAAACGGAAACAAACTACGCTAGAAAAATTTGCATGCCCCCAGCATGGTGACTAAATTCGAGGTACATGCCCGCAAGCTCCAATCCATATGAAATGCAGATGGAGTGAAGGTTCAAGTTATGAGATCAAGAGAAAGAATCTACTGGGATTTTACGAGATCTTATCAAAGGCTCGAATTGAATAGGAAAGTGTTTCATTGTTTTAATGAGGTTGACACATTAAATGAACTATCCTTATAACAACTTGTTTTATTTTTTAAGGAGCTTTACACAAGAAAACGAGCTGTGCTCCGACAACATTATTTCATTTTTTAAGGAGTTTGACACAAAAAAAATAACCCTACTCCGAAGACAACTCATCATGATGAATAAGAAGTCATGGCTTCCAAGAGTTCCCCGTTCGATGGAAGGACAACATCTCGGAAGTCTAGACCCAATGCCCCCAACACACGATGTACAACGACACTATCACTAAATACAGGCACAGGACAGGTAGCCACATAATTTAGATGCGGAAGGGATGACACAACTGGCGGATAAAGATCCGAAAGGGATGATGTTGGACTAGCTGCCATATGAGGACCAAAGAACGCAAGCTGATCGATGGTCACGATCCAACCTTGGTGTGGAAAACACATCACACGAAAGAGGGAGGAGACAAGCGCTCCCATGGCATAAGTATAATCACGACCCAAGAGTAAATTAAAGTCCAAGGGGCCAGGAACAACCATCACTTCCATATGGACAGTTTTCCCTCCCAAAGTAACAAGAAACTTCAGAAGGATCCCTAACGGTTGACTAGTTCTTCTGTTAAACACGAACAGATTCTGCGTAACAGGCACAAGCGGCGACGAACCGAAAGCTTTCCAAGTAGTTGAGGATAAAATACTAACAAATGAGCCTTCATCTATAATGGTGCTGGGTATGACCAGATGGGAGGCCTATACCGTGATGTCGAAAGGCACATAAGACAGACGGCGGTATCCTGCAAATCGATTCCAATCTAAGAAGTGACCAAACTACTTGGAGGGGCTACCATTGAACCGAGATGGTCTTCCCCTGGTGTTACGGAAGAAGGAGGAGCATCCTCCATGACCTCCATCATGGAGCCGGGAGGGGTATCTTCCGGGACCTCCATCACGGGAGGCGGAGGAGCAGCTTCTTGAGGTATGGGGACAGGAGAATATTTCTCCACGTCCGAAGAATCTGGAGAAACAAGAAGAACATGAGGGATGTGAGATCAACTCTCGACGGAAAAGTCCTGGTGCACCGCAGACAGGGCCAGCTTAACCGATCCCACAACCAATGGTTGGTCGGGAACATATTCCTGAATTTGTATTTTTGGGGGAGTAGGATCGACCAAGGATGACTCTTGACCAATCGTTGAATCAACTGGTGAAGGAATCAAAGAAATTTGTTTGTAACCAGCCGGAAGGCACGGTGCAGAAACAATTGAGTTGTCCAAAACTAGTTTGGCTTCATCCATATACGAACAAAGGTGCATGGCATGGTGCCATTCACACAAATTACAGGGATTAGCAAGCTTACCTTGCTTCTTAGGAGCCTTACCAACACTAGCTGAAGATGTGCCCTCAACCTGACTCCCAGAAGCCAAAGGCAACGACAGATGACCGTTGGACCATATTTCGAGCACATTGGGAATACCAGGAAAATCTCGAAGAAGATGGCTTCCCTGGCACAACATGCAAGGGACTTAACTTTCCGCGGAGGGCTGGAAGGTTTATCAAGAGGAGATGTTCTAGAAGCAGTAGCTATAACCTTAGCCTCTCTCTTATTAGACTTATTCTTCTTTGTCTTCTTCTTCTTCTTCTTAGCCACCTAGTTACTCAAATCCAGACTTTCACCAGGCGAAGTAGAAGAGGAGGACGCTGAAATAGACAAAGAAGGGGAGAGGTCCACCTTAGAATCAACATGACGTTGTTCAGGCGGAGGAACTGATTGAACAATAGTCGAGACATTCGGGACCACAGAGTTTGAAAACAACCAAACAGGCAACCCAACAGTTAACCCAGGAAGGGACAACATTGCCATATAAGGAGCGCCGAAATTTCCAAAAGGAGGAAAAGGACAAAGATTCCCATCAGAGGGGATTCCTTGGTTGGTGAACTCCGGAAAAGTTGCCATCGGAAACGACTTAAAAGAACAACACCCTAAGGAAACTAACTTTAGCCAGGAATACTTCGTGGGTAGTTAATTTTTAAAACATCGAAACAAAACTCTACTATTTCATATTTTAAGAGTCAAGAAGCAAGTAAAAGATGACTCTTTCAGTTTGGAAACAAGCGCTTAATGATATTTTCAAATTTAGGGAGTCAGTAAAGATCAAACTAACTACTCTGGTAATCTAGGTAAGAGGTGTACCAAGTTTCCGTGAACTGCAATATACACCTTGGTGATCAAATGAAAGAGAAATGACCAAGGACTTTCCGTACGTGCAGGTAGTCTCCCTGAATGCTGTGTTTGGTGTATCACGGTTACAAGGTGGCAGACTCAACTTCCTATGGATAAAGGATTTGCAACCTAATGGGGTCTCCCTTTATATACACGACGATACGGGGAGCACAAGTCCGTACTAGTGCTATCTAAAGCCAAAAGGCGAACAACAGCTACTAGGTTTTAAGATGCCTGAACACGTCTCTAGCCTAGACCACTAAAATGTGAGCGCTAAGTTTCAATGCTTCCGTAGGTTGATTGAATAAATTTTATGGTTGATCTTCAATTTATGTTTCAATTTCAGGCCCTATCGAATGTCATCTGAAAATATCCTATATGTAGCTATATGAGAAAATAAATCTTTCAATTCGATGAATGTTATCTAGTTAAGGGAAGAACTTCAAACAATGATGCAACAAAAAAAAAACTACAAACGAAATTCTTCCAAACTAGATGAATTTCTCTATCCAAAAGTAACCTAAAACATTCAATGATGCGAATTATGCAATGTAATCTATGCAAAATCCTCTTTTTTGAAAACTATGCATTTGTAATCTATGCACAATTTCATTTTTTTTTTAAATGAATAAGAATGCACTTAATGCATTTTTCGATGAAATGAGAATCTACTTAATGCACGCTTTTAATGAAAGAGAATGCACTCAATGCAATTTTTAGTTTTCAATCATTAAACAATGTAATCTAAGTTCAATGATGGATCTCAAAAAATACTTTTCAATGCAATGTGATCTAATGCATTTTAACGAAAAGAAAACTCTAAGATGAAAATTAAATGAACAAAAATCTTCTTAATGAAGGATGAATGCAAAAGGGATGCAAACAAACACTAAGAATGCAATCGTTGTTTCAAACACTTTGTAACGAAATTCCTCAAAAGGCGACAAGACATATGAGATCAAACACAAAGAGGACTTCCAAAGCATGAGATCAAAACAGGGCATTCATTCCCTTTTACATCAAGCAATCATGGAAAGAAGACATTTCAGCTGAACAATGAGCAATGTAATCTATGCTCATACAGAGAAAAGACCGGAAGGGAAAGACACACTGGTGAAGGATTTAGGGAAAAAGTCTCAATTTTCACACACCCTGAAATTGGCATGACTTTGTGGGTGAAACTAGTGCCAACTGGTGCGACTTGCTCACTGAAAACTAGCGCCAATGGCCTAACTGACAATAGGAGCCAATGCCTGAAAATGAAAAAACAAAGAATTTCTCCCAACCAAGACCAGACTCACCACTTCAAGCAAAATCTAAAAATAACCCAGAAGCAAAAGTACTGACCAAAAAAACTCCTGAACAAGGGAAAAACCCTAGCACCTATATGAAATGGCATGACTGTTTGGCTGTAATTCGTGCCAGACAGGGGATGGCGCGGGTGATGAACTAGCAACTTGCGCCAATGGGCGCGACTGTCAGGGTGGAAACCGTGCCAATCAAGCCAACCATGAAAAGATAAAAATTTCGGAAAGGCAGAGGTCAGATCTGATCCTCTGGGGCTGAACAGGGGTCTAAGACCAAGGAAGGTGAACCAGGAGAGCAAATAAATCAATCAAAATCCAAAAACAACCAAAAGAGACAAAACTAACTCCAACTGAGTCCCCAGTGGAGTCGCCAGTTTGTTGGAGAGGTAAATCCCCTCTGCGGACAGAGGCGATCCCTACTAGCCTAGATCGGGTCTAGCAACAATCAGGTCACGGAGTGACGCAGGTTTCTAGTTACAAAATGACAAAAACATAACGAGTTTCCTACCTTAGGTCCTACGCAATGGTCATTGGAGAAAGGATGACGCTTCCCGTCCTTCGCTTTGGCAGATCACGATCCTTCCGCTTAACACGTCTGAACACCGCACACATTCGAAGAATACAACGATACACAACGCAACATCTAAATCTTGTAACCATACATCAGTCAGAGAGGATGTAATTCATTGCATCAAAGAAAAAGACACATGAATGAAACCATAATCAAAGTTGCTTATCATTAAAATAACAAAGGAAAGATACAACCCAAAGCTCTGACACTGGATCTTCCTTTGGCGGGGTTGACAGCGGATCACGTCTCAACGAAGCTTGTCGAAAGCGGGACAAATCTCTCTCTCTTCGACTTGGCTCTCAAAGGCTGTCTGGCGATAATCTCCTTGCTACAAGTTCAGCTCTTCTCCTCCCTAGCTTGCTAAGGGAAAAAGGAAAGCTTATATAGATGGTGGAAGGGGAGTTGGGATCCCTACAATTATGGGATTGGCCCTATCCTTAAGGAAGCTTCCATGATAGGTGGAAAACTACCTCCCATACATGGAGATCCGGAGCCAAACCTCCCAATTCATTTTAGAGACTCGTTCAGGAGTTTGTTGGAATCAAACTTCCGCCATTTATTTTTAAAAAACTGTCCTTATTAAGCTTGGCGCGAGTGAGACACTGGGACAGAGCACCAGTTGGTGCGCCCTCTATGGTGGATTTTCCCCATTGGCGTGAGGACTGAACTGGCTAGTCGCGCCGAGGCCAAAAGATTAGTTTTTATGGTTTTTCATGGGAAAATTTCTTCAGAGGAATGATTTTCCTTGTCAAGGGGGATGCCATGAAAGTGGTTTCAGGTTATGTCATTGCTCACAGGTCACGGGAAAGGCCCTCCAATGTGCAGGATGGGGAATTGCAGGGACGGTGAAAAATTACTATGTAACAATGGGTTAGGGTTTTAGGGGTTTAGGGGTTAAATGGGTTAGGGGTTAAGGGTTTAAGGGTTTAGAGTTTTATGGTTTAGAGGTTAATGGGTTAGGGGTTTAGAGGTTTAGGGGGTTAAATGGGTTAGGGGTTAGGAATTAATGTTTAACGGTTTAGGGGTTAATGGTTTAGAGGTTTAGGGTTTATGGGGTTAAATGGGTTAGGAGTTTAGGGTTATAGGGGGTTAAATGGGTTAGGGGTTGGGAATTAGGGTTTAAGGGGTTATGGGTTAAGGGGTTAGAGGTTTATGGGGTTAAATGGGTTAGGGGTTGGGAATTAGGGTTTAAGGTGTTATGAGTTAAGGGGTTAGAGGTTTATGGGGTTAAATGGGATAGGCGTTGGGAATTAGGGTTTAAGGGGTTAGAGGTTTAGGGTTTAGGGGGTTAAATGGGTTAGGACTAGTTTAGAGGTTTAGGGGATTAGGGGATTTAGCAGTTAAGTATTTTAGGGGTGAGGGGTTAATGGGTTTATGGTTTAGGGGGTTAAATGGGTTAGGGTTTTAGGGGTTTAGGGGGTTAAATGGGTTTTAGGGTTTTAGGGGTTTAGGGGGTTAAATGGGTTTTAGGGGTTTAGGGGGGAAATTTGTCGGAAAACATATTTACAACACGCCTTATATATTTAAAATAAACCGTCGCTATTGTGACGCTAGTCCACAATGGTATTTTCATATTCGTCGGTATACCAACGCACATAACATGGACGCCGCTATAGCGACATTGTCTTCTATTATTGTCGTTATTACGACACCCTAGCTAGGTGGGTCGCAATAGCGACACTTTTCATAGTGTCGCAAGAGAGAAAACGCCGCCATCAGGGTAACAAGAGCAACACTACGTGGAAGGATTAAAAAAATTGAGAAAAATTGGAAACTTTCTAACAATACGTCAAAGCTGTCAAAACTAAAGTGTTGGAAAATTTACCATATGTACTAGTGCATATTGCTACCCATTTGAATTTTCCAACAACCTTCTGCATTCATTACCCCAGCCACTTTCCATGTACCACACATTAGCCATAGTAACAAATACAAGGATACTAATAAAAACGATCTAACAACATATTTCATCCTCTCAACATATTCACGCAATAAATTCTCTAATGGAAGCAAAATACAATGAAGATTTGTCATCCAATTTTTTCCTAACCGAGCCAATAGTTTCTCTTCCTATAGTTGCTCCTCTTGTTTTTTTTATATATGCACAGTCTTCTTTCCCTTCTTTGGACAAAGCTCTAGATGGAGTTTCCAAAATTTAGCTTCATGATGTCTACCTTTATTGTAATACGTACAATGGTTTTTAACTTATAGCTTTTCTTTCTCTTCTCTTTCTTGCAATGTGGAGATGGGTACTCTTCATGTTGTGTCCCCTTCTTGTTCAACATGAATTTCCTATATAGAGCCATTATTTTCCAACACTTGGAAACACAGTGGTTATTCAACCCATAAAATGTGTATGGTTCCCTATACCATGAAATTTTACATTTACAATCTTCTTATGGTTAAAAGGAACATTGAAATAATTAGCTTTATTATACCTTCAATGGTTGTATTTAGTGAAAATAGGCAGAGGAGAAGCTAAATTCATTCTTCTCTTGGATGTATTTCATATTTTATCACTAACATAAAGTGACATTCCATCTTTTCTCACAGGTTGTTCTTGTAATCGTTTAGTTTCTTCCTTTGGAGAATTCCTTGCTTCCACTACATTGGAGCATTCCCATTTACCATACGCCAATCCTGCATAGCGAGTTATTTCTTCCACCTTAAAAGGTTCAGTTATACCTTGGCCATTAATTACATCTTCCTTTCCCTCATAAACCATCTTGGTTAACAACCTCAATCTAATACCTTTAGGTTGTTTCTTAACATGACCAAAAGAAACATCTCCTTGATTGGGAGATGGAGATGGAGAGTGAGGACCTGAAGGAGGAGATGAAGAAGGAGGATATTTTTTTGAACTACCACCATTTCCTTCATCTTTGACTGTCTTCAACAAGATTCATTCTCCATGCTTCTCCCATTCCCGATACATTTCGTCTACCATGGATTTCATCACCATGAAATCTTTATGAAACTCTGCTTTGGAACCAAAAATATTATCCTTTCCTTCGTGTGATGACATCTCTCCTCTTTGAGTGAGGCTTCTTGGTCTAATTTCTAGATTTCCTTCCACAAGTGTTCCTTCACCTTGCTTAAGTTTACTCTTGGCTATCATACAGAATCGAAAACCAATATCAATCCTGCTCTAATACCACTTGATATAATGACTTGGTTTGAAATTTTTTTCAAGTGTGAATGAATAAAGTTAAACCAAAAATTAAATTAAATTAATCATGAAGAACATTAATGAAGCTAAAATTAAAGAAATGTAGAAGATTGAGAAGAGAAGAGAGAAAATAAGAATGACAACCAATTTATAACGGGGTTCGTCTAGTGTGGACTACATCTTTGGGTCTTGCCTCCATTTGAGTAGTCTCTTTGAATATTTATATGCTAAGCATTAATATGCTTTGTTACATCACTTCGTATTAAATTTAATACATGAAGCCTACAAGTTGCTACTAAGTTAGTGGTGATCATAAAACACTTTCCTCCCTTCTTGCTGAAAAAAACGAGGTTCAACAACACCCTATCCACAAATTCCACCCAAATTACAAATTAAGTCTTCAAAACCTGCAACAAAAACTAAGCTCCTATTACCAAATAGTGGTTTCAAAATATCACTCAAAAACCTCCTTGGTTGCTACAAAAATGAGCTCCAAAAACCTTTATTTACAAAAGGTTACAAGCTTGATTGTGCAACAAAAGTCTTTGGATTTTTAATGCTTTCTAAATCTTAATCTTGTGGTGTGATGGAATTTCATTTAATATTTAAAAACATTAACACCCGGTTGACCTTGGGTCGAGTCCGTAGGAGGTTACTAATTTGATCCAAATATAATTAAAAAATAATATGCCCATGGCACATTGGTCAACATTTACAAAATTAAATCAACACCATATTCCTTATCAAAACTTTACAACATTGTGGCCCAATCATAACACGTCACAGTGGGTGTCTTGGTATTACAATCCATTCCTATGGTGTATGGTGGTGTATTTTGTTCAGGCATTGTAAAAATGTGATCCGTTTGTTGTGGTATTGTTGTAACAATACAGGGAGGTCTCGTAATGAAATCCACAGACTTGCCCTTGTTAAACCCACACAATAACAACGATGCTAGCACTAATATATGTTACCACCATAACGTGACCAACCGTGGTGGCCTATTGGTGAACCTCCCACACACCAACCTGGAGGTCACAGGGTTGAAATCTGTGTCTCCACTTATGCTAACCAACCTCCAACGAGTTTTGCCCTTCCAAATTTATAGACCATTACCAAGGTGGCACATGGTGCCTTCTAAATTGGTCGTATTGCACATCCTCATTGGTGTGAAAATGTATGAATGTTACTTATGCATAAATCTACTGTTAGATCTGGTTATACTTCTCCTAATTAAACAAGTTATTAATGTTGAAATATTCAAATTAACATCAAAGTAAACACATAAAATAATTTCACCGAGTCAGATCTAAAATAGAAAAATACATGCACAATAGAAAAAATGACACACAATATTTTCTAGGCAATAGTCCCCCGAAAAACCCAATGCAGGAAAACTGGTCTTCTGGCTACTGGAGGGTTTATATTATTAAGTAGTTTTCTGAATGCAACAAATCTAGGCACCACACTGATTAACTCGATAGAGAAAAATATAGATCTGCAGCTAAATTGATGTCCTGAAGCCAAAACCTTTACTACTCCACACCCTTAAACGAGATTTACAAGACTCAGCCAAGTTTTGGCCCTAGAAACCCCAGCGCTGCCCTTGAAGCCCGTGCGTCAGCCTATACAACCTTTGTGTGCCTCTGCGCTGGCCTGGAGAGGGATGTGTAACCCTAGAATGGGTGACACGACCCTACACTGCCCCTAAGGGTCTCTGCTTAACCTAGATTGGTCCCTTGTTGCCCAACGATTCCCCAGAAGGGACTACGTAGCACCAGCATAACTGAAGCTGCCTCTGCACTGTGCAACTACTCCGTAACTTCTGTTACTGCTTCTGCTTCTCTGCGCTGCCTCTGGATGTTCCTCTCTGCCTCTTGCTGATTCTAGGCACTAGGATTAGTCCATCCCCCCTTTGCCTACACTACCCCTCTCTGCAGCTGAAACACTTATGTGCTCTGCCTCCGTGTGTGTTCTCCAAATGACCCCAAGCCTTTCATTTATAATTTTCTCGTTGGGAAACCAATGGCCATGATCAGATCTTGAATTGACAGCTAAGATTAAAATAAATATTGATCTGTGTGACTTAAGACAATTTCATCACATGTTTTAATTAATTACCTTTAATAATTTAATTTTACTATGTTAGACTTAGGGTCCTTAATTAAAATTATTAATTAATTAATTATCTCCCAAACTGGATGAAATTTCCCAAATCCCTTTCTGGGTCTTGGAAATCTCATGTAATCTAGTCCCTCCACAAATTGTGGGAGCTAGAGCACATCCGATGCTACCCAAACACTCAAAACTTCAACACTCCCTCTTATCGAGGAATGTGCTCTAGTGCAACTCTGCTTTACCCTGAAGCTTTGCACTAATCTCTAGTGTGGGTCTCTGCACTGATGCTGAACTTGTTTCCCTTCATCATTGTGCTATTTTTACCATTTTGTAATGTTTCCCATGACGGTGCAACCGCCACTGCCACATTTGTACTGCATCTCCCTCTCAATCAGCTGCATCGTGCTGCCAACTGCTGCACTTCATCTTCAATTTTTGAGAGAAGCAATTGAAACTCCTTCCCAATCTTTTATAGACAAGTCAGTTGGCCTGCATCCTCATCACTGAAGCTCCATCAGTTGCTGATTTGTGATGTCATCTAAAGGATGATGCATAGCTACAGCTCTGCATTGCGTAAACAAACTCCCTCTGCATTGTTGAAGTCACATTAGTCCCTTATGTTGAAATCTCTCATGCTGCTGTTGCGCTGCGTTGTCATCCTAAAGCCTCCATGTTGTTGCAACTCTACCCTGCGTAAGCAGCTCTGATCTGCGCTACTGAAGTCACATCATCCCCTTCACTGTTGTTGCTCTGCTACTGTTGCATCTACACTGCGCTGCTCCCTTCAACCTTCAGTTCCGCCTCTGCTCATCCGTGATTCTATGCACCAACTGATCCACTTGTCCCACTATTGTCTTAAGGCTCCCGCAGCTTAGATGTGATGCAAGAGATGAGTTGCTCAAGGATCCCACCCCCACTCTGTAGCTACTCTACAGATCCATGTCGCCCCACTTTCATGGTTCATGAGCTCTCATGGATGCGTCATCTTTTGACCCATTTTCCACCACAGTAACCTTGGAAGTAGAAGCTTCCTTGTCCGTCTTCTTCTGTGGACAATTGTTGGTGAGATGTCCTAGTTTGCCGCACTCGAAACACTTTATCTTGGATAGATGACGCTTCTTCTTCCCTTGCTGCCTCTTTGGTTCCAAGGCTGCATCTTCGTCTTCCTTCTTCACCTTAATATATCTCATGTTGTACTTATTCTTGGTGAATCTGTGGAGTTCTTCTTGACGTAAAATTTCCCACAAGTTTTCCCAGTCGAGAAGGTCCACACTGCCCAAGACACTTTGGACAAAGGTTTCCCACTCTTTTGTGACCGCATTAAGTGAAGTCCTTACCATCACATCATCCTCCACCTTTGCTCCCATGGCAGACAATTTATCTCTGATCATTTGTAATCTGAAGAGGAAGTGCTCTATTTCTTCTCCCTTAGTCATCATGAATGACCATAGTTGATTCTCCAGAAGCATATTCCTCTAGACAGACTTCCCCTCATATAACGTTGTTAAGGCCTTCCACATCTCATGAGAAATTTTATTTTCAGCTATATGTGGAACTATATGATCATTAACCCCATCCATTATGAAGCGATTGGCATTTTACGCAGCCTCATCGTGTTTCGCCAGGGGAACAACATAAGTTGGCGTGGTCAGGACTTTTAATGCATGGTCCCTTAGACTGTATACCTCCATGACTACCAGGATTCTGGCCTTCCAGAATGAAAAGTTGGATAGACCGTCCAACCTATCCTGACACGTAGTCCGCGAGGTGCCACCTACTCAACAAATATGTCGGAACTCCTCCTCTCTATGCTATAGATATGGATCTAGGGTCCTTGGCTAGACAAGCACCCTCTGCTCCCTCTGACAACTGATTTCCTCTCTTAGAAATCTGCCAAATCAACAACAAAATAGATCTCTTTGATCCACTGATCGATCTGCAGATTTCTTTGGCTAGAACCCCTTTGAGAAGTTGATCCCTTCCCACTCTTTATCACTAGTGCTTAGGCTAAATTCTGAATCTTTAGAAATTTAACCCCACCAGCACCTTCTGAATTTGTGCAGCTCTGCTTCTGACACTTCAGAATCATACAGCTTCAGATCTGCATCACCCTAGCTGGCCTCTGTGTGAGCAAATAGTCCCAGAATTGTCTCTGTGTTGCCTCTGCGTAGTAGGTACGTGGGCCTGCATGGAGACAACGTAAGAATGTGTCACCCTGACCTATACATGGCTCTCCTCCCTCTAAAACTGTGTTGTCCCTTCAAATCTGGCTTTCTGCTACTGTTGTTGCTATCTCTGCTGCTTTCTGCAACAATATTCTTCCGCCTTCTGCTGGTGACCCTGCTAGATCTGCAATCGCTCTGATACCATGTGAAATTTTTTTAATGTTACTTATGCAAAAATCTACTATTAGATTTGGTTATACTTATCCTTCTTAAAAAAGTTATTAATGATGAAATATTCAGATTAACATCGAAGTAAACACATAACATACTTTCACTGATTCAGATATAAAACAGAAAAGTAAATGCATAATACAAAAAGTGACATACAATATTTTCTGGACAATAGTCCTCAGAGAAATCGAATGTGGGAAAATCGATCCTCTGGTTGTTGGAGGGTTTATATTATTAAGTATTTTTCTGAATACAACAAATCTGGGCACCACATTGGTTAACACGAAAGATAAAAATATAGATTGATCCAAACCCTCAAACGGGATTTACAAGACTCAGCCAAATTTTGGCCCTAGAAACCCCAGTGTTGCCCTTGAAACCCCTGCGTCAGCTTAGACAGCCTCTCTATGCCTCTGTATTGGCCTAGAGAGGGTTTCGTAACCCCAGAATGGGTGACGCAGACCCTCCGCTACCCCTGAGGGTCTCTGCATAACCCAAATGGGTCCCTTGTTTCCTAGTGCTTCCCCAGAAGGGATTGCGTAGCACCTGCGTAACTGAAGTTGCCTTTGTGTTGCGCAGTTGCTGTGTAAATGCCTCTGCTTCTCTGCGCTGCCTATGGATGCTGCTCCCTGCCTCTTGCTGATTCTAGGCACTGGGATCATACTGTTACACAATAATTTGTCACCGTCCCTGCAATCCCCCATCCTGCACATTGGAGGGCCTATTCCGTGACCTGTGAGAAGTGACATGACCTAAAACCACTTTCATGGCATCCCCCTTGACAAGGAAAATCATTCCTCTGAAGATAGTGTGCTGTGAAAAGCCCTAAAAATAGACCTTTTGGCCTTGGCGCGACCAGCCAGTTCAGCCCTCGCGCCAATGGGGGAAATCCACCAAAGAGGGTGCGCCAACTAGCGCTCTATCCCAGTGTATTACTCGTGCCAAGCTTGATAAAAATTGTTTTTTAAAAATAAATGGTGGAAGTTATATTCCAACCAACTCCTGAACGAGTCTCTAAAATGAGTTGGGAGGTTTGGCTCCGGATCTCCATGTAGGGGAAGTGGTTTTCTACCTATCATGGAAGCTTCCTTGTGGATAGGGCCAATCCCACCATTGTAGGGATACCAACTCCCCTTCCACCATCTATATAAGCTTGTCATTTTCCCTTTGCAAGCTAGCTTGAATAGAGCTGAATCAGTAGTAAGGAGACTATCGTCAGACAACTGAAGAGAGAGAGCCTTGTCCCATACCGACGAGCTTCATCGAGACGTGCTCCGCTGTTGACTCGCCAAAAGAAAGATACAACCTGAGCTCTGACACTGGATCTTCCTTCGGTGGGTCAATAGCGGAGCACATCTTGATGAAGCTCATCAAGATGGGACAAGGCTCTTTCTCTTTAGCTGTCTGACGATAGTCTCCTTACTACTGATTCAGCTCTATTCAGGCTAGCTTGCAAAAGGAAAATGACAAGCTTATATAGATGGTGGAAGGGGAGTTGGGATCCCTACAATGGTGGGATTGGCCCTGTCCATAAGGAAGCTTCCATGATAGGTGGAAAACCACTTCCCCTACATGGAGATGTTGAAACCTTAGTTAAACTGAGAGGGGGGGGGGGGGTGAATCAGTTTAACACCTTCAAGAATTTTTAAAACTTTTCAATTAAACTTATTTAAAATTTATCTTTCATGATCAATTTTATATGGAAACAAACTTATATGTGCAGAAATGTTAAGATAATGTAACAACAGAATTATGACAAGAGCAGTAAGTATTAAGTAGACCGAATAACCATATCAACACATAGACATCACACACAGAGACAACATATATACGTGGAAACCCATAAAGGGAGAAAACCACATCTTATTATTGTTGTGATGTAAAGGCAAGCTCCAACTCCCTCTCACCACTGATTTTCTATAAGCACCAACCTATAGGAGGCTCCAACCTCAAATTTTGCAAGCTACAACTTGCAAGGAAGCTTCAACTCCCTCTTTTTCATAAAAGAAACATTTGCTGATTTACCTTGGATGTCAGCTTTGTTCTGTACCTTTGTTTTTTTTTACAGTACTCCAATATTCATATTTGCTTGATTATTTCTTTTTCTGCAATTCTGCATTCTCTTTTCTTTTATCAATTTACTCAGAGAAATGTATCCATTTCAACTTTACAGTGGGATTTTATCTTTCTCCGGAGACTTGCCAATTACATCACAAACAATGTAAACAGTTAAAACCTTTCATTCAATTATAGTATATATTTTGAACAACACTACTCTCTCTCTGTTTTCCTCTCTTTTTCATCAACAACCACGCCTCTCTTTTTCGTTTCACTATATTCATTTTCCCTGTTCATTGCAGTTGCATAACTGCTGCCTGTACAAATGTCTTTTAATCGAACATAAATAACTCTCGGCGTTATTATAAAACCTTTTTAATAAACCTTGGATTTTATATTACTGAACAACCAACGCTAACCTTTAAAAGATCTAGGTCCCACATCTTTATAAACCATTTTTGCTCTATTTTCCGATGCGATTAATCGCAACTGAATACTCCCGATGCAATGATTTACGGAATAGGCCCTCCAATGTGTGCGACGGGGGGATTTCAGGGACGGTGACAAATTATTGTGTAACACATACCATCCCCTTTGCCTACACTAACCCTCTCTGCAACTAAAACACTTCTGGAAATTCATAGCAAACCACGCCCTAGAATTCCAGCTTAGTCTCAATGCTCTTCCTCTGTGTGTGTTCTCCAAATGACCCCAAGCCTTTCCTTTATACTTTTCTCATTGGGAAACCAAAAACCATGATCAAATCTTGAATTGATGGTTAATATTAAAAGAAATCTTGATTCGTGTAACTTAAGACAATTTCATCACATGTTTTAATTAATTACCTTTAATAATTTAATTTTCCGAAGTTAGACTTAGGGTCCTTAGTTAAAATTATTAATTAATTAATTATCTCCCAAACTGGATGAAATTTCCTACACCCTCTCTGATCTAAGTATGAATGTTAGTTTTTTTGTGCTAATTTCATATTCATATTTAAAATTTATTTACCGATCTTATGCTTGATGTACATAGTTTTCCTTGGTGCTTATATGTGTCAAACAGGTAATTTAACTGATTTTTATGAGTGAATTGAAGAGAATAAAGAATGAAATTCAAATTTTGAATAGCAACAACATAAAGAATAGAAAACCATCACAATTGATCCATCAACACAGAGTTTTGATGAAGGAGTTCACCCCTCCTGGGCTACATCTCCTTGGTCCAGCTACCATGGCTTAGGCCTTTGTATTAGCTTAATTGTGAAAAAAAATGTTGTTTACATGCATCAAATGCTCCTGAAACATACCCCAATGAGTTCATAATGTCGAAATCTATCAGAAATGACTATTCACTCACTGTATTTGGCCTTCAGTTGATCTAGGCATGGCCTTCCTTCCTAGTGGCCCTAGGCTTCAAAATTCTTCAAAGTGACAAAAACACATGTATAATTGCTCCACTGCCTTAGCAACCTATTCCAATGTGTTCAGATCATGCCAATCTTCTAGGAATGACTCTTCCTGAGCCAAAATTGGTCGAAAATGATCGCCACATTAATTATTCCCTATAATCCTCCTCCAATTATGGAGAAGACTCTAGTTAACCCTACCAAAATAGCAGGTCCGCGGAAAATGGGGGCGCCTCCAAATATGTCGTCAAGGCGGATTAACAGTGATTTAATTAATGGTTAATCCTGGAAGCTGGATTAAAGGCGGATTAAATGTATTAGCTGCGCACTAAGTGCGTTTATGGTAATTTGGGATTAGCGCTAAGAAAATAGGGATTAGGGGTAATAAACCCAAATTAACACATTAATATTGCACATTTAAATAAGTCTGACTGCTCCTAGTTATGTGGAAAAGTCATATGGGAGGAGGGTTGGCCCCCTCCATTCCATCGTTGGAGAACGCGTATAATTCAAATAGAATTTGGGCGTGTAGGCTTTACAAGCCTCATCCTGTGGTCTATTGGTAAAGCCATTGAAATAGGATGGGGAGGTCACAAGTTCGACCTACCCTCCGCCCATCCTACATATATATTTTGTGCCAACGTATTTAAATACGCCAACATACCAAACCTCCGACATTACTCAACCTTCAGATTACTTAAGATTTCGGACTATGGTTTAACCCAAACTTTAATGCCACCATATTATTCAAACGTGGACTTTGCATTAAAATTAAACACACCCAACATATATCAAACCTCCATCCAACCATATGGTTAAAACATGAACTTTGGAATAATTAAACGTGGAATTATAATATATGGTTTAAAAATTAATAATTAATATTAATATATATAATAATAATAATAATAAATAATATATGATATTTAAACCATATATATATATATATATATCCAATCTTAATAATAATAAATACATAAAACAATTCCAAAAAAAAAAAATTCATCATGAACCCAAATTCAACCTTGGAGGACATTGGGCAATTTCAACTTCTCAAACCCAAACTGGTGAAACCTGTTGTGACACTTGTCACAGTGCTACTGGGAAAAAATGGAGAATATTCCCCTAATATACCTGGAGTGCTGACTAGGATACCATGTCATCAACCTGTCATTGTTCTGCAATTTAAAAAAAAAAAAAAATTGCTTATTTTGAATGGCGATCAACAAGCTATAACTTCTTCATCCAAAGTTGGTTTTCGACGAAACGAGTTGCATTGGATTCCGAGGGACGGGTCGGTTGTTGTTGTTTAGTTTCCAATCAATTCTGATCAATTTAATTTTTGAGCTAAATACTGAGTCTTTGATCATTCCTCCCCACTAGAAGCCTTTTGGACCCCAAAATCTCTTGGATTACTGATCATGTGGATGAGGGTACTATTCTCTCACCCTTCCAGTCTCTATCCACTGAAAATTTCCCAATTTTCATCAATTGGAGCTTTTCACAAAAGTCAAAATTTTCCTTGATTCTTGCGACCTTCTCTTGCTGTCATTGACACCGTCATGCTGCAATTTTTCTGAATTTGCAGAGCAGCAAGCTATTCTTGCCGAAATCGTATTATTCCTACCTTGGTCATTAATCAAAGGAAACTTAAAAACTGTCTCATCTTGCACACTTTCACCATGGAAATTCTTAGATGATCTCGTTTTGTACTTGCGTCAACTCTTGAAAAAGTATCTTCTCCATTGCCATATACCCTTTGGAAACCAAAAACAAGCATTTGTGGAACCCATGCCTTCTTTGCCAAGATGCTTTTTCATTTTCTCTTTGACCTTTGCACTCTCTTGCACCGACATCTTGTTTCCAACATTGCTCAACACTGATGTTGACAGCTGCAAATGTTTTCATCTTGTTCACCTCCTTTCAAAGGCAACCTATTAGAATCTTGAAACATCTCATTACAAGCATAAGCATCTTTTTGAAAAGTTTGATTCAAAACATATTTTTGTTTGATCATCAACAATGTCAAATTCTGACTTGCATTCACTATCCTCTTCATTTCTCCTACATGTATAAGAGTCAAACTTTCCTTCTTCTTATGCGCTCTAATTATGTACTCAATACCATCTTTAAAAAATGATACGTATTCACATGGCGATGAAATATTGCTTTCCTATCATACAGATAATGATTTCCCAACACAATACTTGATATCTCAAGCGGCACCACATCAAGTTCAACTTCATCAATAAAGTTTGAATTGATGGCGAATATTAGTAAGCACTTCCTTGTAACCTACAAGTTTACATTCTTTCATATCCAACCCAAAGGATATGGTCTTGGATGTCTAATAATTTCAAGGTCTAGCTGCTTAACCAAGTCTTAGGAAATCAAGTTAGCTTGCGACCCACTATCAAAAAGTGTATCAATCTTGGTATGTTTAGAGACAAATATAATATGAAAAAGTTCTATTCTTGTATCTTCATCATGAGTAACATTTGAAAATTTTGAAGAACTAGTGTTTGCAACATGTTTACCTTTCAAACCCATGGCTGTAATATTGGTCTTATCTCTTGAATCTGACCCTAACTCATGTTCAACTATAGCAACAGTTTTCCCCTTTTCTTTGGCTTTCAGTTTGTTTGGCTTAAATTATGGATGAAGTTATCAACAATGGTATTCACCATGGCCATTCTTTGAACAATTTTTTCATGTGAGTTTTTCATTCTCTCTTTTTACAGATCTATTTCTTTTTCCTCTTCCATAAAAATTTCCCTTTCCTTTACCCTCACTTTCACTTTTCTCATCTATGTTTTGTTTCCCTCTTGCCTCTAAGTGTGTGGCTTGAACACAAGCTTCATCTATGTTTGTGGGATTAAACATGAGAATATTTTGCCTAAGGTAATTGTGCAAACCCCCAACATACTTTAACAAAGTTTCTTGAGAATATAAATTAATACCAAAAATAAGAGCTCTTCTCCTAAACTCATGAGTATAATCTTGCAAATTTTTCCCTTTCAACTATCTAAAATTTTTCCAATCTGTTAGCCACCTATAAAATTTTTCATATCAAATGTTGGCTAAATCATGTTTTAAGCCTTCAAGAAACAATTTTATTGCCAAATTGTTAGTTCTTAAAGTATTGTGAAGACATCTTTTCCTTTGATTAATCTTCACTGCTATTTCCTTCTTAAAATCGGAAAAATCTATTGTTTTCCTGAAGAAAAAGACTGCTAAAAACCCATTTTTTCCCTTTCATTTTACCCCTCTTTTCACTCATTATTAACCTTCATTTTTATCCCCTTTTTCCTCATAAAATTCCTCTATTTTTCCTCATTTCCATTCTTCCCTTCATAAAAACCGCTTTTATAAGGTTTAAAACTCCTTTTTTACCTTATCGGAAGCTTTCAAAATCCTTTGAAATCCTTGAAAAATCGTAAAAAAGCAGCCTTTTGTGCTAAGGTTTTAAGCCCCTTTGGCCTTAGCCCCCAGCTCCTTTTTCTCATGGAACTGGAGCTGTGACCCACTGTTAAAACTCCATCGCGCAATCGCAGTCAGGGCATTCTATGTTCCTTTTCCCCTTTTGAAATCAAAGAATTTCTGATGCGATTAGGCCTTAAGTCCTTTTTGTGTTAAACTCCAAACCACTTCCCCACCATATAACCCGCGCCCAGGACCAAGTGATTAAGTCCCGAGTGCTAATCGCATCGGAGTTTTTTCATTGAACATATTTTAATAGTTATTTCCCCCCTCCGATTGGCCACCTTGCGATGGCTTCCTAGCCGTTGATCTTCCCCGCCAGGCCCAAATCCAACGGCCCACATTTCTCTTTTACAAAGCCCATCCCTCTGCCTTTTTACCTCCATAGTTAGATCTTCGTCGTCGATCTGGTTTTAAGATCAACGGTCCTTGTTCAATCGCATCGTGAAAACCACTGCGCCTTTCCTCTCTTCCTCATTGATTGGTGACTTTGCGATGGGATCTAGGCCGTCCATTTCATACATCTGACGGTCCAGATTCGAACCCCCACCCTTTGTTAAAATTCATAAAACCCTGCTATATAAAGTTTTCAATAAATATCCACCGTTGATCTCTGTAAGTCAACGGCTCGCATTAACCAAAACTCCGCCCGACCCTCGCCTCATATTTTATTCCATTAACCCCAAGATTAAATCTGAGCTGTTGATCTCTTTCATCCAACGGTCTGTTTTTAACCCAGTAGGCCCAACTCATTTGAGACCTACCTCCCCCATTGATCAATCCTAGCCGTTCATTCCCTGATCCGACGGTCAATATTAAAACCACCTTGACCTTGCCCCACCTCTTTTCGCCTATGCATCTCATCACCATCGTGCTCTCCTCACGACCGTTCGATCTGACGCCCCAGATCTGACGTCTAGCGTGCGGTTTCGCGTGATTTTAAGCCCAAATGTTAACGTTTTAAAATCATGTGACATAGGTGGTTTTAAAAGGCCACGTGTTAGTCGCTAACACATATCGCGTTCAAAAGGAAATATCACCTTCCCTCCTTTTCATCGCGTGAAACCAGTGGTTTCTATGGCAAAAACCGCTTAGCCCCATTCACATTACATCCCCTCAGTTTTAATCTCCACCGTTGATCTCTGAGATCTAACGGTCCCAGTTTAATCTCGCCCTCCCCTTTACTCCACAGAACTTCATCAATCAACCTCCACCGTTGATCTCTGTGGACTAATCCAATCCAAGGGCCCAGGATCGTTCGGAAACCCCAAATAGCATTTGACCCCATTTCACCTCTGATAAAGTTTTTTCCCCTATTTTTCTTATATTTTCTGCCATTTCACTATGACATTCCCCTTTAACCTTATAAGATCTTGGATTAATTTCGACCGTTGATCCACATACATCGACGGCTCGGACTTAATCCTTCGTTCACCCCTCCAATCGCCTCTCCATTATTCTCAGCATTAAATCCTTGCCATTGGAAGCTTTCATCCAATGGCTGCGATCTAACCAAAACCTCTGAAGCAATCTGAGCCCTTCCCCGCAGGATTTTTTCTAATTTTTCTTTGTTGTACAGGTTTTAATGGTTTTTTCAAAAGTTTTTAAAGAAAGTTGAAGGCCAGGGATGACGATCCCCCAAGCCTTTATTCGTGAAGGAGATCATTCTGCAGGGTTTCCCATCAAGGTTTATCAGTGCCTCATGAGCACTGACGCCATTATAAAACCTCTGTAATGCCTGCACATCAACAAGACACAACAAAGTTTAATCAAGCAAAGATTATCAGTGTTAAAGGATCTAAGTCAAAGCAGAAACCCATATTTGAAGATTTTAGCACATTTTTGAAGGATTAAGGCACACATTCAGCAAATCAAAAGCCCAATCCATAGTTAAAGACATCATGAAGACTGGAAGACACAAAATAAGCCTAATCCGACCTAAAACACATAATTCAAGTAAATTAAAGGTGTTTTAGGGAAGGACAAAGCAATTCATCAATCAGAGAAGCCTCCACTGCCACATCAGAGGAAAATTTAATCCTCTCCAGCTACCAAAAGCCACCTACAGTCTCGCAGCAATTAAATGAGGCATAGTTATTGCAGAACAAAAGATATTTTCCTTAATACAACTGAACAGTTACTTCAAGCCAAAGGGACTTATGGCAAACTATTAGCAGAGTTATTACAAAGATAACAAAGAGCCTTAAAGTCAAAAAAATCTTCCCAGCAAGCTTAATACTTAATGTAAACCAATTAATACAGAGGAAATATCAGAAATTTTCTCCATTGAGCCCCTCAAAGGCCGAGAAACATTAAACTGTATTAATTGAACCTAGAAGATCTTTTATCCCATCCCTCCTCCTCATTTTTTCTATAAATAATTCTGTAGAAGATGAGATAATGTTGGTCACTGCATATCTATTGCCTGTAAATAGTTTCCTGAAGTTGTTGTAAGCTCTGTTTTTAATTGAAGATACCTAAGTTAAGATGAGAATTTTGAAGCTGTAGAGACCGACTGGACTTGAAGATTGTAACTGGTTTGAAGCATTAAATACAAGCTGATTTATGGGATCCTGGTCTATGTCAACGATGATGTTTTTCTTATTGTAAATTGTTATTTTACTTCTATTACCATTTTTTCCATATTCTCTGATAAAGAACAACAATTATAGAGTTAGGATTTACTATCAAAGGTACCCTGCTCTTACTGATAAGCTTTATCTACATGTTTTCTTCCAATTGTGTTGTTTAGGAATGATTTAATACAATCCAAGAAGTCAAGATGTTGGCATTCCCTTCTCTTACTGTCTAGAATTTAAACATTTTCTTGAATGTTATTTTCAGTTTCTGCCAAGTAAATTTGAACTAGGGAAGTCTATGGTGAGCCCTGTCCTCTAGTTTTATCCCCAAAGGTTGTCTGAAAGTTTCCCTAAGAGTATGTTGAAAGCAGGCTAGGTTCAAAGTCCTTACCTGATCTTAGACTATTCTTTGTTATCTTATGTGTTTTCTTGATAAGTTTGCTAAGTAAAGCAGAGCTAGGGAAGTCTATGGTGAGCCCTGTCCTCTAGTTTCTTCTCCAACAGTTGCTTTAAAAAGTTTCCCTTTGAATATGCTGAAAGCAGGATAGGTTCAAAGTCCTTACTTGATCTTAAGCTATTATTTTTGTGTTTTAAATGTTTTCTATTGAAAGTACATCAAAATCAGGCTAGTTTCAAAGTACTTACCTGATCTTAGATTAATTTTATGTCTTTCTTAAGTGTATGCCAAAGGCAGGATAGTTTCAAAGTACTTACTTGATCTTAGGCTGCTCTTTGTTCTTCATTTGTTTAAATTCCCCTTCTTATTGTTTCATTTCATTCCATAAAATCAACTTTAAAGAGATCCTTAGACATAGATGACTTGCCCCATGGACCACTCTTGAACCTTGTTGTTTCAATTAAATCCTACTATGACTCCATAGCCAATTGGATTGAAGCTGTTTCTTGCCTATCTTCTTAGCTGAATCAATTTTTCACTTTCATTCACCTTCACCCTTCATTTAGACTTCCTTCACCTTCACATATCTTTTCCCAACCAAAACAAACAAAAACCTCGTTCTTCATAACTAGACTAATATCACATTTCAAGCCTTAAAGATAAATCAATCTTTTCACTTATAGAGAGATCCCTCTCTGGATTCAGGAGGGCTAGATCCTAGAATTGCAAAGTGGTTCAAATGTAGTCTCCGCAGTTTTAGTCTCACCAATCTGCTCAAATTACGGGGAGATAATATTTCTCGCAACTCCGCTAGGGAATGAGTCAAATTTCATCTTAGGTACCCTTAAGATCTCATAAAAATCCCTTGAGTACAAGCAGCCCTCTTCAAGCACTACCAAGCAAATGGTAATCATGATAGAACTTATTTTGAATCAGTGACAAACTAAGGAAACCTTAGGATTCTCATAAGAACTTATCAAACCTTGAAGGCTCAGCTAGCTTATCCATAAGAGTAAACTCTCTCCGTCTCATCACCGTAGCTAAGTGTTGAAACAGATTTAGGACACTCTTAGAACCCATAGGACTAAAAAACTCAAAAAACCCAAAAATATTTTAGATTGGTATTCAAATAAACATGGTGGTGGACCATAAAACATTTTACCTCCAAAAGAGCTAAAAATCTCCACCTGGTGACTCCACAATCCAAACAGACCAAAGACTCCACTAGGAAACCCATAATTATCATAACATCATATAAACTCAGTTAGAGGACTTTAGGATTAAAGTTTTCTTGTTTAAAAGATCAGTTAGCCTCTTAAAGATTGTCATATTTGGTTAAATTTTCTTGTTAGTTGGGTCTGAAAAACATATCAAGTGGCTCCTAGAAAGATTCATACTAGAGCCTACCCCAACCCTAACCCTCCTGAGATAGTTGATAACCCTAAAATAATCCTTAGGAAGTCTCCTAAGATCAAATCTTTAACTATTTTCAGATCACCCCATAGAGCTCATTCTGTCCCTGAAAACCTTGCAGCTCTACAAAATCCACAAGTTGAATTAAGAAATCCATTTAGAACTAGGTCACTTGAAGATTTAGATTAGTTAGATTCAGAGCCTTCGCTTTCATCCCAAGATAGAAGTGAACATCCTAGTAGTAAAGAAACTACTCCACCTGATTTACATTTCATTCATAATTTTGGTTTCTCTCATCCTAGATCAGCTCAAAAATCTATTGTTGGTCCATCCACATCTATCCTTCATACATCCACTGTCCAAACCACTCCATTCCAGCCCAATTTCCCTCTTGTTAATCCACCACTTGTAAACCCCCCACTGTTTCCACAGCCTCCTATCATGGCAACATGGTACGCTCCCCTTGTCCTTCCTTTACATTTAGTTAATCTTCCATAGGACTATCAGTCCAAGATACCATTGTATGATGCCAGTAATGCTACTACTGCTTCACAACATGTGGACAATATGAATGACTACTTTGAAAGAAATGAGATTGATGATGAAACTGTCAAACTTAGATTATTTGCTCAAAGTTTAGGGGGAGAAGTAAGAAAATGGTTCAAAGGCTTAACCCCTCACAGTATTAATGATCTCCTAGCCTTCCATTAATTATTCCTAAACAAATGGGAAGTAAAAAAAAAACCTCTTCAAATACTTTATGATTACAAGAATCTCCAAAGAAACACTGGAGAGAGCGTACAAGCTTATTGCACTAGGTTCAATAGTGTTTATAATGCCCTTCCCCCAGACTTAAAACCTCCACAAGGCTCAGCTTTAAACAAGTTTCCTAAAGGATTTGATCATGAGATGGCCTATCAGCTGAGAGAAAGAGATCCTCTGACTCTTGAAGATATGCAAAAAGGAGCTCTTGCTGTGGAAGTTAATTTAATGGAGAAAAGAGCAAGAATGAGGAATGAGAAGAAAGTGTCCTTTAGAGAGGAATATACACCTTCCACGTCTAGCTCAAAGATGGAAAGAATGATGGAGTAGATGATGAAAAAGATGAGCATACTTGAGAGAGCGCAAGCAAGTCAAAACCAAATAGCTCCTCAAAATAGAAATCAAAACCAAAATCAGAATTTTAGGAGAAACCAGCCTCAAAACAAACCAAGGGAGGATGATCAACGAATCACTCCTCCTTTTCACCAAAATTATGTGAGTGAGGTTGAAGAAACATTAAAACAAACAAAGGAGGATGACATCAACATGCTGGGAGTAGACAATGATGATTTTGAACTTCATTACACTAGAAAACAAGGTCTATACACACCATATGATGATAAAAAAGCTGAGGATGAAAGTTATTATCAAGAAATGGAAAATGTTATCATAGAGACTAAAAAAGAGTATGACCTTAGGAGTAAAATCAATCAGGAAACTCCCAAGACTAAGACCTCTGAAATTTCTGTATAAAACAGCCCTGTGAATAAACCCAAGACTACAAAACAGAAAGATAAAACAGTGGCTGAAAATTCTGATAAAAACAAAGAAAAATGCACTCAAAGTATTGAAAATTAGAGTGCAGACCTTAGTAGTGCTAGTACTTTAGCTAGTGCTCCAATCAAAATTTTTTTGACAAATGTAAATAGAGGAAATCAACAAACTGATTTTGTTGATAGAGTGGTAGTTAATAAGGCTGAAACAAGCATTTTAAAAAATCAGAAGCCTTTTAGTTTGGAGCAGGAAATTTCTAGAATCAAAATCTCTGTTCCTCTTACTGAATTAGCTGCCCAAGATGTATATAGATCCAAAATTTTGAAGGCTTTAAACATAGAAGAGAATAATGAGACTGTCAATCTTAATGATGACCATCCAAAGCTCATTTTTGGTCCTAAGATTGAAGGTAGATATCAAGAAGGACCAGTTCCTCCTTTTTATGTTAGTTTAAATATTCATGACAAAATTTTGCACAACGCCATGCATGACTCAGGGGCCTCCCACAATTTAATGCCCAAAGCTGTAATGGAGAGCCTAGGCCTTGAAATAACTAGACCTTACAAAGATATTTACTCCTTTGACTCAAGCAGAGTGATATGTTTAGGCTTAATCAAAGACCTCTGTGTAAACTTAGCACAAATTCCAGCCAAGTGTTTTGTTAGGTCCCTATATCACTAGTATAGTCCCTTATTATTGTTAGTGTAACCCCCTTATTGTTATTATTGTACCCTTGTAACCCCCATTTTGTTATTATTGTGCCCTTAAATTATTATTGTTAGGTCGGCTAGGATTACATTGTGGCCCACTAGGATTACATTATGGCCCCATGGACTCCTATATATAGAAAAGGAGGTTTTGTAAATTGTATCATCCAAGAATTGTTCATTTATGTAATGTATTGGAGGTTGCCCCCTCGAAGTGGCTCATTTCTAAGGCGTTGATATCTCTTTTCTTCTCTTTTTGGAGTTGGTTACACAACATTTGGTATCGGAGCTTTGGATTCTAGGGTTTCGCTGCTCCAAACAGGTCATCGTGGCATTTTCGCTATAACTTTTTTTCTACGAAGCTTCAGAAGCTGAAATTTTTAGGGTGTGAAGCTGAAATCTTGAGGAAGGTTTTCTAAAAATTTCAGATCTTGGTTCGCAATATTTGAGGAGATATCATCTGTGGAAGTTAGGTATTTTTTCAGGCTCATAAACAGGTCATCGTGGCATTTGCGCTATAACTTTTTTTGTACGAAGGGTCAGAGTCTGAAATTCATATGGTGCGAAGCTGAAATCCTGAGGAAAGTCGTCAAAAAATTTCAGAACTTGGTTCGCAATATTTTTGGAGATATGATCTGTGGAAGGTAGTGCTTTTTCAGGCTCCTGAATTTCATCTCAAAGAGGTGATCGTGGGAAAAGTTCAATAACTCTCTCTCTGGGCATCGGATTGGAGTGCCGTAAAAAGTGGTCACAAGAAAACAGATTGTAGTTTGTTGGATATCAATTTCAGAGACAAAGGATGAAACAGTGACACGTGGCAAGTCCTACAAATTTGCTCTACTGAACCAGTCCAAAATTAGGTCATTGTGGGAAATTGGACACAACTTTATCTTGGGGAATCAAAATTAGATCATACCTATAGCATTTGAAAGAAGCTTCAGAGGGCTACTACAGGGCTGAATTTCAGATATTGAATATTTTCAATTACAGAGATAATTCAATTTCAATATCGAGCTCCTCAAATCAAGAAAAAGGTGTGTATTTTTCCGAATTGCATAAGTCTTGTTTGAAGAATCAATTTGAATTGATTCCAAGGGCATATTTTAGAATTTTTATCAGTATTGGGTTCTATAATGGCCCTAAAAGAATTCAACACCCATTACATCTTCGAGAAGGCTCTACCATGACTCATGAAGATGAAGAATTGCAACATGATCTATCAAAATTACAAGAGCAAGTGCAACAAATTTCACTCTCGCAAAGAGAAAAAAAAAATGAAATGGAATTTTTGAAGAAAGTCGTGGAAGTGAAGATGGACGGTTTTAAGAAAGTAATGGAAGCTAAGATGGATGGCGTGGAAGTGAAGATGGAAGGTTTGGAGAAAGGTGTGGAAGCTAAGATGGATGGTGTGCAAGCTAAGATGGATGGCGTGGAAGCTAAGATGGATGGTAAGGAGGCTGGCATGGAATCTAACATGGATGACATGGACGCTAAGATCGATGAGAAAATGGAAAACATGAATAATTTTCTAAAAGCAAACATGGAAGGTTTGACAAAGTTGATACAAAGAAAGGTTTCGTAATGGTGAAAAGATAGTAGAATAACCTCACGATGAGAACAAAATAAATGTTAAGCGTGATTTCATAAACTCTAATGTTGGTTGGAAGAACCAACATATTCCAAAAATCGATATGAGGAAGTTTGATGGAAAGGATCATGTAACATGGATACTATAGATGGAGGAATATTTTGATCTCCATAACATACACAACACACAAAAGGGACGCATTGCAAATTTACATTTAGAACAAAATACATTTTTATGGTATCGATGGCTTTGCTCCCGTAAAAAAATTGTCACTTGGTCAATTTTTACGGAGGAAATGATAGCACATTATGAGGATACAAAGAGAAACACCTTCTTTAGCCAATTGATAAATCTCAAACAAAAGGGTTTAATGGGGGAGCACATTGAGGACTTCCAAAAAATTGAATATAAGGGTAATCGATATTCCAGGAACACAGATTGATCTCTTCATAGGTACTCTAAAGGATAACATCCAACAACAAGCCTCGTGTTGGAACCTCGCATTCCATTAGAGAAGGCATCTGTGCCAGTGTTGAAAAAGTTGAATGTAAAATTATGGCGACAAGGAAGCCTACCACTCAATTCTATAAAGAAGGAAGTGTTGCTACGCCTAGATTTCGACAACCTACAAGGTTGACACCACAAAATTTGGAAGAAAAAAGAGCAAAAGGGCTTTGCTACAGTTGCGATAGCAAATACACTAAAGGTCATAAGTGTGCTGAAAAGAAATTATTCTACATAGATTGTGACGAAGAAGAAGAAAATGAACAAGAAGAGGATATACACCAGGAACCAACCATAGAAGAGGAAGAAATGAATCTGACCATATCATGTAATGCACTAGCAGTAATTACCACTCCTCAAACTCTCAAGATAGCAGGATAGATCAAGAAGAAAAAGGTAATAGTGTTGATTGATTCAGTTAGCACCCATAATTTTATTCATTGTAAGGTAGCCAAGGAATTAAATTGTTTCCTATACCCAGCACCAGAATGCCAAGTGATGGTTGCAAATGGAGGAACTATAAATTGCCCGGGAAAATGCATAATATCAAGCTAACCATGGGGGAATATGTATTGAATAGTCCAATGCTTTCCAATCCAATGGGAAGCGCTGATGTTGTACCAAGAGTACAATGGTTACAATCTTTGGGGATGATAGCTTTTATTTTTTAAGAACTTTTCTTGAAATTTTTTCTAGAAGGAAAGGAAGTTGAATTGTAGGGTATCTTAGGGAAGCCGGGAAAGATAATAAGCTCTAATTTCATGACAAAGCTTCTGAAGAAGGAACAATGAGGCGTAATTGCACAATTATGCTCACTAGAAGTTCCAACATCAAAATCATCTATTTCTGCAGATCTCCAAAAAGTCTTGGACAATCATTCCAAGGTGTTTGAAAATCCCAAAAGACTCCCACCTATTCATGATCATGATCATGGTATTCATTTGATTCCAGGAAGTGTTCCTCCAAACATGAGGCCTTATATATATCCTTATGTCCAAAAGAGCGAAATTGAACATATGATTGCAGAAATGTTAGAGGCGGGTATAATTCAACCTAGAAAAAGTTCTTTCTATGCTCCCGTAGTATTGGTACACAAGAAAGATGGATCATGGTGCATGTGTCTGGATTATAGGGAGCTAAATAAGCTCACCATTAAAGGTAAATTTCCCATTCCTCGTGATTGATGAATTATTGGATGAGTTACATGGAGCAATTTATTTTACCAAGTTGGATCTTCGCTCAGATATATCATCAAATTAGAATCAAGACTGAAGACATTCCAAAAAAATCATTTAGAACTCATGAGGTTCACTGTGAATTTTTGGTCATGCCTTTTGGTCTTACCAATGCACCTTCTACATTTCAAGGGTTGATTAATTCCATTTTTCAAACCCTTCCTTAGAAAATTTGTGTTAGTATTTTTCGATGATATACTAATCTACAACAAGTCTTGGACCGATCATGTTCAATGTGTTAACAAGGTGCTAAGACTATTGGAGGAGAAACAATTATATGCAAAAACGTACAATTTTTTCTTTGGAGTACAAGAGGTGGAATATCCGGGTCATATTGTATCTCATGAGGGTGTTAAGGAAGACCCCAACAAAATTAAAGCCATTAAGGAATGGAAAATCCCCACAACCTTAAATCAGCTGCGAGGATTTCGCAGATTAACAGGGTATTATCACAAGTTTTCTAAGAATTATGGGAAAATATCAGCAGCTCTAACAACATTATTGAAGAAAGATGCATTTTCATGACTCGAAGCAACTAAGGCCTTTGAACGTCTTAAAGAGGCAATGTGCCTAGCACCTACTTCCAATGACAATGCGACCTCACGAAACCTTTATCATGGCTTGTGATGCCTCAGAAATGGAATTGCAAGTGGTTTACTGCAAGAAGGAAGACCCATTGCTTTTGAAAGTCATCCAATCAAAGGAAAGCATTTACAAAAGGCTATTTATGAGAAGGAAATGTTGGAAATACTACATGCACTAAAGAAATGGAGACCTTACCTAATGGGAAGACACTTCAAGGTAAAAACTGATCATGATAGTCTTAAACACTTTTTGGAACAAAGACTATCTTTAGAAGAGCAGCAAAAATGGGTCACAAAGATGTTGGGTTATGACTTTGAAATAGTCTACAAAAAGGAAAGCTTAATGTTGTTGCGTATGCAATTTCAAGAAAGAATGAAGAGGTGGAAGCATTGCTTTGTGCCATTTCTATTATCCAACCAGATTGGATAACTGAAGCAAGAGATAAATGGAAGAAGGACAAAGATTTATGGACACTCATCCAAAATTTGCAGCAAGATCCTAGTACATCTGATACATTTAGTTGGAAAAATGATTCCTTATGGTACAAAGATTGCTTATATCTTTGTAATAATTCCCATCTAAAACAAAATATTCTTCTGGAATTGCACACTTCTCCTTTAGGAGGACACTCAGGATTTTTAAAAACTTACCACAGGGTGAAGAAATAATTTTTTTGGGATGGCCTTAAATCTGATATTTGAAAGTTTGTGGCGGAATGTTTGGTTTGCCAACAGAATAAAGTGGAAACAATTAAGACCCTAGGACTTCTACAACCTTTATCCATTCCAGGTCAACGTTGGGAGGAGATTTCAATGGATTTTATCACAGGTTTACCTAAGTCCGAAGGAAAGAGTGTCATCATGGTGGTAGTTGATAGATTTACCAAGTATGCACACTTTTGTGCATTATCTCATCCATTTAAAGCAAGTACAGTTGCTACTACATTTATGGACAGAATTCAAAAGCTACATGGAAGCCCAAGGGTTATTGTGAGCGACAGAGATCCCATTTTTACCGGAAATTTTTGGACGGAGTTATTTTCTTGTTTGGGTACTCAATTAGCTCATAGCTCATCTTATCATCCTCAATCTGATGGTCAAACTGAGATAGTAAATAAATGTTTGGAAGGATATCTTCGTTGTTTTGTATCCGATAAACAAACACAATGGGTCAAGTGGTTACCTCTTGCTGAATGGTGGTATAACACTTCCTTCCATACTGCAGCAAAAATGACCCCATTTATGGCACTTTATGCATATCATCCACCATCCATCACATCATCTTTAAGGGAAAATTCGAAGGTTCAAGCAGTGGAAGATCACATCGAGCATCAGCAAGAAGTTCTCCAACTCTTAAAGGATAACCCGAATTTGGCACAAAATCGAATGAAACAACAGGCAGATCAACATCGCAGCGAGAGAAGTTTTGATGTAGGAGATTGGGTATTTTTACGGCTACAACCATACAAACAAATGTCCCTCAAGCAAGCTAAGAAGGATAATAAATTATCACCAAAGTACTATTGTCCTTACAAGGTGTTGCAAAAGATTGGTTCTATGGCATACAAATTGGAGCTTCCTGCTTCTTCGCGAGTACATCCAGTTTTCCATGTTTCATGCTTAAAAAAGGTTATAGGTGAAAATCTTCCAGTTCAAACAATATTGCCAGAACTTGATGAGGAAGGAAAAATCATATTGGAACCTGAAGCGGTCATGGAAATAAGAACTCGACAACTACGGAATCGATCAATTTCAGAGTATCTCATCAAGTGGAAGAACTTACCCACTGAAGATTCTACATGGGAGGATGAGAATTTTATACAGAAGCACCCAGAGCTACCCAAGCGTTGAGGACAACACTTTTTTGAAGGAGAGGGGCATGTTAGGTCCCTATATTACTAGTATAGTCCCTTATTGTTGTTAGTGTAACCCCCTTATTGTTATTATTGTACCCTTGTAACCCCCATTTTGTTATTATTGTGCCCTTAAATTATTATTGTTAGGTCGGCTAGGTTTACATTGTGGCCCACTAGGATTACATTATGGCCCCATGGACTCCTATATATAGAAAGGAGGTTTTGTAAATTGTATAATCCAAGAATTGTGCATTTATGTAATGTATTGGAGGTTGCCCCCTCGAAGTGGCTTATTTCTAAGGCGTTGATATCTCTTTTCTTCTATTTTTGAAGCTAGTTACACAACATGTTTAGTAATGGATATTGTTGTGGCTGATGTACCCCCAAAATATGGTATGCTGTTATCTAGATCTTGGGGAGCTAAGTTACAAGGAACTATGCAGATGGATATGACATATGTGACCATCCCTATTTTTAATCAAACTAGAAGACTTTACAGGGAGTCTCATATGCAATACATGGTTACTAGCAAGAGAGACTGCAAAAATCTCCCCTTTATTCTGTAAATACAGGCCTTGACTCATTTATCCTTTTCAATGATGAAACATTCAGTGAACAAGTGACCTTAACTGAATTAATGGCAGATAGAGAGGAGGAGGAAGACGAGACAAAAGTGTCAAAACATTTTGCTAAACCAGAGAACTGCAGCAAACAAAACACAGGTCTAGAGCTACAAATCATTCATCCATTTCTTTTTAACCTTGAGAATCAAGAAAGCAGTCCTCAATGCAATGAAAAACCTAAGGAATTAAAACAAATTCTACGAAGTGCTGATCTTCAAGAACAATCCGAAAGCACGCTAGTTGAAGAAGATAGTAACCAAACTAGTGAATCTGAAACTAGTCCTCTTTGGAGTATGAACTTTGATGGGTCTTGCACTAAGAATGATGCAGGTGTGGGAGTGTGGCTTCACAATACAATGAACAATCATACTGAAGGGCATTCCTGCAAATTAAACTTTTAGTGCACCAATAACATAGCTGAATATGAAGCCCTTCTTTTAGGCCTGCATTTATTGAAGAAATTAGGGGCCAAAAGAATAAAGGTTCATGGTGATTCTGAACTAATAATTAGACAAGTGAATGCGAAATATACTGCGAAACATCCCAGACTTAGAGCCTATCGAAACGATGTCATGGATTTATTGAAAACATTCGAGAAATTTAAACTTATCTTCGTCCCAAGAAACGAAAATATTCAAGCTAATGTTTTAGCTTTTGCTGCTAGAGCGTGCTGAACTCCTTATGAAACCAAACAATGCACAACTCAAATTAAATTTAGACCAGCTGTCCCTAATAACGAGAAATATTGGCAAGCGTTTGATGGAGACAAACAAATAGAAGGCTTCCTGCAGTCCAGAAATGAATTTGAACTACCAGGTTCAGATTAGACTATGAAACAGACTGTCCTAGTGAAGAAAATATACTTGATGAAGAAGAAGAGTCTCTAGAGATGGCTGATGTAAATCTGTTGTCGAACAAACTCGAAAACACAACAGAAATTGTTGCAGAGTTAGAAAAAGAAGACTTAGAAACTCTGCAGTCTAACAATCAAAGTTTGCCAAAGGGACTGGTCCCTTTAGAAGAGCTATTTGATTTCAATGATGTGGCCAAGAAACCCAAAATAGAACCTGTTGAGATTGAGGTTGAAGAGTGTAATTTAGGCAGTGAACTAGAACCAAAGATGATCAAACTATCTAAGACTTTACCAGCTCACATCAAACTAAAATACATAGAGTTGTTTAAATAATTTTCTGATGTTTTTGCATGGAGTTATGAGGAACTGAAATCCTATGACACTGAGATAATTTAGCACAAGACACCTCTCAAGGAAAACCAAAATCCATTTAAAAAAAAAACTACGCAGAATAAACCCTATTCAGTTACCTTTGGTCGAGAAGGAAATCAATAAAATGTATGAAGATGGTATTATTGTTCCTATTAGATATTCAGAATGGGTGTCTAATTTAGTGTCAGTTAGGAATAAAACAGGAGATATTAGGCTTTGTATTGACTTTAGACACTTAAACAAAGCCTCATTGAAGGACAAATACCCTTTACCCAAAATGGACCATATTTTACAAAGGGTAGTAGGGTCTAAAAGAATTTCTTTGCTTGATGGCTTCTCAGGGTACAATCAGATTTTAGTACAACCCGATGATCAACTAAAGACATCTTTTAATACACCTTGGGGCACTTTCATGTATGTGAAAATGCCCTTTGGTTTAATGAATGCTGGTGCTACATTCCAGAGAGCCATGGATATTGCATTCTCGGAAGAATTGGGCTACTTCATCATTATTTACCTTGATGATGTCACTGTTTTTTCCAAGACAGATGAAGAGAACTTAGAACACTTGAGAAAAGTATTCGAGAAATGAAAAAAGTTTGGGATATCTTTAAATCCAAAGAAAACACTGTTTGGTCTCTAAGAAGGTAAACTTCTTGGGCACATCATATCAGAAGAGGGGATAAAGATATACCCAAAGAGGATTGAGGCTATATTGCAAATCACTCATCCTAGAAACATCAAGGAACTTCAATCTTTCATTGGAAAGATTAATTTCTTGAGAAGGTTCATACCCAACTTAGCTGAGCTCCTTAGAAACATCAAAAACATGCTGAAAAAGGAACAAGGAGTTAAATGGACCTTGGAAGCAAAGAAATCTTTTGAGCTAGTGAAACAAGCATTAACCAAAACACCAGTTCTAATAAGTCCTGATTTTTCAAAAGATTTTTACATTTTTTCATTTGCATCAAAACATACAATAGCTGTTGTCCTATTGCAGAAAAATCCACAGGGACAAGAGCAGCCCATTGCAATCTTTAGCAAGGCATTGAGAGATGCTCCTCTAAATTACAACATTATGGAAAAACAAGCCTTTGCCTTAGTCAAAGCTTTAAAAGACTTCAAATTTTATATTTTGCACTCCCATATCATTGCCTTTGTCCCAAATTTAGTTGTGAAAGACATTCTAACACAGGACCCAGATGGCAAGAGAGGTAAGTGGATAGTTGTGATACTTGAATATGATTTAGAGATCAAGCCTACTAAACTCATTAAAGGCCAAGGACTAGCTAGATTAATGGCTGAATCAAATTTTGAAGTCCTTGATATAAATATGATAAATGCTTTAGATGAACAAGAGGAATTGTCAACTCCCATTGTTGAAAACCATTTTATGAATTCCTCTTGGTATGCTGATATTCTATATGTTTTTCTTAATTTGAATACACCTCCTGGTTTATCAAAAACAAAGGCAAGGTTTTTAAAGTTAAAAGCTGTAAACTACTGCATTATAGATAAATGTCTTTATTGGAAAAATGCAAGTGGGATATTGCTTAAATGTTTGCCTGAGAATGATGCAGAGAAGGTTAAGCACGAGTTCCATGAAGGAGAATGTGGAGGCCACCTCTACTGGAAGACTACACCAACAAAATCCTTAGAGCTGGTTACTATTGGCCCACCCTCTTTCTAGATGTACACAAGATGATTATTGCCTGTCATAAATGCCAACTTTTTGAAGGTAAAAGAAAACTTCTTCCCTTACCTTTGCATCCAATCACTGTTGAAGCTTCTTTTCAACAGTGGGGTTTAGACTTCATAGGAGAAATCCATCCACCATCATCTGCCCAACATAGATGGATTCTCACTGCAACAGACTACTTCACCAAATGGATAGAAGCCATCCCTTCTAGGCAAGCCAATGACTATGTCATCATAAAATTTATTGAGACTCATATACTCTCTAGATTTGGTTGTCCTAGGAAGATCATTACTGATAATGCTGCAACATTTAGATCCAAGAATATGGTTGAATTCTGTCACAAATATTAGATAACATTGGGTCATTCTACTGCTTATTACCCTCAAGGTAATGGGCTGGCAGAATCCTCAAAAAAAAATTTGGTAAACATAATCAAGAAGTTGTTGGAGGACAACAAGAAGTCTTGGCACACAAAGCTAGTACATGCACTATGGGCTGACAGATTAACACTTAAGAAATCTATTGGAATGTCACCCTACCAGCTTGTGTATGGAATAGATGCAATTTTCCAACCAGCTTAGGTGTACCAATCATGAAGCTAATCCAAGAAGTGCAGTATGAAGACAATGACATGATCAGAAGGATTAATCAGACCATACATCTTCAGCAAACTAGAGAGGAAGTCTACAACAGAGCATTACAAAAGCAAGAGAGCATCAAGAAGCTTTTTGATAGAAGGACAAAAGCCAGTAATTTTAATATTGGTGACAAAGTGTTAAAGTGGGACTCAGGAGAGAAGACAAGGGAAAGCATGGGAAATTTGATAACTTATGGCTTGGCCCTTATCTCATTCATTCTAATGCTGGTAATAATGCTTATTTCTTGCAAGAATTGAATGGAACTGAACTGTTTGGGGGTCCTGTCAATGGCAATATGCTCAAACATTATTTCTCTTGATCCTATCATGTTTGGAAGCCTTTTTATCTTTTTCTCATTATAAACATTTCATCCATCATTGCATTCAAAGTTAGAAAAATCAAAAATACAAAAACAATAGAAAGAGAAAAGAGGGCAGATTGTAAAGAACAAGAAAGATACAGCCCCATACCAAAAAAGAGAAACAAAATCTGAAAGTGTGCAAGCTCAAAAGCCACTCCTAGTTAGTCATACAGCCTAATCATGACTAGTCATAGGTTAGTGAAATAAATTTTCCAAACAGTTTAATCTTGGCTTATCAGTTAGGTAGATTAGGATAGAAAATACAAGTTCAAACAAGCTAAAAATCTGAACCTATAGATTCCAAAAGAAATAATGGCTCTAACTAGATCAAATTTTGAGTCAAAAATAGAAGTAAACTGGTTCTAATAAGCCCAAAATTTGAACTAGAGAACAAAAAGAGAACAACTCAAACAAATTTAAAAAAAGAGCTAAAAAAAGAGAGAGAAAGATGTGCTTAAAACTTTCAGATCTTAAGCCTTCACCATTTTGATTTAATTTTCTGCAAAATAAAAATCTATGTGCAGCTTGTTTTTATGCCATAGATTAGCAACAAGTTAGACTGTTCAATCCTGACTTGTCTACTTTTAATTTTCTTGTTTAGAAATTAGAGAATAAAAATCTGTTGGACAATCTAATCCTAACAGATAGTAGTTAGGTAGAGAAGCTTATGAACTCAACTGTTTAATCCGAGTTCATGAAGAAATAAGAAGTAGACTTAGATTAGTTATTTTCTTTCAAAAGAATAAAATGTTTGAAAAATAGTTTGCCAATCCAAATGCACTCTCAAAGAAGAAAAAATGTTAGATCAGTAGGATTGGGTAGGTAGAAAGCTTGTTGTGATAGAGTTCCATTGTTTTTCATGGCTTCTAACATTGTCGAAACAAAAGAAGATCATCAAATTAAAGAAATTTGCAGCCCAATGGATGAGGCATTGATCAGCTCCCAGAGAATACAACTCTGAAGTTCTTGACACCTTCAAGAAGGTGTCATCCCCATGTGGAGCCACTGTTAGCCACCTATAAAATTTGTCATATCAAATGGTGGCTAAATCATGTTTTAAGCCTTCAAGAAACAATTTTATTGCCAAATTGTTAGTTCTTAAAGTCTTGTGAAGACATCTTATCCTTTGATTAATCTTCACTGCTGTTTCCCTCTTAAACTCGGAAAAATCTGTTGTTTTCCTGAAGAAAAAGAATGCTAAAAACCCATTTTTTCCCTTTCATTTTACCCCTCTTTTCACTCATTATTAACCTTCATTTTTATCCCCTTTTTCCTCATAAAATTCCTCTATTTTTCCTCATTTCCCTTCTTCCCTTCATAAAAACCCCTTTTATAAGGTTTAAAACTTGTTTTTTACAAGACACAACAAAGTTTAATCAAGCAAAGAGTATCAGTGTTAAAGGATCTAAGTCAAAGCAGGAACCCATGTTTGAAGATTTTAGCACAGTTTTGAAGGATTAAGGCACACATTTAGCAAATCAAAAGCCTAATCCACAGTTAAAGACATCATGAAGACCGGAAGACACAGATTAAGCCTAATCAGACCTAAAACACAAAATTCAAGTAAATTAAAGGTGTTTTAGGGAAGGACAAAGCAATTCATCAATCCGAGAAGCCTCCACTGCCACATCAGAGGAAAATTTAATCCTCTCTAGCTACCAAAAGCCACCTACAGTCTCGCAGCAATTAAAGGAGGCATAGTTATTGCAGAACAAAAGATATTTGCCTTAATACAGTTGAGCAGTTACTTCAAGCCAAAGGGACTTATTGCAAACTATCAACAGAGTTATTACAAAGATAACAAAGAGCCTTAAAGTCAACAAAATCTTCCCAGCAAGCTTAATACTTAATTTAAACAAATTAATATAGAGGAAATATCAGAAAGTTTCTCCATTGAGCCCCTCAAAGGCCAAGAAACATTAAACTTTATTAATTGAACCTAGAAGATCTTTTATCCCTTCCCACCTCCTCATTTTTTCTATAAATACTTCTGTAGAAGATGAGATAATGTTGGTCACTGCATATCTGTTGCCTGTAAATAGTTTCCTGAAGCTACTGTAAGCTCTGTTTGTAATTGAAGGTACCTAAGTTGAGATGAGAAGTTTGAAGCTGTAGAGACCCACTGGACTTGAAGATTGTAACTGGTTTGAAGCATCATATACAAGCTAATTTATGGGATCCTGGTCTATGTCAACGGTGATTTTTTTCTTATTGTAAATTGTTATTTTACTTCTGTTACCATTTTTTCCTTCTTCTCTGATAAAGAATAGCAATTGTAGAGTTAGGATTTATTGTCAAAGGTACCCTACTCTTACTGATAAGCTTTATCTACATGTTTTTTTCCAATTGTGTTGTTTAAGAATGATTTAATACAATCCAAGAAGTCAAGATGTTGGCGTTCCCTTCTCTTACTATCTAGACTTTAAACATTGTTCTTGAGTGTTATTTTCAGTTTCTTCCAAGTAAATTTGAACTAGGGAAGTCTATGGTGAGCCCTGTCCTCTAGTTTTATCCCCAAAGGTTGTCTGAAAGTTTCCCTAAGAGTATGTTGACAGCAGGCTAGGTTCAAAGTCCTTACCTGATCTTATACTATTCTTTGTTATCTTATGTGTTGTTTTGATAAGTTTTCTAAGTAAAGCAGAGCTAGGGAAGTCTATGGTGAGCCCTGTCCTCTAGTTTCTTCTCCAACAGTTGCTTTGAAAAGTTTCCCTTTGAATATGCTGAAAGCAGGATAGGTTCAAAGTCCTTACTTGATCTTAAGCTATTCTTTTTGTGTTTTAAATGTTTTCTATTGAAAGTACATCAAAAGCAAGCTAGTTTCAAAGTACTTACCTGATCTTAGATTACTTTTATGTCTTTCTTAAGTGTATGCCAAAAGCAGGATAGTTTCAAAGTACTTACTTGATCATAGGCTGCTCTTTGTTCTTCATTTGTTTAAATTCCCCTTCTTATTGTTTCATTTCATTCCATAAAATCAACTTTAAAGAGATCCTTAGACATAGATTACTTGCCCCATGGACCACTCTTGAACCTTGATCTTTCAATTAAATCCTACTATGAATCCATAGCCCAATGGATTGAAGCTCTTTCTTGCCTATCTTCTTAGCTGAATCAATTTTTCACTTTTATTCACCTTCACCTTTCATTTAGACTTCCTTCACCTTCACATATCTTTGCCCAACCAAAATAAACAAAAACCTAATTCTTTATAACTAGCCTAATATCACATTTCAAGCCTTAAAGATAGATCAATCTTTTCTCTTATTGAGAGATCCCTCTCTGGATTCAGGAGGGCTAGATCCTAGAATCCCAAAGTGGTTCAAATGTACTCTTCGCAGTTTTAGTCTCACCAATCTGCTAAAATTACGGGGAGATAACAAAATCCATGATAGCCTTTTTCATGTAAGCTAATGGATATAATTTCCTTTTAATGGCAGCAATAAAACTTGACCAAGACATAGAGATATTACGTACTTTTTAATCTCTTCTTGAGTCCTTGCTTCCCACCATACAAGTGTAGATCCTTCCATCCTCAAAGAAGCCAATTGAACCTTTATGTCATCTTCATGAAGGTTCTGAATCCTACAATACACCTCCAATTGATGTATTTAATTATCTAATATTTCTACATTTATCTCGCCATTATACATTGGAAGCTCAAATTTGACATCTAGTTTGAGTAAAGGTGTCTTTCCTTTTGTGGCTTTTGAGTGAGTGTGGGTGGTTTTTGTAGTGGAAGTGGAAGATGATGTTGATGGAGATGATGAGGATGATGAAGATGTTGGAGATGGAGGTGGATTTCCTCCACTACCCTTTGAACTCTTCTCTTCATCCTTCTTATCATCTGAAGTTCCTTCTCCATGTGGAGGCTTAGAACCTTCTCCTGCCATATTAGCAGTAAATCAAACATAATTTTAACCTTTCTAGTTATGTCATTGAAGTCTCTCTTGACATAATCCTCTCTCCAACACCTGACATGATGGCTATGGATTCAATCTCAACTTCTGGTGCTTGTACCTCTTCAATCAACTCAGCTTCTTGTGCAATTTGTACCTCTTCAATCTCAGCTTATTGAGACAAAACTTGAGGTGCTTCAAGTGCAGTTATGAGTGGAAATTTGGGTGAATATGGTGCTCTTGTAGCTCTAGTCCTTCTTTTGGTCCTAATCTCAGGACTTGCAACCAACAATTTCCCTTCACCTTTCTGCAACTTTAACCTTGTCAGCATCACAAATTTGCAACCATTAAACTTGCACAAAACTCAAGCAACTATCAAGCAAATAGCCTTGCCTTTCAACCAAAGCTCTGATACAAACTTGATCTGAGTATGAATTTTAGTTTTGTTGTGCTAATTTCATCTTCAGATTTAAAATTTATTTACTAATCTTATGCTTGATGTACATAGTTTTCCTTGGTTCTTATGTGTGTCAAACAAGTAATTTAATTGAGTTTTATGAGTGAATTCAAGAGCATAAAGTATGAAATTAAAATGTTGAACAACAACAACATAAATAATAGCAAACTATCACAATTGATCCATCAACATAGAGTTTTGATGAAGGATTTCACCCCTCCTGGGCTACATCTCCTTGGTCTAGCTTCCATGGCTTGGGCCTATGTATTAGCTCAATAGTGCAAAAATTGTTGGTTATATGTATAAAATTCTCTTGAAACATACTCCAATGAGTTCAAAATGTTGAAATCTATCAGAAATGACTATTCACTCACTCAATTTGGCCTTCAGCTGATCTAGGCACGACCTTCCTTGCTGGTGGCCCTGGGCTTCAAAATTCTTCAAAGTGACAAAAACACCTGTATAATTGCTCCACTACCTTTGCATCTTGTTCCAATGTGTTCATAGCATGCTAATCGTCTAGTAATGACTCTTCTTGAGCCAAAATTGGTTGAAAATTTATCAATATATGGCCAAATTAATTCTTCCCTAGAATCCTCCTCCAAATCTGGAGAAGACTCCAGTTAACCCGCCAAAATAGCAAGTCCGCCGAAAATGGGGGCGCCTCCAAATATGTCGCCAACTTAAAAATGAGTTAATTAATGATTAATCATGGATTAAAGATGGATTAAATGGATTAACTGTGCACTAAGAGTGTTTATGGTAATCTGGGATTAGTGCTAAGAAAATAGGGATTAGGGGCAATAAACCCCGCTTAACACATTAATCCTGTGCATTTAAATAATTGTGTCTGCTCCTGATTATGTGGAAAGTTCAAATGGGAGGAGGACTAGCCCCCTCCATTCTGCCGTCGGAGAACATGTATAATTCAAATAGAATTTGGGCGCAGATGCTTTACAATCCCCACCCCGTGGTCTGCTGGTAAAGCCGTTGAAATAGGAGGGGGAGTTAACGAGTTTGACTAGCCCTCTGCCCATCCTACATATATATTTTGTGCCAACATATTTAAATACGCCAACATACCAAACCTCCGACATTACTCAACCTTCGGATTAATTAAGATTTCGAACTATGGTTTAACCCAAACTTTAATGCAACATATTATTGAAATGTGGAATTTGCATTAAAATTAAATGCACCCACCATATATCAAACCTCTGTCCAACCATATGGTTAAAACATGAACTTTGGAATAATTAAATGCGGAATTATAATATAAGGTTTAAAAAATAATTCATCATGAACCCAAATTCAACCTTGGAGGACATTGGGTAATTTCAGCTTCTCAAACCCAAACTGGTGAATCCTTTTGAGACACTTGTCACAGTGCCACTAGGAAAAACTAGAGAATATTCCCTGAATATACATGGCGTGCTGATTGGGCCACCATGTCATCAACCTATCACTATTCTACAATTAAAAAAAAAAATTGCTTGTTCTGAACGGCGATTAGCAAGCTATAAATTCTTCATCCGAAGTTGGTTTTCAACGAATCGAGTTGTGTTGGATTCATAGAGATAGTTCGGTTGTTTCTGTTTAGTTTCCAATCAATTTTGAGCACTTTTATTTTTAGCTAAATATTGAGCCTCTAATAACTCTCTATTTCTATAACCTCCAATTTAACCCTTATTTCCTTAAGAGAAGCACATTTACAAGAAACCCCCACCCTTGACTTCCTATAAATATAGACATTGTTGAAAAAAATATATATATACTCTTGTAAACTATGCATATGTATTGAATCTACATTGCCCCCACTCCACTTCATCAACTTTAACATATTCTTTGTATAAGTTGTAGATTTATTGCCTTGTAGAATTATTTGGAATATCCATTGTGTTTATATCCAACATGCACTCTCCATGCTTGGGAAAGAAGACACATCCTCATGACATTGTAATATGTGATAATGGCTCATTGTCTCGTGATTGATGTCTTTAGAATAATATGTAGGATATTTCTTTAGTCTTGTTTGAAGTCTTGCTAAATGAATATTATTAATTTCATGAATTATTTTGAATTCCTTATTGTAGAGTAACACATTGCAATGTACTAATCATAACCCACAAACTGTAGATATTATATGACCTACTAAATATGGTGTTTACATGTTTTTTTTCACCAAGAAGTATTCCTTCCTTTTCTCCAAGGCATACTTATACTCTATACCTTTCAAAAGTGAATTCCATTTGACAACATTTACTTGAACTCAAATCAATAATAAAACTTGAACTTATAAGCAATTATTTTTCAAATGTTTTGGATGATATAAAAAGGTCTAGTCATATTAGGCTAGTTCTAGTCATAGACACAATGCCTCTTATTATTGTCTCTACCGTTATATAGGAATATCTCCATATTTTCAAATAATAATATCCTCATCACTACAAGGAATATCATCCTCGCTATCACTATACTAAACATCACTCTAAAACTTATGTAAGATAATGAGCACCACCTTGAATTAATGCACATGGATAGTTTAGACCTTAATCACCATTCCTAGGCCCACCATCATATTTTTTTTCAATATCATCACTAGGAATAGTATAAAAATTAATAGTTCAATGATCTTCATCCTCACCAATATCTAGATCGACCATTAAAATCTTCACTTGGAGGGAAATAATCATCATCAACAACATTAGCAATGTCATTCAATTCCCTAATTGGAAGAAAATAATCATCATCATCAACATTGGAAGTGCCATTTATTCTCCACTCATAATAATATCGGCAACATCAACATTAGTACCTTTAAATTTCCCACTTAGAGAAAAATATTCATTATTCCAAACACGCTCTCTTCAAAATATAACCAAATAAGCTTACAAACAAGAATTATTACTCTACACAGAATGGATACTTAGCATGAGATTCGTCTACTCAAATAAATGGAGATAAAGATAGAGAGAAGGATGGCTAACTTGAGCTTCCTTAAAAAATTTTATATCTCTTCTCCTCCTTTTCCTTTTTTGGCCTCAAAACGTCGACTTACAAATGAAATTGTGGATCATATTCCAAACACAGTCTCTTCAAATTCTAACCATGAAATCTTACGAACAATAATTACTGCCATGCATGGAAGGGAGACTTAGCATGAAATTTGTCTACCTGAAAAATTAAAGATAAAGATAGAGAGAAGGATGGTTGACATGGGCTTCCTTATAAATTTTTATAACTCTTCTCCTCTCCTCCTCTCTAAACATTATGTCCTAATGATGGGTCATATTTTGGACTCAAAATGCCTTCTTACAAATGAAATTGTGGATCATATTTTGGACACACCCTCTTCAAATTCTAACCACATAAGCTTACAAACAAGAGTTGTTGCCCTTCAGAGAAGGGAGACTTGGCATGAGATTTGTCTACTCAAAAAATTAAAGAAAAATATAAAGAGAAGGATGGTTGACCTGAGCTTCCTTAAAACTTTTTATATCTCTTCTCCTGACCTCCTCTCCAAATATTAAGTCCTAATGATGGGTCCTATTTTGGAAACGAAATGTCAACTTATAAATGAAACTATGGATCATATTCCAGACACACTCTCTTCATCTTCGTTATTAACATCAAAACTTTTTAGTTCTCTTGTTGCAAGAAAATCTTCATCATTATAAACAATGTTTCCAACTTAACGAAAATTTTACTGAGGTCTCGTTTTTTGGAGGTAGCATCAAATCATGATTTTCATGTTAATATTGAAAAGCGGTGATACAACATCACCCTTTTTTTATTTTAGGGTTGAAATTCTAACATTTTTCAACCATGGAAGTAAAACTAAATATCATGATTATTGAAGACATGAAAAACTGCGTTGAAATGCAAAAGTGGTGATGTAGCATCATTTTTTTTTTCTTTTTTTTAGGGTTAAAATTCAAACATTTTTTAATCATGGCATTAAAGACCAAATATCATGATTACGAAAAATCCTAAAAAATAGCATTTAAATTTTGTCTACCTTTTTTTTAATGCTTGTTTTTAAAGTGTTTTTCAAATTTGTCCAACTTTTATCTTATTTTATTTTTAGGGTTAAAAGTACTAGTTAATTGGCATTATGACCTTAAGAATTGGTACATTCCAAATTAAAATAAATAATAATTTTAAATAAAATCAACTATGAATCTAAAATTCACATTACATCATTTTTGTTTAATTATTATTTATTAAATTTTAAATAAATTATATTAAAAACTAAGAATTCCTTTAAATATTTTATTTAAAGGGGGGAACCAATTTTAAAGAAAAAAAATCACCATTTTATTCTAAAGCTACTAAAAGAATAATTAAAATAATTAAAGGAAAAACCAATTTTTTAAGAGAAAAAAACATCAAAATACCAAAATCTATGTCTTATCTTTAAAAATTTTAAAATACCAAAAAGAAACCTTCAAAATTAAAATTAATAACCAAAAACACAAAATAAAATAAAGATAAAAAGCTAAAAACTATAAAAGTAATTATTTTATTTTTAAAAAACTTATAAAATTATAAATTATAAAATAAAAATAAATTTTTAATTTTTTAAAAAAAAATAAAAAAATTATAAGTTATATTTCTAAAAAAATTAAAAATTAAAAAAAAAAAATTAATTTAAAAATTTTAATCCCACATGGTGTAGTTAATTGTTGGTCACCTTGTCATGAAGTAATATGTAAATCATGAGACTCAATGTCCAAATCCTCTTTGGTTAGACCAACAATAAATAAATACATAAATAAATAAATATTTAAGAAAAAAAAGATGAGTCGTGTGGATTTTATAGGTAAATGTCTTTCGGATTAATCACATCATTAGGATTTGGTCGACGTTTCGAACCATATAATGTGGTTCATCCTCAGGACAAGGTGAAGAAGGAAATTGATCTCATTGAATAATTAGTAAGGATGATCCCATTGAATAAATAGTAAGGATGCGTCATTGCCCGACGATAGGTGATAGGGAACTGATGCCATTGAATAAATAGTAAGGATGCGTCATGGCCCGACGATAGGTGATAAAATTAGTCATTAAAAGCTAGTCATTAAAAACTAGCTGTTATTTGACTTGTTAATTAGATATAATATTAAAAAAAAATTAGGATTTTAAGAAATTTTATTAAAGAATAATTAAAATATTAGAATTTTGTAATAATATAGGGCATAATTTTTTTAGAATTATTAATAAAAATAATATATTATAATTTTAAAATGATTAAAAATCAATATAATAAGCGGAGAAAGGTTATATATATATATACTAAAATAAAAAGTTAAGAATATAATAAAAGGGGAAAAAATTAATAAAAACATTAACACATAAAAAGAGAACTAAAGGAAAAAGATAAGAGAGGAAAATCAATTTAAAAACCAAGGGACTGGAATAAAACCAGAAAAGGAAGAAAGAAATAAAAATAGAAGGCAAAAGGAATCCAATGCAAGGGGGAGATCACCTCGAGAGGGCAGGAGTCCAACTCTTGCTTAATTCACCCATCATCTCTGTTGAGATTTTTAGGATGCCTCTCAATTTTAGTGGCCTCCCTCAGCTTCCTATGATAGAAATGATCCACCTTAGCAATGACCTTGGAGTCTTCAATGCATACATGGTGACACGATTTCTCAGCATGTTCCGCAAGAGAAAAAGTATGGGATTGATTGTGCCTAATGTCTGCAGCATGCTAAAGGATTCTTTATTTAATAGATCGACTAGTTTCTCCGATATATGGAGTACCATAGGAACAGGGAACCATATAAACCCCTTTCAAGTCCTTTGGGTCTATAGGATCCTTGAGAGATTCGAGAGAATTCTTAATAGTACAGAATTCTCCTATCAAGAATTATCTCGGATCTGTCAAGGATCCTATAGACCCAAAGGACTTGAAAGGGGTTTATATGGTTCCCTGTTCCTGTGGTACTCCATATATTTTAGAAACTGATCGATCTATTAGACAGAGAATCCTTGAGCATGTTGCGAACATTAGGCACAATCGATCCCGCACTTCTGCTCTTGTGGAACATGCTGAGAAATCGTGTCACCATGTAGGCATTGAAAACTCCAATGCCATTGCTAAGGTGGATCATTTCCATCATAGGAAGCTGAGGGAGGCTATTGAAATTGAGAGGAATCCTAAAAATCTCAATAGAGATGATAGGTGGAAATTAAGTAAGAGTTGGACTCCGACCCTCTCTCGATGATCTCCCCCTTGCGTTGAATTCCTTTCGGCTTGTGTTTTTATTTCTTTCTTCTTTTTCTGGTTTTATTCCAGTCCCTTTGTGTTTAAATTGATTTTCCTCTCTTATCTTTTTCCCTTAGTTCTATTTTTCCGTGTTAATGTTTTTATTAAAAAAAAAATCCCCTTTTATTATATTCTTAACTTTTTATTTTTCTATATATATATATATATATATATATATAGGATAGATATTGAAATTCCATCCCAGATATTGGTTGACATTGATACATGGATCATATTATACTGCAAAATAACAAAGCCTTATGCTTGGGAGCCTCTGATGATTTTATAAACGAAGTTCTGACCATGACCGCAATTATAGAAAGACGCGAAAGCGCAAATTTATGGAGTCGCTTCTGCGACTGGATCACTAGTACTGAAAATCGTCTTTACATTGGATGGTTCGGTGTCTTGATGATCCCTACCCTATTGACTGCAACCTATGTATTCATTATTGCTTTCATCACAGCTCCTCCGATAGATATTGATGGTATTCGTGAACCTGTTTCCGGTTCTCTTCTTTATGGAAACAATATTATCTCCGCTTATTATATTGATTTTTAATAATTTTTAAATTATTCTAGATTATTTTTATTAATAATTCTAAAAAATTTATGCCCTCTATTATTATTTACCCCTGCTCCTTTATTATATAGACTATAATTCAATCATTTTATTAAATTCTAAAATTCTAAAATTCTAAATTATTCTTTAATAATATTTATTAAAATCCTAAAAAAACGTTTAATATTATATCGTATTAACTAACCAAGTCAAATAACAGCTAGTTTTTAATGGCTAGTTTTATCACCTATCGCCAGGCAATACGCATCCTTACTATTTATTCAATGGGATCGATTTCCTTCTTCACCTTGTCCTAAGGATGAACCACATTAGAAGGTTTGAAACGTCGACCAAATCCTAATGATGTGATTAATCCGAAAGACATTTATCTACATTATGGATCATAAAAGTCTTAGATCTAAATTTTATTTTATTTTTTCAATATGTTTGTTTACTTTTTGGTTGAATATATATATATATATATATATATATACCCAAGATGGAGTGTTTTTCATGTGAGAGTGTCAGGGTCGGGCTACCACTATCTCACCTAGATATATGGTCGGGAGATGTGGCAGCATGCTCCCTTAATTATTTAAACATGCATCAAAATCATGGTACAGGGGACGCCTTTCATTTTTGTCTAACACTCATCAAATGGAGCACCACCTTGAATCTCCAAACCTTTGTCAAATCCATTTGTTCTGGAAAATAATCTCCACACTTGATCATTTTACTGGGTCGCCTCATGTGACTGGTCAAGAATTTCTTCCATTAATAATGGGATTCAATGTTGATATCTTGGCTATCCATCACACCAATCCCAGAGGCAACTTCAGATAAAAGGCTCTCTGGCAGGGCTAGGTGTTTAAAATGGCTAATACAAGATATTTGGAAATGATATTATCTTACATGAAGGATTCAGGTCCTTGGTTTTCATCTTGACTCTTCCCTCTCCTCTGCACCATGGACACAACTCTTAAATTCTAGGCTTTCCTAGCAAAATTCAAGGAAAGGAATGTTCGGGCATTCTGGGGCAGTGGGACACATTATCGACAATAAGACAAGCTCTCTCTATGGCAAGTTGATTCTCCTCACCTCTTGGTTATTTCTTAATCCCTTATATGTTTGTGATTTTGTTTGAATCTCACCCCTATTAAGGTCTTAGTTTTTATTTCCTACTTTTTTGTTGTGTCATTATACTTATGTTGGCACCTCACTCTCTCTTGGCTCTCTAATCTCTGCGTCACTCCTCCTCTCTTAACCCATCCTCTTCTAGCAAATAATTTTCTAGTATGACCCTTGTTTGACTAATACCCTTTACCTTGGACATTGTTTTGGTTGTGCATTCTTGTGGACATCTCAACCCTTGTCCACCTCCATCTCTTATTTGACATCCCCCTCCTCGCTCTCTGGCCTAACTCTCTTCCTTGTGCAGGCACCATGCCTCGTCAGAGAGCTCGTGTTCGTCGAGGGGAAGCGTACTACCATGAGTGTGGTAATTGAGGCAGTACACAAACATAGCTCAGAGCCAAAGAATCAGAAACACATTTTTAGGAAATCACCTTAATTCTTATTCAGGAAGAACTCATACGCACTTAAAGGGAAAATACGGAGGTATTGGAAAATATGGTCAATTGAGTGCCTGATATAGGTCACACACATGGATAATATAATCCATATATGTACACATTGAACCTATATTGGCATAAGAAATTTTCACTAGAAAAATCTTATTATACAGGCATGAGAACAGAGAGGACCTTGTCCTCTCTATCTAAAAGTTGTACCAGCACATGATGGACCTAGATCAATGATCAGAGCGTATGTAGAAGCACCTTGGTATCCCTGCTACTACAGGTTTCTCACTCGGTAGCAACAAGGATCCAATCAAGGATGCAGCAACAGTTTTAGATCCCTCCTCGTAGCCTATTGACGCTTATAATGTTTTATGTTTATTCGTTATTAGTTTATTTGTTATTCTCATGTGGCCTTAAAGGCTCAACTATCAGTATATCTATTTTTCATTTTGAATTTGTGGGTGGATTTTTTTCTTCAACCTCTCTTAAGTGAGTACATTTTTGGATATGGTAGTGTTTCCCCAGTGATCGGCGAACCTAAAACCTTCAAATCTTTCATGTAACATCTTGTTTAGAAGGTGATATAAATATTATTCCCAAGAAAAACTTTTCTTCATACACACACATTTTATTTGTTTTATTATTATTTTTATACGAACATTTTAATTATTATTATTATTTCACTACATTTTAAGTCTTTTGGGTTAAATTTGTCTTAAAATTTGATATTTTTAAATCATTTTTTACTCTTCTCTTTTCTTTTCTTTTCTTTCTTTCTTTTTTTTTATTTTTTATTTTTTATTGTTAGTTTGGAAAAGGTGTTTTTTTGTAATTATTTTATTTGTTAAAAAAATCATGTTTTTAATTTTATTTTTTTAAAATGTGTTACACCATTTTCTTATATGGTGTTTTTCTTGCTTTTGTGTACACTAATGGTTATATAAATTTTAGTACCCCATTGAAAATAGGTCTGTTAGTGTCTGCCAGTCCTGCCAGTCACTAGTGATCAAATGTGCTCTTACAAGGTTTTGTTAGGGTCTTTGGTAACTGTTTTATGGCTTTAGTAGGTCTTCAAATAAAAATTTGGTCACTCGTTAGTGTGTCTAGGTGCGTTACTACTCCTTTCAGTCACATCATCATGGTCATCATTCAACTCATTGCATGTAGTGTCATTATTAGGTCTTAGGGTCGAAATAAAAGTAATATTGAAAGGAGAAGTAATAGTGAAAAATGTTCAATAAAAGTTTCAAAAGTGTATTTTCATTATTTTCATGATGTAATATCTTTCACAAGGTTCTAAAGTTGCAGTTTCAAATCAAAAAAGTGAAAGAGCGTGTTGGGGCCACTATACCACTATGAAGAGGAATCTATTTCCAAGCTATTTAAAGACCAAGGGAGCTTCTCATTTTCTCATTCCATCTTCAATAAAAAACCACTCCATTAGCAAAGTCATTCTTACCCTCAGAGCAGCCATTTCTTCCTACCAAAGTGCCTCATCAATTGTTGCGTTGCGCATTCGGTGCACTTTTGCCAAAGGTGGCTCGCTTTCTTCAAGGGAGAAAATTCATCATTTCAGAGGAATTATTCATCAACCACAATTTCCAGTATATCATATATAAGTAAGTGGGTCCTCAAATTTCCTCTTTTGTCTTCATTTTTTGCTTGGAAGGATCAATTCCCTCTTCTAGGGTTTTTTGTTGCATTTTCTTGGTTTCATGTTCTCATTGACAAATTGCTGAGTAAACCCTAGGACTGAAGCTCACTCACATTCCCCCACTGTTATACACATTCGTAATCACTTCCCATCACCCCTACCCCTCATTTTCCCCATTTTCCTACAAACCCTAGCCTAGACTAGACTTTCCTATGCTAGGAATATTTTTTCCCCATTTGACACCCTTCCCCTCAGTCATTCCATGAAATTCCACTTTCCCCAACTCCCTAAAATCTCTCCCCAACCCCCTAAATTTTCCCAAGGATTTAGGAGACCCCTAACCCCTTCATCTCCCTTCATTTCTCAAAACTACCCAAATCCCTTGTTTTTCCTTCACTAAACCACTAATTCCCTTTCCAATTGAGCTAGGGTTAGAAATGGATTCCGAAACCACTGAGCAGAAGAGGTGCAAGGGAGGTCAGATCAGAAGGTATGATCCCACCAAAGTCCAATAAATCATAGCTTCACCTTTCCAAGATATGGGTTGCCTAGGGTTTACATTGCACACATGGACAGTTCTACTTCAAAACTAGTTTATGAAGTAAGGAAGATAGATTTGGAAAAATTGAAAGAGGTTTTTGTCCATCATATACTAAGGAACAAAAATTTCCTTCATTTTATGCACAGGTGTTAGGATTTGAGAGAATTCAAAAATTACAGTTGCTATAGGAGGTTTTCTGCACTTCTGGACATCGTTACTACAAGTTAGTTTTTTAAGGGTTTGGAGAAGTTATTTACAGTGCTTGATGACTCTATTGTGTAGAATAAATCATAATACTCCCAATGGTACCTTTAGATCTAGATTTAGAGCTCAGGAAGGCAAAAAAAAGTTCCCTGTAATATGTTGTTGCGTTTTTTTTATGCTTTTCCAATTTTTAGTGACTAACCTCGAACTTGGATTATGAACAAATGGGAAAGTATTTTTGAAATCTGGAAGAGGGTTTTTCTCATACCATGCCAAAGAACACAAACCTATCTCATATTTTTAAAAAACGTTGATGCAGTGGCATTGGACACTAGCCAGCAATGTAGGAGGTTTTGTCCACATGTTGTGGCTAGGAGGGTTTGAAATCACTTGAATTGTTACAGCTAGGTATCAATACCTCAGCTGATTATATTATTTATATTAGTTAGAGTCATAGAAGTCGAATAGCTCAGTTAGTCTAGCTGTCATATTTCAGTTAATTGAATTATTGTAATTAGGCTGTTGATTTTCTAAAATGGTCCTCACCGAGGAACCGAAGAGCCACATTGTAATATGTATAAATTGTATCCCCCGATGGAGAAGAGAAGGAAGAGAGGGAGGAAGAGCAGATATTTCTGCAATAAAACTCTGTGTGTTAACAATTGTTTCCAGTTAAATGATTTCAATGTTCATTGGCCATCGAATTGTCTTGAATTCTTATTAATGAAGAAATTGTTTGATTGAGAAACGATTGTACACTGGTTCAGTGCGAAATCGTTGAGAATGGTGATTGTATTAATTCCACATGTCTCTGTCTGGTGTTTCCCTTAATTTATTCGATCAAAACCTGTGAATTTAACCCCGCCGCAGGCGTGGTCTGTATAGAAAATCCGTCAGAAGAGAATCACGTTATTGTTAATTAAAACCCTGTCAAGGATTGACCCGAGTTAACTGAATAAGTAGAAATAGCGCAACCCCGATGTGGCCCTGGTTAATCACTGTACCAAACCCACAAGCGGATTTGCAAAGGTGGATTTCCCATATCGCACCGCTTTTGCAGGTTGAGCGGTATTCCCTGAATTGGAGCGATTCCATAGAGGATTCGACGCGTGGCAAGGGGGACCCCCGTAAAACCACTGTTTAACCTGCGCCATCGCACGTTAACATTCATACCAGGACGCCGAGTGATACTGGCGAGAGCCGTTGATTCGGGAGAGGGCCATCGGACGGTGTTCGGCTGACGTAGATGCACGAACAATAACCAAGGTGCGCGGACGATAGATGAGGTACGGTGCATGCGTTTGATTGGTTGTTGCTACATATACATAGGTGGGCCGGCTCAAAAGCTCTATTATAAAGTTTTTTTTATAAATTGAGGAGTATTAATATAAGGTCCGAAGGTATAACCATTAGTTATAAGGTGCGGGGATAATATTTATATGCCAGGAATATAATCTAAGATTCGAAAGTTGTGAATACGTTTATTTGTCAATTTCTTTGAAATTGATAAATAAAAATAAAAATAAAATAGACCACGTGGAGTAAGGAACGAGGTTTCAAAGGAAAGTTTGACAGAGCCACGACAACGGTTGACCATCTCTCCTCAGGGCTGACTTTCAGCTGTTGTTGCGTCATTTTTGGTATCAGAGCTTTTGTCTGAAGTTTTTTTTGCTGACATGGCGATCCGAGTTGGTAGAGGTGCTGGCAGAAGGAGACCTGTTGCCAACACTGAGGTGTTGGGGATTTTGTAGAGGGTCGAGGCCAGAATGGACGTCATAGAGCGAAGACAGACTGGATATCCTGAAGACATCAGCGAACCTGAAACAGAAGAAGCTGAAGAAAATGTTGAGATTCCTCCTGACATGAGGCTCCTTAGAACTGTTCTGGGGTCTGCAGTTAAGCCCAGAATTGAAGTGTCGATTTATGCAGGGGGACTGAATCGAGAGGAGTTGGTGGACTGGATAAATGAAATGAACAAATGCTTCAATTATGAAGAAATAAGTGAAGATAAGAAGGTCAAGTTTGCAGTAACAAAGCTGAAGGGACATGTTGCACTTTGGTGGGATGGAGTGCAGGCATAAAGGAGGAGAGTTGGCAAGCAACCTATTAAAAGCTGGACTAGAATGATGGCCAAATTAAAAGGTAAATTCTTGCCTAGTGATTACCAGCTGACATTGTATAATCAAATGCAGAACCTGAGACAGAGGTCGCTGACAGTAAAGGAATACACAGAGGAATTCTACAGAGTAAGCATAAGGGCTGGGCAATTCCAGGACACACCGAGAAGACTACCAGATATGTGAATGGTCTCAAGCTGGAGATCCAAGATGAGATTGGTCTCTTGTCTCCTAAGACAGTGGAAGAGGCCTATCAGATGGCCTTGAAAGCAGAGGAGAAACTCCTGAGGAAATAGTCTGCCAAGAAGAGAGGTACTTTCCATGGAAAGGGAAGTCAGGGTGGTAGAGGAAAGCCTGCTACACCCAGGGATGAATCTTACAGTAGCTCACCTTAGAATGCATCTGCAGAGGATGATGCAATGGGCAGAAGGGGTTCTTATAGAGGAAAAGGAAGAGGAGGCAGAGACAGAGGAAGAGGTAGAGAGTTGAGGTGTTATAGATGTCAGCAAGTGGGACATAAGCACTATGAGTGTCCAGAGAATGTGGGTGCTGGTCCAAGAAATGTTGTTGTTGCCAAGACTGGAGAAGAAGTAGAAATTGAAGAAGAAATTCTTCCAGAGAGGGGAGAGTCCTTGGTGGTAAATAAGGTCCTGTTGAAGCAAGCAAAAGAGGTCACTGAGCCTGCACAAAGGAAGACTTTGTTTAGGAGCATATGCAAAGTCCAAGGGAAATGCTACCAGCTAGTCATTGATAGTGGCAGCATAGACAATCTGGTTTCCACTGAGGTAATAGAAAAGTTGAAGTTGAAGACAAGGGAGCATCCAACTCCCTACAGGGTGTCCTGGCTGCATAAAGGGCACCAGCTGGTTGTAAAAGAACAGTGTGAGATAGAGCTGCAAATGGGAAAATATAAAGATAAGGTCCTGTGTGATGTAATGCCCATGGATGTGTGTCATATACTGCTGGGTAGACCTTGGCAGTTTGACAGAGCAGTAGTGCATGATGGCAAGAAGAACACTTACAAGTTCTTCAAAGATGGGGTACACCATACATTGATACCCATGGAAGAAGGAGAGCCATCCAGTAGAGTGATTGATCCAAAGGCCCTGTTGCTGAGCGGGAAGGAATATCTGCAGCAGATAGAAGAAGAAGAGGTAAGTTTTGCTTTAGTTTGCAAACCTAAAGTAGTTCTTAATTCTACAAAGATTTCTGATTTACCAGTAGAGATACAAGAGATGTTAGATGATTACTGTGACATTGTTGTGGATGATTTACCTGATGAGCTGCCACCTGTGAGAAAGATCAGCCATCAAATATATTTTATCCCTGGTTCAAATCTTCCAAATAAAGCAGCCTACAGAATGACTCCCAAGGAAAATGAGGAAATCAGGAGACAAGTACAGGAGTTGGTGGACAAAGGACTAATCAGAGAAAGTCTGAGTCCATGTGTTGTACCAGCAGTATTGAGCCCAAAGAAAGATGGAGGCTGGAGGATGTGTACTGATTCCATAGCAATCAATAAGATCACAATCAGGTACAGATTCCCTTTGCCCAGAGTTGAGGACTTAATGGACTATTTGAGTGGTGCTAAATATTTCTCAAAGATAGATTTGAAGAGTGGATACCATCAGATTAGAATAAGAGAGGGTGATGAGTGGAAAACTGCTTTTAAGACAAATGAAGGACTGTATGAGTGGATGGTAATGCCTTTTGGGTTGTCAAATGCACCTAGCACTTTTATGAGACTTATGAATGAAGTGTTGAAGGAGTTCATTGGTAAATTTGTGATAGTATATCTGGATGATATATTATTTTTCAGCAGAACTAAGGAAAAACATTTAATACATCTAAATCATGTCTTGAAGAAGCTGCACCAAAAGAAACTGCTGATAAATTTGAAGAAATGCTCATTCATGAAGGAAGAGTTGGTGTATTTGGGCTTTGTTGTTTCTACAGAAGGATTGAAGATGGACCCAGAAAAGGTTAAGGCAATTGTGGAGTGGCCTTCGCCCAGGAATGTTTTTGAGGTAAGAAGTTTCCATGGACTTGCTAGTTTTTACAGAAAGTTTATAAGAAAATTCAGTAAGATTAATGCACCCATAATTGAGACAATAAAGAAGAGAAAACAGCCATTTAAGTGGGCTGCTGAAGCAGAAAGAAATTTTAAGCTTCTAAAGCAAAAGATAACTGAGAAGCTTGTTTTGATTCTGCCTGATTTTACTAAACCATTTCAAGTAAAATGTGATGCCAATGGGGAAGCCATTGGAGCTGTGTTGAGTCAGGATGATAGGCCTGTGGCATATTTCAGTGAGAAGCTGAATGACACCAGAAAGAAGTACTCCTCTTATGAGAAGGAATTCTATGCAATTGTTCAGGCACTAAAGAAGTGGAGACATTATTTGATGTCCAGGTAATTTTTATTATATTCTGACAATCATGCTTTGTAGTATATTGTACAGCAGCCCAAGTTGAAACATAAGCATGCTAAGTGGGTTGAATATCTCCAAAGTTTTAATTTTGTTTTGAAACATATAAGTGGTCAAGCCAATAAAGTAGCCGATGCTTTGAGTAGGAGACACATGCTTGTTCAAGAAACAAATTTTGAAGTTGCGGGATTTGATTTTCTCAAAGAATTGTATAAACAGATCCAGATTTTAAGGAAGCATTTGAGGCATGTAGTAACCTTGTTTTAACAGATAGAAGCCAGTGGTTGGATTATTTCTTGCAGGAGGACTTGTTATTCATAAGAAGCCAACTGTGTGTACCAAAATGTTCCATGAGAGAAAATTTTATCAAAGAGAAGCATAGTGGTGGACTTGCTAGACACTTTGGTACTGACAAGACTTATGAGCAGCTGAGTCACTTTTATTACTGGCCTAAGATGAGAGCAGAAGTAGATAAGTTTGTGAAGAATTGCAAGATTTGTCAATATGCCAAAGGAAGGAGCCAGAATGCAGGATTGTACACTCCCTTGCCTATTCCAGACAGGCCTTGGGACATGGTGAGTATGGATTTTGTTCTAGGATTTCCCAAGACTCAGAGAGGGAATGATGCAATCTTTGTTGTGGTGGACAGATTCTCCAAAATGGCACATTTTATTCCATGCTATTTAAACTAGTGATGCCACCCATGTTGCTAACTTGTTCTTCAAAGAATTTGTTAGATTGCATGGGTTGCCCAAGAGTATTGTTTCAGAGAGAGACACCAGACTTGTGGGGCACTTTTGGAGGAGATTGTGGAAGAAACTTGGTACCAAACTAAGTTTCATCTCAGCTTATCAACCCCAGACTGATGAACAGACCGAGGTAGTGAATAGGAGTCTGGGAAATTTACTGAGAAGTCTTGCAGGAGAGCATCCCAAGCAGTGGGATCATATTTTTCCCCAGGCAGAATATGCATATAATGACTCACCAAATAGAAGCACAGGGCAGAGTACATTTCATACTATTTATGAAATGCACCCCAGGGGAATATCAGAGTTGAGAAACCTATGGAATGCATAGCTAAGGAGTGCATATGGTGAGGAATTTTCTTCAGAGATCCAGGCCATACATGAACAAGTGAAACAGCAACATCAAATACAAAAACAGAGCAAACTTGAGTAGAAAGGAAGTTCATTTTGAAGTAGGAGATCTGGTTTTGGCACACTTGAGAAAGGAGAGATTCCCAAAGAAGCAGTACAACAAATTGAAGTTCAAAAAGATTGGGCCATGCAAGATACTTAGGAAGTTTTCTGCAAATGCTTATGAGATTGAATTACCTCTTGATGTTGGAATATATCCCATTTTTAATGTTGCAGATTTGTACAAGTATGAAGATGATGGTGCAAAAGAAAGAGCAGCAGACAAGGAACAGATTGAGTGGAGAGAACAACTACCTTCAGCACAGCCATTACAACCAGAGAAGATATTGGATAAAAGACCATTCAGAAGGACCAGAGGACGAGAGTACTTTTAGTACTTGATCAAATGGAAGGATAAGCCAGAGGAAGATGCCACTTGGATGACTGAAGGAATGTTTCAGAAGATAGGCAGATCAGTGGAAGAGCTCATGGACAGGAGCCCATGAAGAAAATTACCCTCGAGAGTCTGATGCAGGGGCATTGGACACTAGCCAGCAATGTAAGAGGTTTTGTCCACATGTTGTGGCTAGGAGGGTTCGAAATCACTTGAATTGTTACAGCTACGTGTCAATACCTCAGCTGATTATATTATTTAGATTAGTTAGAGTCATAGAAGTCGAATAGCTCAGTTAGTATAGTTGTCATATTTCAGTTAATTGAATTATTGTAATTAGGCTGTTGATTTTCTAAAATGGTCCTCACCGAGGAACTGAAGAGCCACATTGTAATATGTATAAATTGTATCCTCTGATGGAGAAGAGAAGGAAGAGAGGGAGGAAGAGCAGAGATTTCTGCAATAAAACTCTGTGTGTTAACAATTGTTTCCAGTTAAATGATTTCAATGTTCATTGGCCATCGAATTGTCTTGAATTCTTATTAATGAAGAAATTGTTTGATTGAGAAACGATTGTGCACTGGTTCGGTGCGAAATCGTTGAGAATGGTGATTGTATGAATTCCACATATCTCTGTCTGGTGTTTCCCTTAATTTATTTGAGCAAACCCTGTGAATTTAACCCCGCCGCAGGCGTGGTCTGTATAGAAAAGCCGTTGGAAGATAATCACGTTATTGTTAATTAAAACCCTGCCGAGGATTGACCCGAGTTAACTGAATAAGTAGAAATAGCACAACCCCGACGTGGCCCTGGTTAATCACTGTACCAAACCCACAAGCGGATTTGCAAAGGTGGATTTCCCATATCGCACCGCTTTTGCGGGTTGAGTAGTATTCCCTGAATTGGAGCGATTCCATAGAGGAGTCGACGCGTGGCAAGGGGGACCCCCGTAAAACCACTGTTTAACCTACGCCATCGCACGTTAACATTCGTACCAGGACGTTGAGCGATACTGGTGAGAGTCGTTGATTCGGGAGAGGGCCATCAGACGGTGTTCGGCTAACGTAGATGCACAAACGATAACCAAGGTGCGCGGACGATAGATGAGGTACGGTTCATGCATTTGATTGGTTTTTGCTACATATACATAGGTGGGTCGGCTCGAAAGCTCTATTATAAAGTTTTGTTTACAAAGCGAGGAGTATTAATATAAGGTCCGAAGGTATAACCATTAGTTATAAGGTGCAGGGATAATATTTATATGCCAGGAATATAATCTAAGATTCGAAAGTTGTGAATACGTTTATTTGTCAATTTCTTTGAAATTGATAAATAAAAATAAAAAGAAAATAGACCACGTGGAGTAAGGAACGAGGTTTCAAAGGAAAGTTTGACAAAGCCACAACGACGATTGACCATCTCTCCTCAGGGCTGACTTTCAATTGTTTTTGCGTCAAACGTTATGGTTAGAGAGATATGGACCTACCTTTTAGCCCTATTTTGCAGAAAATTTTTGAGTTTTTGTGTTTTTGGCTTACACGGGAATATCAGTTTCAACCAAAAGCACAACGCCTTGGCACTTCTCTCTTTCCTTAGACCTCCAATTACCAAAAAATATACATTTATGGATATATAATCACTCATACATGTCAGCAATCGATTTTTTGAGCCTTGTCAACAAACTAGTTGGGAGAAAATGCCCAAAAACATGCAAAAAAGACACTTTCTGCCACTGTTTTGGACTAGGGGTTGCGCTTTTGGGAGTAGATGTGGGATAATTATTTTTTCTCTGTCATGGAGTGTCCATTTCTCTTACTTGAGTTTTATATTGAGAACTAGACGTCCTCATTTTTCCACTGCATATTTCAGAACTGGATATGGATCAGGGGATGACCTTCAAAAGTCCCTTAAAAGTTTGGTGTCGCACTTTTTCCTATTAGTGAAAATTTCAACTTTTATTCAGTCAAATCTTAGCTTTATGATGTAATTTATCTAATTTAATTTTGAATTGATGTAATAGAAGGGTAAATGGACTTTTTATGGTCATTTTAATGTAATTTTGAACCTCATTGATGAGGAGTAGGTCAGTCAAAATATAAATGGAGGATTTGTTTTAACCTCCCTAGTCATTAGGGTATTGTTGAGCGATTTTTGTGAGTTGTTCATACACTGAGGTATTCGACCCTTGAGAGAGGCAAAGTTGTTTTTTAGTCTATATTTATGTGTTTTTCAATCATTTTTTTGGTTGGACATCAGAGGGTGAAAGTCTTGTAGCTTGTACTTCATCAATTTTTTACAGGAAATCAAAGGACAGTTGTAGCTATTATTCAGGAATTCTCGTGTTGTGAGTTTGTGATAATGTTTTCTCTCGATTATAGTTTTATATGAATGATATACTTGTCTCCTTACCATATATTTGATCTTCAATTATTTTCCTAAGAGTTTAAAAGCATAATTATTTTCACTAAAACTCTATTTTGATAGGAATCTCATTTTGTGTATTTCATCTTCTTGATTAATGAATCCATGGCGCACATGCTCATTAAGATATTATTTCTCTTTCAGACCCTAAACTAGACCAAAAAATCCTTAAGCCATCACAAAAGCATAGCTATTTTTCTCCTCCATATCTCTTGCAACTGAAACCTTTGATACTTTGACCTAGTTCCCTGATTTTCACTCTTTATCCAGCAGAAAAACCCTAGAGCTAATCTATCTAGCCTAAAATCCATTATTGTACCATTCAAACCCTTGGCTATGTTTTTCATAGAGATATCCCTCTTTGTTTTTGTAGGGATAGCTTCCAAACTAAAATTTTGGTTTGAGGTTACCTCCATCGATATCCTTTCAACCTTGGGACATTGTGGAGACTAACATTTATGGCGTCGTTGTCGGGGAACGATATTCCCCAGGAAAGAACGAAAAGGATCAGATTTGATTGTTGACAATGTAGATCGGTCAGGCACAAGAAGGTTGTGCATCTTTCATCTGGAAACTCTAGTGTCGAAGAATCAAAATATTCATAATTTCCATGGTGCCTCCACTGTTCAAGAACTGGTAGTTTGAAAAAAAATCTTTGTGACCTCATTGTTTTCAAGATGGATTCAACTGCTTGAAGCTATTCTCCTATGGATTTGGTTCATATTCCTGGTTTTCTGAACCGTATTCCTTATATAGATTGGAAAACAGGGTTGACAAAATTTAAAGGTCGGGATGGAGAAGATGCTAATTTCTATTTGGTCAAATTTCATTTTCATATTCACAAACTAAATATTGAGTTTCATGAAGATTGTCTGATGAAGATGTTCATGGCTACCTTAGAGGAAAAAGTGAGATCATGGTATGAAGGTCTATCATCTGCTATTTTATATTCTCTAAAGGATTTTCATTCAGTTTTCTTTCAACATTATCAAAGAAATCATTTTTCCTTATCAATGATTGATACTTGTTGTAAAATTTCTGAAAATTTAATTAAATTTCTTGAAAATTGGGGGTGAAGAATGTTTGGAAGAAGAGATTTTATAAGCCCTTTATGATTTTTTCTCCCATCAATAATCAGTAGCTTCCTCTTTGGATGAAATAGATTGGGACCAAAATATAGAAATGCCTATTCCTAATCTTGAAAATGAAAATCACCAAGCCAATTTTAGCTACTATAAAACTTAGTTTTCTCCTCTGTCTGAAGATGAAATAGATCAGCTCTTGAATAGTCATGTTACAGCCCAAGCTGATGTAGGTTTGCAGCTCTTATAGCGTTCACACAGTCAAGAATGTGTGAGTGAAATTTCTTCCATTATTGAAATGAAAATAAGGGTTCAAATGATAACAATCATGAGACTAATGAAACTATAGAGGAAGTTGTTTTGAGTAAGCCAATTTGTGATGATGAATTCCTACAAGGAGATCAGCTAACAAGGATTGTTTTATTTCATGAAGAGGATAGGTTTGTCATGTTTAATACCCCTGAAGAATGTTTTCTATTCAAGGATGATTTAGACTATGAATTGGAAGAGTATGAGTCTGAGATAGACAGTATGCCAGAGATAGAATCAGAGTTGCTCATGCTTGAGGAATTTACAGCCAACACTCAAGTAGCAGAAAGTCATATTTCCCTATGGCTTCATTTGGATCAACAACCAAGTATTCTTTTGTATCAAAATGAAAGGGGTACTTGTATTTTTGTTGGATTTAAATACAAGGTAACATTTCAAATTATTGAGGATCCTTGCACTGATTTGCTACAGTCAACAGGGGAGATGATTTTTCTTGTATTTATTGATCATGAGCACATCTTCAGTGGACACTCAGAGTGGCATATCTTTTTTTTTATCCACCTGCTCAAGGAAAATGTGAGCATGATTCTAGTAAGTAGCCATTTGCTGGATTGGTTACAATGGAGGGATCATTTCACATGATTGTATATATGTCTTCAGCAGGTGGGTGATTATCATCAAGATTTGAAGCCCGAGGTGAAGGCCCTAAGATCTCAATGATATATTTCCATAAATAAGTTCTGTAAGTGTTGTTAACATGAGTAGTCAGTTTTTTTTAGTCAATACAATTCATTTTGTCAGTCAGTTTTCAATATTGAGTTTGATCTTTTGATTTTTGACTCCATGCCCAAAGGATAAGGCTACTTGGTCTATGGTGTTCTTGACACCTCCAAGGAGCTACCATCCCCAGCTGGAGCCAATGTTAGTGTCTTCCAGTCTTGCCAGTCACCAGTGATCAAATGTGCTCTTACAAGATTTTTTTAGGGTCTTTGGTCAAATTTTTAGGGTTTCAGTAGGTCTTCACATAAAAATTTGGTCATTGGTTAGTGTGTTTAGGTGTGTTAATACTCCTTTCGATCCATGATTTGTTCTTTCCATCATTCATTTTTATGATTCATCACTAAAATGTATTCATTACCATCTCAGTCACATCATCATGGTCATCATTCAACTCATTGCATGTAGTGTCATTATTAGGTCTTAAGGTCAAAATCATAAAAATTGGTCATTTCACCATTAAATTCAGTATTGAAGGAGTATTAATAGTGAAAAGTGTTCAATAGATGTTTCAAAAATGTATTTTCATTCTTTTCATGATGTAATATCTTTCATAAGGTTCTAAAGCTACAGTTTCAAATCAAAAAAGTGAAAGAGCATGGTGGGGCCACTACACAATTATGAAGAGGAATTGATTTCCAAGATATTTAAATACCAAGGGAGATTCTCATTTTCTCATGCCATCTTCAATAAAACACCAATCCATCAAAAAAATCATTCTTACCCTTGGAGCAGCCATTTCTTGCTACCAAAGTGCCTCATCAATTGTTTCATTGCACATTCGTTGCACTTTGCCAAAGGTGTTGCACTTTCTTCAAGGGAGCCAAATCATCATTTCAGAGGAAATATTCATCAACCACAGGTTCCAATGTATCAGATATAAGTAAGTGGGTCCTCAAATTTCCTCTTTTGTCTTCTTTTTGTGCTTGGAAGGATCAATTCCCTATTCTAGGTTTTTTGGTTTCATTTGCTTGGTTTCATGTTCTCATTGACAAATTGTTGAGTAAAAACCTAATATTGAAATTCACTCACCTTCCCCCACCTATTATACACCTTCATAATCACTTCCCATCACTCCTACTCCTCATTTTCCCTATTTTCCTACAAACCCTAGCCTAGACTAGACTTTCCTAGACTAGGATTTTTTTCCCCTTCTGACACCCTTCCCCTCACTCATTCCTTGAAATTTCACTTTCCCCAACTCCCTAACATCTCTCCCTACCCTTATAAATCTTCCTAAGAATTTAGGAGACCCTGAACCCCTTCATCTCCCTTCATTTCTCAAAACTTACTGAATCCCTTGTTTTTCCCTCACTAAAACACTAATTTCCTTTCCCATTGAACTAGGATTAGCAATATATTCTGAACCAACTGATTAAAAGAGTCACAAGGGAGGTTAGATCAGCAAGTATGATCCCACAAAATTCCAAGAAATCATAGCTTCACCTTTCCAAGGTATGGGTTGCCTAGGGTTTACATTGCACATAGGGGAAATTCTACTTCAAAACTATTTTCTGAAGTAAGGAAGATGGATTTTGCAAAATTGAAAGAGGTTTTTGTACATCATAGACCAAGGGAAAAAAATTCCTTCAGTTTATGAACCGCTATTAGGATTTGAGAGAAATTCCCAAATTACAGTTGCTACAGGAGGTTTTCTACACTTTTGGACATCCTGACTTCAAGTCAGTTTTTCAGGGGTTTGGAGAATTTTTTTGCATTTCTTTACAGCATAAATCCCAAGCTTTCCAATGGTACTTTAAAATATAGTTTTTGAGCTCAGTAAGGCAGTAAAAAGTGCCCTGCAAGATGGCATCGCGCTTTTGTTGTGCTTTTCCAATTTTTAGTGACCAACTTCAAACTTGGATTCTGACCAAATGAGAAACTATTTTTGAATACTGGAGGAGGTTTTTGTTCATACCGTGCCAAAGAACAAAAATATTTCTGAGTTCCACAAAAAAAATTTATGGGTAGAGATATATGGACATACCTTTGAGACTTATTTTTGCAGAAATTTTTTTAATTTTTGTTGTTTTTGGCTTACACAGGAATATCAGTTTCAGCCAAAAGTGCGCTTTTTCCTCAGACCTCCAATTTCAAAAAACTCTACCTTTTTGGATATATAATCACTCATGCATGTCAACTATCAAATTTTTTAGCCTTGTCAGCAAACTAGTCGGGAGAAAATGCCCAAAAACATGCAAAAAGGTCACTTTCTGCCATTGTTTTGGACTAGGCATTGCACTTTTGGGAGTAGCAGTGGGAAAATGAATTTTTATCTATCATGGAGTATCCATTTTTATTTATTTATGTTTCTATTGAAAACTATACATCCTCATACTTCCACTGCATCTTTTAGAACTGGATTTGGAGCAGGGGAAGGCCTTCAAAAGTCCCTTACAAGTTTGGCGTTATGCTTTTTCCAGTTAGTGCAAATTTTGACTTTTATTCAGTCAAATATCAGTTTTATGATGTAATTTATATAATGGTAAATGGTAAATGGAATTTTTATGGTCATTTTGATGTAATTTTGGACCTCATTGATGAGGAGTAGGTCAGTCAAACTCTAAATGGAGGATTTGTTTTAACCTCCCTAGTCATTAGGGTTTTGTTGATAGATTCTTGTGAGTTGTTCCTACACTGAGGGATTCGACCCCTAAGAGAGGGGAAGTTGTTTTTGAGTCTATATGTATTTTTTTTCGTTTATTTTTTTGGTTGTACATCAGAGCGTGAAAGTCTTGTATCTTGTACCTCATCACTTTTTACAGGAAATCAAAGGAGAGTTGCAGCTATTTTTCAGGAATTCTCATGTTGTGAGTTTGTGATAATGTTTTCTCTCCGTAATAGTTTTATATGAATGATATACTTGTCTCCTTACCATATCTTTTATCTTCAATGATTTTCCTAATAGTTTATAAGCAGAATTATTTTCATTAAAGCTCTGTTTTGTTAGGAATCTCATTTTGTGTATTTCATCTTCTTGATTAATGAATTCATGGTGCACATGCTCATTAAGGTCTTCTTGTTCTTTCAAACCGTACACTACATCGACCAATCCTTAAGCCATCACAAAATCATAACTACCTTACTCCTCCATATCTCTTGCAACTAAAACCTTTGATACTTTGACCTCGTTCCCTGATTTTCACTCATGATCCAAAAAAAAAACCCTAAATCTTTCAAAACCCTATAGCTAAGCTATCTAGCCTAAAATCCATTCTTGTACCAGTGAAACCCTTGGTTTTGTTTTTCATAGAGATATCCCTCCCTGGTTTGGTAGGGTTAGCTGCCAAACTAAAATCTTGGTTTGAGGTTACCTCCGTCGATATCCTTTCATCCTTGGGACATTGTCAAGGCTAACAAGGTTATATATTTTGCCTTAAAAAAAATACTCTTGGTAGAATGAATCTTTGATTTAGGTGTTGAAATTTAAGGCTTTTTAAGTGACGATATTTAGATTCCATGGTTGAAAATTGTTGAAATTTTAAGGTTTTTTGTACTTGTAATATTTGGTTAGGATTCTATGGTTGAAAAATGTTAGTTGTTTTCAGGTTTTTCAATCATGTTATTTGATATATAATACCATGGTTGAAAATTGTTGGAATTTTAAGGTTTTCCATGATTATGATTTTGGTTTTTAATTCCATGGCCGAAAAATGTTGGAATTAGAAAAATGATGATGTAACATCACCACTTTTTTATTTTAGGGTGTTTTTTCATTTTTTTTGGCACAAAAATTGGGGTTTTTTGGGCTAAAGTTCTCATTTTGAGATTATACTTCTCGTTAAGTTGGTAACATTGCTTCTTAATGTTATCATCAATTGAAAGATCCTCATTTTTCATCTCCACACTAATGATACCATTGAAATATTCACCAACAAGAATCTAAGATCTTTCTTTTAAAATTGAGTATTGTAAAGTACCGCATTGCTCTCATATTTCTTCTTATCCCTCGTGCGACTATTCGAACTTGGGACATATTTCCAAAGTGGTGAAGTAAGCAGCCTCTAACTCACCGAGCAACATTCGATCTAAGATCTTTCTTTACATCAACATTACTAGCACTTCTATAATGATCCATAGTAAAAGGAATATGTGTGTCCTCATGCTATTGGTACTTCTGTTAAATTCATCACTTGGAGGAAAACTTTCATCCGAGTGATCTAAGTGATCTAAGTTATTATCAAAATCATATCTTGGAGGTAGATTTTTATTTTTTTTCAACATCATTATTCTTGTTTTTTATTAAACAATAAAGGGAGTCACCATCATCAAATTCTTTCATTTTATCAATGATACCTTCGAAGTCCTTAGAATTAGAAAGTTATTCGTTAACAACATCAATCTCACTTGTGCTATGATCAAACTTCTTTTGAGATGAAAAATATTATTATTGGAAGTATTTCCATAATATTCACCAATACTGAAAGAATATGTACATGAACAAGATGTTGATGCTTTAGAAATGGGAATTCATCTATAAGATGAATTCATGATTTCACTAACTAAAAGCATAGTTTACAAGTAACATCCCACCCATAAATGATATTATAAATTAGGAATTGAAATAGTACCTCTAAAATTTCTCTCTAAAACATCCCCTTTAATATTACTTAGGCTAAGATCTCAAAAGAGCTATATTTTTTTCCTTTAAAAAATTATCTTGATAAAATGAATTTGTTATCACTCTAGGAAATTTTCTATCAGAAATATTTAAAACTTTGTAACTTACTAGAGGTAACCACAAACATACTTTTGAAATCTAGGATCTAGCCCTCCTAAATTTTAGAGAGGGATCTCTCTTTATGATTTAACTTTGCTTTTGTTATAAGATTTTAGGCTAGGTATGATTGGAAAATTGTTTTGGTTTGAATGTTTGGTGGGAATAAAAGGCATTTCAAGGTAAACCACAGAGGGATCTACTAGACCATTGGGCTATGGAGTCAATTTCTTGGCAAGCAGAGCTAGGAAATAAGGTCAAAAGAGAAAATGTACTAAGGACAGGGTAGATGACCTTCAAAGGGTTTGGAAATAGGATTTTTGATGAAATGGTAAGATCTGAACAAAAGGGAAATGAAGGATCCTTAAGTTACAGAAAAGAAGATGAAATAAAGGGGTCAAAAGAGACTAAGAGCAGTTAAAGATTCTTAAGTCTGGATATCAATAGAAAAAATATCAATAAATAACTACTAAAAAACAGGGAGCTTTTGACACTAATCTTGTATAAACTTTCCTAGTCAATCATTTAAGACAGAAAACATGTAAATGTATGTACTGAACTTAGAAAGATAAACAGTGAAAATAGGAAAATACTTGACTTATCTAATCAACACAAGAATCCCAAGTTATGATTTCTATTTGACTTAGTTCCAGTCTGCTGCTTTACAAAACGACTCACACGAACTCCAATGTATTCAGCAAAAATGTCTATAGTAGTCTTGAAAAAATTTATTCCACACAAAATACTTCAAAGTGTGAAGTATTTATACAAATTCCAAACTAGAATATCTTGAAAAAATATCAAGATTGTTTTACAAATATCTCCAACTGTTTTTACATAAATAGAACTTAATTAAAGGACACTCAAAACTAATGCATCTATTTGGCAGTATTTTTTATGGATAGGTTATGATAAATAGGAGAATTCGAATTTGATCCAACTCTTAGTTGATGATGGGGCATCCAAGTCACTAACTGTTTCCTTTCTTTGTGCATTATGCTCCAACAATTCTGCAAACTTGGGGTCCAATGATACTTTTGTATTTCTCAATCCGAAATAGATATGTAAAAAGTGAAAGACATTATTGTAGATAAATATGTTGGTGAGATAAACCTATTTCAGTTTCCTAAAATTCCTCTCCAGATATGCACAATAGGCTCTGCAACAATATGTGTAAAACAAAGTTTTATAGAGTTTGCAAAATAGGCTGTAAAGATGTGCATGTGTCTCCTGTTCTGTAATACCTGTGCAAAAAGTGAGATATGTTTTTGTAGATAGGGCTCTTAGGAACAAAAACTCCTTCAGTTGTGTAAGATGCATTTCTTATTGGCCACAATATTCTCTGCAAAATAATGACTTAACAAGAATTTCCTGCAAAGAGAGCTTTCAATTATTGTTTAATATTTCCAAATCCATAATGGTTGTTAGAAAAGTGAGAGAGGTTTTTGTAGCTGGACATCTTAAGAACATAAACCTCCTTCAGTTGTGCAAAATGCATCTTATATTGGTCACAATAGTTTCTGCAAAACAATGACCTAAACATGAAATTTCTCCAAAAATGTTCCTTTTTGTTATGTTTTCATCTTTTCACCTTTTTTGTTCTTTTAACTGTTTTACTTTCACTTTGGATAAACTTCATTGTTGGTGAAAGTATTTTAATCTATTTTTACCATTTACTGCCTATGTATTTACTTTTATTGTTTACCTTTGACTACTCTGTAACTTTGTTTTAACTTTCACTCTGACTTTTACCTGATACACTTTAACCACTGATACTCTTTGACTGTTATGTTTTCAGTGTCATTTTGAATTCTGATTTCACTTTTACCATTCACTGTGCACATTTCATCATTCTGATCTCTCTCTGACTTGATTTTATTCTTTCTTTGTATACAAACTGTTTGTTGAATGAAGCTTTTGATTTAAAATCTGCAAATTTGGAGCAAACAATTTTGTCAACTAGTATTGAAACTGATGGCCCAATTTCTTATTTTGATAATAACCTACAAAAATCAAACAAATTGTTAATGAAATCCAGGTCTGCAGGGAGGTGCTTGAAGGCTTTTTTGAAAGTCTTGTGGAATGAGATTTGTCTATGGAGGTTTAACTCTGTTTTTTAGGAATTTTGGGTAGCTACTACAAGATTAGACTGTTTGCAGGAGTTATTTACTTTAACAGAGATGAAACTGAGTAATTTAGGCTAAGGATGGCTTCTTTTGGGCTTTTTTTCTCAATTAGGTTTATCTGAAGATGTAAAAATGGCATAAAATAGAAAACAGGGGTCTTCTGAATAGGTTTGATTGAAAACAGGGATTATCAAGGTAATTTAGAGGTTTCAGTTTTCAGATCCTTGAATTTAATCTTTAAACTGTGAAAATTGAGGAAATTGGCTTTTAACTATCGGAAAATACCTTAAATGTAGATATTTGGCTGATTGAAATGGTTTCTGACGTTGAGGCAAAATGTGAGGCTAGGTCCAGTTAACAGGTGCATCAAGTGGCTTAATTGGTCTTCACAGTGGAAATATGGTCAAACTTAGCTTTCTTAGGGTATAGGCTTGAAGATTGGGCGAAAGGTCTTTCACAGTCGTGCGTAGTTTTATCATTCGGGAATGCACAAATAGATATATATAAAAGAAATCATAAATCAAAGGTTTTTAAACTCTGATTCGTATTTATTATTTATGCATTCAATGTGGATCTTATCCAAAGGCGGGAGGCGGTTTTTTTTTCAAATGCAAAAATCGTCAGCAGTTTTCGCATTGGCTTTTGGTGGTAAACTGTATTTGGCAATATGAACACGATCAAATAACAATCAGACACATAGCATAGGGTGGTTTGGTAAAACAGCTTTTATCGTGCAACTTTTAATAAACATTGGTCAATCACTTTCAGAGCGCGATATGGAATGCACACCGTTGGATTTGTTCAGATGATGCAAATGGTCGGGATTGCTTTTTAAGCTACGGGAAAAGGTAAGTGGGACCAGGATGTAATATAAGCCATTGATATGAGAGGATAGATATACGATCTAGTTTTAAAGTGACATTAGGAAAGGAATATAGTGGTGGGGTATTTCAACTGGGTATCACGTTAATTTAGGACCGTTGGATTAGAAGTTTATGATTTATCGGACGGCTATGAATAACTTGTGGGGGTGCTGGGCTACATTATTTGGAAAAAGGATTCATGTACATAAACCAAGTTTATATATAAGGTAAAAGTGCATGAGGCGGGTTAATATGTGTTAACCAGGGTTTAAGATTAATGTATATAGCGTGAGGCTAGTTACATGGTAGAATAATTTATTCGGGAAATGGGATCGGAGAATATATTTTTTGATTTAACCATATATAAAATATGTATAAAGTGTTTTTTTTATATTATTTTTATTATATAGTAATAGAATATGGAGGTGTCTATTTACTATAGGGGCGGGAATACTTATATGGTTAGTTTTATGCCAAAGGGGTTTTAATGGGGGCTTTTATTAGAACATGTGGGATAATAGACTTTGGATAAAGTTTAGAATAGTGGGTTTTTCAAGGAAATTTAGTAAAAAAGGGAATTATATTAATATGACAAGGATTTTCATATGGAATTAATAAATAAGTTAGGTGTTAATATGACTAGGGGAAAGTGAATACTCAAAACATACAACTGTAACCAAGAAAAGTGAAGATTTAAAACCAAGCTTTCATTATGATAATTTCATCACTTCACCTTAGGATAAAATGCTATTTTGAGGGTTTTATGCTTCATGAGATATAGGAAGTTAATCAAATGAGATTTTGAGCATCATTAAGTAAAAATGGGATCTTTACTTATGAATTTTCATGGTAATGAATGCATGAAAGGAAAATGATGTGATTTCTGGGATTAATATAGAAACTTAACACTTTCAACTAGTCAGTCATTGAGCCTTGGGTCCAGTCCCAACAGAAGTCAGGGAAATGCCCTAAGCCCCTTTGACTAATAGTCTAGAATGTCAAATAGCTATGGGGAGGGGAAATTAGTTATTGTAGCCTGGTGAAATATATTTACAATGGATTTCCCGTCTTCTACCTACCCAATCATATCTTCTAACAATTTTTCTTCTATTTTGATCAGGTGCATTTGAGCTAGCAACCTTACAACATTTTTTTTTTTTTGAAAGCAGTAAAACTATCTAATTCTAACTTATTTCCTCCAAGAATCCAGATTAAACTGTTGGATTCCTTTTTACTCTATACCTATCTACTGAATTTTCAAGATTAAACTGTTTGACAATTCTTTATCCTCTATCTAAAACAAGTAAATTGAAACATGATAAGTCAAGATTGAATAGTTCAACTCATCATGGATTATGGAATTTATTGACACTCTGCGATAATCAACTGCAAAAGTAAAAAGTAGTGGCATTTGAACTTGCACACTTTCATGTTTTATTCATCTTTTTTTCTTTTGGGGTATATTATTTTTTCTAAGTCCTTTGATCTTTCTTTGAGGACTTTTTACCCTCTTTTTAATTTTTTTATTTTTTTATTTTTTACTAAATATGGGAATACAACTTGCAGAAGGAAAAGTATGTACATATTTACAAGACTATCATCAGTTAATTCAAAATTATGAATCCTATATTTATAGGTTACTAACAGACTCTTTGATTTAGGTGTTGATTTTTTAAGGTTTTTTAAGTCATGATATTTGGATTCCATGGTTGAAAAATGTTACAATTTTAAGTTTTTTTGTACTTGTGATATTTGGTTAGGATTCCATGGTTGAAAAATGTTAGTTTTTTAAGGTTTTTCAAAGATATTCTATTTGATTTTTAATTCCATGGTTGAAAGTTGTTGGAATTTTAAGGTTTTCAATGATTATGATTTTGATTTTTAATGCCATGGCTGAAAAATGTTGGAATTTTAACCCTAAAAAAATGATAATGCAACATCACCACTTTTTTTATTTTAAGGTGTTTTTTCATGGTTTTTTTGTGTAAAAATAGGATTATTTTGGGCTAGAGTTCTCATTTTGTGATTATACTCCTTGCTAAGTTGGTAGCGTTGTTTCTTAACGCCATCATCAATTGAAAGATCCTCATATTTCATATGCACACTAATGATACCATTGAAATATTCACAAATGGAAATCTAAGATCTTTGTTTACATCAAGATTGCTATCACTTCTATAATGATCTATAGTAAGAAGAATATGTGTATCCTCGTGCTATTGGTACTGTTGAAATACTTAATTAGTATCGGTCTTCATAATGACATATTTAATCATGATTTTATATATTTAATGAAAAGAGAAAAATAAATTTATTATTGTTATTCTTGAGGGATGAGTTTCATGCTCAAGGAAAAATTATTTTTAGTTCAAGCACCCATTAAGTGCGTCTAGGTTTGTCACAAAGTCAATTGATTCATTGTCATGTATTGAATACCCACTTGGGCATGTTACTATATTGTAAATAAAATATATTTGAGTCAAAATAGAGTCAAAAGACCCTCGAATACCTTGTCATGGCACAAATATCAAGTATACCTATATGAAGAGACAAGTCGACCTAAAGATAGTAATTTGTACCCCTCAAAAGCCTATATATAAGAAGGAACTCGACCTCATTTTTAAACACACTCAACCAAGTTTTATCTCCTCAAGCTAGAATCTAGAAAAGGTCGAAGAAGAACAAGATTTAAGTTTTGGGTCTCTCTTTCTCTCTCTTTTGTTAGGGTTTCGACAGTTACTGGGCAAGACAAAATTCTGAAGCTGCATCGAAGTTGTGAAACCGCATTGAAGCTGTGAAGTTGCATCGAAATTGTGAAGATGCTTCTAGGTTGAATCTATGAAGTTACTTCTAGGTCAAAGCTATGAAGTTGCAAGGTCGAAGCTATGAATCTGCATCAAGGTCAAATTTTTTAATCTACTAGGTCGAAGTTGCATAAATTGTTGTTGGGGGTTGAAATCGTTGAAGAAGTTGTCGGAAGGTTAAAGTTTGTTGTTGGAAGTTGTGAAAATAATGAAGGAAGGTTGACTTTGTCTTTAAGGAAACTTGGTCAATGGTCTAGGTCTTGGAATTTGTCAATTGAAGTTCTATAAGAAGAGAATAATTCTTGTGTGTTTTCCTCTTAGTTGGAGGGGTTTTGTCCATAGTTGATCGCCTATATCTTGTGTCATTTGTATTATTTTTCTTTATGGTTTGGTAGTTGTTTGATGAATAAAATGCTATAATAATCATGTAAAATAATGATTTAATCAAGTTTAGTAAAAATATACCACAAGAAGTTATCAATGAAAGAGAAATCACCTAATCTAGTTGCCCCTATATTTCTTAACATTGTATCATAGCTAAGGTGACTACATCAAGGAAGGGCAGCACAAAGAATGATACTCAATTGCCAAAGTATAAAGAGATCATATTGCAAACATCAAGAGTATAAATCATCAAAAATTACCATTCATATCAAGGATCATCACATCTCAAATATATAATACCTCAAAACCTTAGCTCATCCAAATAAGGGTTATACGCTTGGAGTGTTCTTGGGAATTTCACACATTCTACAATCTGTATCACAAGGAAGGAAGAATGAAGCACATTTGGGTCTATTTTCTAGGCTATATTCTCCACACATGTGAATTATTAGGGCATCCTTCTGTAGCAACAAGTATCGAATTGTAGCCACCATCAAAGGGTCAAGTTTTGTGCCAAGAAATATTTCCTTTGTAAAAAAAAATAACAAGAAAAAAAATTCAAGTCAAGAAAAGTAGAAAGGAGGAAAATTTTTCCATCTTCTAACCACTCGTATGATCTAGTACTACTACATAAAAGGTAGAAATTTAGAAATTCCATAACAAGCCGAAATTATGAAGTAGGGCCAAAATTTGAGGTTGTGAAACAAGTCTGACTATTGTTGACTTAAAGGAAGAGAAGCAAGAAAAATCATTATCATCATCATAAAATCAAGGATCACTTTTGAAGGAATACATCTTCACCAAGAAGACATATTCTATTATCTACATCATTATCAAAATCAAGAATGCATCAAGTTAAATTTTTCATCATCTAGGAATATCTTCATTTGATAAGTATGTATCTTTGTATCTGTATTTGAATCTATTAAAATGACTTCATTTTGCAAAAAAAGCAACAAATTGGTTGGGTCGTCAAACTATCCTGCATGGAAGAAGAGGATACATTTGATCCTCATAGAAAATGAAGGCGTTGAGCATGTTAAGGGTTTTGTCACTAAACCTCCAAAGGAAGAAGCTCAAGCTCTAGCTGAATACATGAAAAGGGAAATAAGGGCTCAAAGAATCCTTATATAGAAAAGTTGGAAAAGTCAAAAGACATCTATGATAAACTAGTGGAATTATTCTTCGTAAGTATGTAATATTCCAAATTTTCCATCAGCTAATTGGAATATTAGAGTTCTTGCTTTTCTTATTTAGTTAAGTAAATAAAAGGGTGGAGGGAACCATAAACCCAGTAGATGAATAAAATCCACTTCTATAGTGTGAATGTGGATTAATTGAGTAGTGGAGTAACATTATGGAGTAGTGGAGAAGCATAATAATGAAGAAAGAGTGGATGTCATAAAGCATTAATGAGGAAGATGATGGAGATAGTGGAGGAATAAATGCAAGAAGATGGAGATAATGGAGAAGCAATTGCAGAGATGATGGAGGAAGTGGTGCATTAAATGCACACATGATGGAGGAAGTGGAGAGTAATTTCAGCAGTGATGAAGATCATGGAGGATAGCGCAGTCTTTATGGAAGCTAGTGGCCACATGTGCAGTGCAGTTATGAGGTGGGCCAAGGCTAGGGAAGGCTCGCAACCATAAAAGGAAGATGAGGGCACCAAAGGAAGGGGGTATAGATTTTTATTGTTGAGTGTTGTAAGACATTTCTTTTCACGCTTCAACTATTTAACTAAGTATGTTGTTTTGTTTAGCACCGAGTGTTACCAATCGGGAATCCCACCCTTACCCACGGGGGACTTCGAGTGCCTACTCTAGGAAGTTTTTCTTGGGTGGCATTCATCATCCGGAAATCAGTGCCACTTTCAGCTACTCTCATTTGCACTTCCATCTACAGGAATTATGCATTCTTGAACTTGGGTTTGAGAGTTGGAAGGTTGTTCTTAGTACTTCAGCTAAGAAACCTGTGGAGGGATCAGCCCTTCACATTGTGGATCCATTGCAGTCTTCCGAGAGTTTCATTTTCATATCTGGCATCAGGCCATCCATCTATTCTCCTATACAACAACATTTCCTGCAGGAATTGCGTAATTCTGCAGTGAGGGTTTGAGGAGAAGAGGAAGTTCCAAGAAACTCAGCTTGGAATCCTGTGAGGGATTAATCCTTCACTTCGAAGATCACTCCAATAGCCTAGGATCATCATTGTATTATCTATCTGCATACTACATCATCATCCCTCCTAGAAAGCGCAGTATTTCCTAGCAGTTGTGCATTCTGCTGCTGCATATTCAGTGGAGGAGTTAGATATCAAGTTTTTAGCTTGGGAATTGGGAGAAGGGACCAGCCCTTCAGTTAGTGAGTTGAGTGGGTGCTATTGCAGCTTATAGATCATTCTTTCAGCCCTAGATCAGCAGTTATCTCCAGGGAGTGCGTCACTCAGCCAGCAGGGGTGCAGTGTGCAACTCAAAAAGGGCCGAAATTCCAAATTCAAAATCTGGCCAAACCATTTCTGGGTTTTTCTAGGTTTTTCAAGTAGAATCCATGGTTAAAATATCAAATCTTTGTTAGCACTCCAGCAAAATATATCACATATATCTTATTCCCAGCATCAATAGTTTCCAACAGCAGTAGGATTTTTTACTTTCTAGTGCTAGTTTTCAGTAGAGTCATTTCAACCATCTTTGTATGGCTTAAGTGCATCCCTTTTTGGAGCACTGTGTAAAGGCTTGGATGGAAAATTTAGATGATTTCTTTCAGCTACACCTAGTAGCGGAAAAGGAAACCATTGAGATTGCAACGTTGCACCTTGAGGGTGAAGAAAATGGTTGGTGTTTTGGCATATTGAAACATGCAAGAGTGACCGTGTATGCGGAGTTCACTCAAAGATTGGTAAATAGGTTTGATAGAAGAAACTCGAAGGCACATTACATTGAGACATTATCCAACAATAAAGAGAAAGTGTATGAGGAGAAGAAGGGAGAGGTCAGCGCTGATACACCGGGAGAATAGAAACTACCACCACCACCAGTTGCAGTAGAGGTACTTGCATTAGTGGGAGGAGCACTTGCATTTTGGCAAGATGTTCCCAAGACTTCGACATTGAGAGTCCAAGGCATGATTCAGGAGGTACATGAGGAAGAGGAAGCAGATATCGGCGTTGGTGCAGCAGTAGAGGAGCAGCCATCACCATAACCAGCAGTTGGAGAAGCAGTTGCGCCGGTTGGAGGAACTCTTATAGATTTGCAAGATATTCCCAAGCATCCTTTTATCCAAGGTATGCAAACATTTCCACCCCATATTATTTTAGCACATCAGATGGATATTTTTGGTGTCATGCCATCAGGGAAATTGCATGACCAAGGGTTAGAGCACATTGATGATTTAGAGCAGCAGACTATGACTACGTAGAGGACCCTTGACTGGTTCAAAGAGAATATGTATAGTTATCCCAGTTTGACATTGTTGAGTTGCACACAACACTTTGTGTTGGAGTGTGGAGTTTTTGAGGATGGGATTAGCACAATCCTAATGCAAGGAATCTATTCCCTAGCTTTTGAGAACTGGAGGCTATTGTCGCATGAGTTTTCGTATTCTATTTACGACAAAGAGATATTGGCCATTATGCATGCATTGGTCAAATTCCGACAGTTTTTTATTGGCAGTAGATTTCAGGTGAGGACCAACCACCATAGTCTCTGACATATTTTTGAGGAGGAACAACAGCTGCAGAAGAGGCAGCAACAGTGGATCAGTACAATGCAAGAATATGAGTTCAGAATTGTGTATGGAGAGGGCCATGTGACAGTAGATGCACTATCATGGAGATCAGCAACGCTGTCACTGAGGAGCATTGATGATTTGAGGGCCCAGTTATTATTTGAGCATTTTGATGACCGCTTTACTTATGAATCATTGGATGGGCAGATGGTAGATGGTAGACATCATGTAATGGATAACATCTTTCATTATCAGGACAGAACCTTCTTGATGAGTACCTCATAGCTCGAAGAGAATTTTCTGCATGCAGCATATTCAGAACCTCATAGGTTCTACTTGGCCATCGGAGAGAGGTTCTCATAGAGAGACCTCAAGGAGGATGCACTTCAACATATCATGGAGTGCAAAGTTTTTCATCAGATCGTGGAGGATGGTATTGTCGACATTGATCCACTGTCGAGGTATGCACATTGCTTCGACATTTTCACACAGTACAACTCTTCACCCGTGACTGGATTATCTTTCCAGGATGTCTTCATGCTTCATGGTCTTCCCAAGTCCATAGATAATGATGGGGGCAGTTATTGTATGAGCAGTTTTTGGCGAGAGCTTCTCCATTGGGTGGATACTGAGCTGGTGCATGATATGAGTCATCACCCACAGTTGGATGGATGGATGGAGATGATGAGAAAGTGGCTGAAAATATACTTGTGGATTTATGACATGGGGCAGTAGGAAGCATGGTTGCGTTGGCTACTCTTGGGTGAGTACAATTACCACCCGACATTTCAGATTGGTATGTTCCATGCCTTGCACATTATTGAGGTGATGCAGCAGCAGGAGGCATGGTTACGCTGGCTACTCTTGGGAGATTATGGCCAAGACATTGCATTTTATATGTCCATTGGTATATCCTTGTTTCCTACCTTGTAAAATAGTGATGAGATGCAATAGTTGTAGGCATGGTTGCTATGATTACTTTTGAGATATTTTGGCCATCACGTGACATATCACATGTCAATGGGTATGTTATTTTTTGGGACTTTGCATGATACTCATATTTTGTGGCAGAAAGAAGCCTGGAAATGTCGGTTTCTATTAGAAAATTCTGGTGTGACATTATACATGTCAATCAGTATATCATTTCTTCATGCTTTGCATTATGATGATGTGGGGTGGCAGTAAGAGTCATTTTTGTGCTAGTTACTCTTGGGATAATATGGATTGACATTCTACCATACCTTGCATAATGATGATGTGGGATGGCAACGGGAAGCCTTGTTGTGTTGGCTTCTGTTAGGAGAGTATGGCAACCATACTTGGTATGACGATGAGGTGGTGTGGTGGCAAGAGGCATTGTTGCGGTGGCTGCTATTGGGAGAGTATGGTTCGACATTTCACATGTCAATCAATATGTCTCTATTTCCTACTTTTCACAGTGTTGAGATGATTCTTAGAGAAAGAAAGGCCACCAGGGCCAAGGATTGGAGCATGGAGAGACGCAACCTACTCCATGTAGCATGGGTTGGAGAGATAGTTTATGAGTTGGGACTTTCCACTTGGGGAAGGAACCACTACACTTCGCATATCTCATGCAGAGAAGAGGATCTTGGACAGCAGATGGTTGCCACTTGGGGACTCATTGATGAGGAAAGGCATCTAGCTACACATATGGAGGCCATTCTAGACATTCTAGAGAGGAAGCTACGAAGTTGGGCATTCATAACACATTGGAGCAAATGGGGAAACCTTCCATATGAGGATGCCACTTGGGAGGGAGATGGATTTCTATAGCATCCACTTTTGTAGTTTCTTGAGGACAAGCAACATTTTAGCAGGGAGGACTGTAATATTCCAAATTTTCCATCAGTTAATTGAAATATTAGAGTTCTTACTTTTCTTATTTAGTTAATTAAATAGAAGGGTGGAGGGACCCATAAACCTAGTAGATGAATAAAATCCACTTCTATAGTGTGAATGTGGGTTAATTAAGTAGTGGAGTAGCATTATGGAGTAATTGAGCAACATAATAATGAAGAAAGAGTGGAGGTCATAAAGCATTAATGAGGAATATGATGGAGATAGTGGAGGAATAAATGCAAGATTATGGAGATAGTGGAGAAGCAATTGCAGAGATGATGGAGGAAGTGGTGCATTAAATGCACACATGATGGAGGAAGTGGAGAGTAATTGTAGCAGTGATGGAGATCATGGAGGATAGCGCAGTCTTTATGGAGGCTAGTGGCCACATGTGTAGTGAAATTATGAGGTGGGCCAAGGCTAGGGAAGGCTCGCAACCATAAAAGGAAGATGAGGGCAGCAAAGGAATGGGGTCTGTATTTTTATTGTTGAGTGTCATATTTTTATTGTTGAGTGTCGTAAGACATTTCTTTACATGCTTTAGCTGTTTAGCTAATTCTGTTGTGATGTTTAGCGTCGGGTGTTCCCGAGTGGGAATCCCACCCTTAACCATGGGGGACTTCAAGTGCCTACTCTAGGAAGTTTTTCTTGGGCAGCATTCATCATCTGGAAATAAGTGTCACTTTCAGCCACTCTCATCTGCACTTCCAGCTATAGGAATTACGTATTCCTGAACTTGGGTTTGAGAGTTGGAAGTTTGTTCTCAATAATTCAGTTGAGAAACCTATGGAAGGATCATCCCTTCACACTGTGGATCCATTGTAGTCTTCTGAGAGTTTAATTTTCATATACAGCATCAGGCCATCTATCCATTTTCCTATACAGCAACATTTCCTACAGGAATTGCGTAATTCTGCAGTGAGGGTTTGAGGAGAAGAGTAAGTTCCAAGCAACTCAGCGTGGAATCCTATGAGGGATTAATCCTTCATTCTGGGGTTCACTCCAGCAGCCTGGGATCAGCATTGTATTATCTATCAGTAGGCTACATCATCAACCCTCCTAGACAACACAGTATTTCCCAGTAGTTGTGCATGCAGTAGCTGCATATTCAGTGGAGGAGTTAGATCTCAAGTTTTGAGCTTGGGAATCGAGATAAGGGACCAACCCTTCAGTTAGTGAGATGAGTGGGTGATATTTCATATGTTATATCATTATTTCATCCCCATATCAGCATTTTTTTCCAAGGAGTGAGTAACTCAGCCAACAGGGGTGCAATGTGCAACCCAAAAAGGGCCAAAATTTAAAACTCAAATCTAGCCAAACCATTTCTGGGTTTTCTGGGTTTTTCAAGTAGAATCCGTAGTTAAAATCTTGGACCTTTCTAAGCACTCCAGCAGCCTCATGCAAATAGATCTTCTTCCCAGTAGAAACAGTAGTTTTTACTTTCTAGTACTAGTTTTCTAAGCACTCCAGCAGCCTCACGCACATAGATCTTCTTCCCAGTAGCAATAGTAGTTTTTACTTTCTAGTACTAGTTTTCAGTAGAGTTGTTTCAACCATATTTGGATGGATTGAGTGTATCCCTTTTTGGAGCAATGTGTATATTTATTTTCTGTTGATACATAATGACATGGCTCAATTGAATCTGCTAATGTTTTAATTTCTTGATGTTATATTCCGACATTTCCAGCATTATACAATTTTGTGCTTGCATTTTGGTTATTGCCTTGATTGAAATGTTATAAATGTTCTATATTCCTATATTTCCCATTTTGGGATATTAAAAAGTACTGAGAGATAAGTGATATAATTGATAATTGAGCTCTACAAGGTGAATATATCAAAGGAAATAAGGAATAATCTCATAATTCATGAGAGTGTCAGAAATATGAGACCAACTACAAGAGTTGGGAGAAATAATGTTCGATAAAGAAATGACCACCATATTTTTCAATGCACTACTAGAGAAATGGGGCAACTTTACATAAAAAATATATGTAAAGAAGGAAGCTACCCCATTCAATGAACTTTGGTCATTATGTAATATTTAAGAAACCAGGTTGAAGGCAAAAAGTGATGAGGGACCAAATGAACAAGTTCAAGCATTTGATACAATGGCTAAGAGAAAAAGGAAATTTTGGTAAGTTTGGTCCAATGCTATGGTCATCAAGAATATGGGCACTATAAGAGAGATTTTCCAAAGTTCAATAAGGACAACAAGATGAAAGAAAGAACTCAAGCTCATATCACTGAAAAGGTGGAAGGACCTAATGAGAATAAATCCAAAGCAATAGATCTTCACTATTATGGTTTCTCTAATAAATAGCAAGGAGAAGTGGAAGGTGAAAATACCTCCACCATGACATTCAATATGAGAAGCATTATGACGAGATGCATCATAGTAGAATATGGCATCATACTAGAATCATACCGTTGAAACAAGAGCTCGTGATATCATTAGAAAAGCTTGAAAGAATAGCTGAAGCAGAAGTCTACATAGATGTAGCAGTCATCATATAGAAGGAAGTATCTCTAATAACCTCATCGAAAGAATAAGTAGTACTTATGGGTAGAAGAAAGACATCTATCATAGAGTTAACCATACATAATCATCACTAGAAAAGGAGCATTTGCAAGATGAGGATAATCAAGATCCTATGTTGGAATATTCATTAGAAGGTTCACCTCTCTTGGAAGAAGCAAGTGTCTTGATGAGAATTCAATCTTGTATGGGATTCATGCGATGATGGTATGATGACAAGGGAGTACAATAGGTCAAGATGGTTGAATTACTTTCAATCAAAGAAGTTGTTGAAGGAAGTGTAGATGATCAAAGGGAAGAAATGAAGTATGTATGCATGCATTTTGAGTCATGTCATCATATAGTTGCAGATAGCATGGATGAATGTTCTACCTCATAAGCATGATCGAAGAAAAATAATATCTTTCATTGGGAAGATGCATGAAGGTATGGTTCACATATTGACAAGGTGAATCAACATAATAAGTCCTCATATGTAATATGAGGTGGTTAAAAAAGACAAAGGAACTACATATGGATGTTCTTGAGGAGTAATATGTTAAGAAAGAAAGAAGAGATCATGAAAGTTGCAACTAAGGTCACAAGGAATCAACATCTGATGAATCTGATATGATATCTCCATGGGAAAAGTATGAAGAGCTTGATAAAGTCTGAAAAAAAAGAAGAATACCCTTGACATTGAAAGTCTTGGAGATGTGTTTATGAATATGCAGGATCTTGATGTCTCTAGCAGCAGATGTGATGATAAAATGCCATCACAAAAGGTAATTTTGATTTGATGTTCATTTTTGGTTTTTGAATAACATCTGGATGGTTTAATGCAAGGCTACTATAAAAATAGTTTTGTATGTCACCTACAACTACCACTCATGTGGTGGTATGGAATATCCTAAAGGAAACATGATGTGGAAGAGGTAATTGTATAAAGGAAAGCCATATGTGGACTAGAAAATCACTTTCTAAGGGGAAGGAAGACATCACTAACTTGAGGAAAGTGATGGATGGATTATGCCATACAAGATGAAGGCTCCATAATAATGAATATAAAATTCATGACATCAAAATGAGGAGCTCAACAAGCATATAAAAGTCCCTTGATCTCAACTAAAGAAGAAATTTGTTGTTGGAAACAAGTCCCTAGTTAAGAGGGAGCTTGGAAGCAAGTCCCTAGTTAAGAGGGATCTTGGACAAGTCCCTTGATAAGAGGGAGCTTTAGTACATTCCTTTTACAGGAAAGGGTACATTCCTTTATAGGAATGGGTACATCCTCCCAAGTTGAGAGGGAGAGATAGATACATCATTCTTGTCTTCACTTTAGGAAGAAAAAATGGAGGATTGGGTAAGCATCTAGAATCTAATACTCTTTGAGGATGTTTTAGGGAATCCAAGATAAGAGTAGTCATAGAGGACCAATATTCTTTAAGAATTGGGAATCCAAGATAAGAATAGTCATGGAAGGACATACCCTGTGAATACTCGGGTGGGGTATGTACCATGAGAGACAATGATGATGGTGTCTATTATTCATTGGTCTCTCTAGCATTATGCTCTCATCTTGTGGAGAGATAGAGTTGTTAGTCAAGGCCTTGCTATGTGACAATGTTGGATGATATGATGCTAAACATATGGGATGCCAATCTAAATCTTCTTATGATAATTCTTCATATTGAGAATGTCCAAGTACCTTGTATGGATTATGAATACCTCCCTAGTTAAGAGGGAGTGTTGAAATATGTAGCTAGGTTTGATCTTCATAATGACATATGTAATCATTGTTTTACAGACAATCCCTTCTGCTGACTGAAGCAATCTCTCTATTCCTAAAGGAAGGATCTAGCAACAAACCAGACAAATATATGTAAAATTTCCTAGCTTATATTAGAAAATACAAAGTAATATAGATGGCCTACCTCACTCTAATGCTAACTCCTATTGGTGTTGTTTCTCGATCTCTCACTTCCAAGTCCAATCCTAGTTACGTCGTTGTGGATGAATACCTACAAGCAATATCAAACAGAGGTGGCAAAATCATACATAGTATAATTCATTCTAACATAAACTATATGATAGATCATATAGTATCACACTAAATGAGTAATTATTTACACATTTATGGGAAGCAAACACATAATGTATTATTAATAGAAATTAAGGGAAGCATACAACCACTTAAGCTCTGATGTTGGAAGCATCCTTTGGATGGGTTTCCAAGTCCTAGCTAAGACCATAAAGCACTCCTTTCTCCTTCACAATATGGCAGCATTTAGGCACGACTGAGCACAAGGATGGCAGTCAACATTGATCAAATAGAAAATATCAACCATTTGAGGAAAGTAGGGAATTCATTTATAGGGAAGGAGAGGGAGTGAGGGATCCAAAAAATGGGGAAGAAGGTTCACATCTTAACAATAATATCCCTAATATTTGGATAAAAGGCTTGAAATGGGAGATCTCAACCCAATCCTTATTCACCTATAACCAGCTCTTCGTTCTCGAGGCTTCTAGTAAGAGAAGCTTCTCCTCCATTTTTGGAGAAACTTCCTGAAGAGGAGCAGCACACTTTTTCACTTAAATTCCCACACTGGCAGCGCTAGACACATATAGTGGTGAAGGTGACAAGCGTGAGGCATAATTCATGAGGACTGTGTTGGGCTTACAAATAGGGTTTTTGGCAAGCCTTTCCATAATTGCTTCAAGGCATGTCTTCTTTTGTTATTTAGGGATGCTCTGATAATGTTTTCATGGTGAACACATTAACAAATGTTTTCACTTTGAAAAGTTAGAAAAATCAGGGCATGAGATAGGGAGTGCAACAAAATATTGTATAAAAATCATGATTTTATGTATTTAATAAAAAGATAAAATAAATTTATTATTTTTATTCTTGAGGCATGGGTTTCATGCTCAAGGGAAATTTATTTTTAGTTCAAGCACCCATTGAGTGCTTCTAGGTTTGTCACAAAGTCAATTGTGTCATTTTCATGTATTGAAGACCCACTTGGGCATGTTACATATTATAAAGAAAATTTATTTGAGTCAAAATGGAGTCAAAAGACCCTCTAATACCTCGTCATGGCACAAATATCAGGTTGGCCTACATGAAGGGACAATTCAGCCTAAAGATAGAAATTTTACCCCTCAAAAGCCTATATATAATAAGGAATTCAATATCATTTGGACACACACTCAAGCAAGCTCGATCTCCTCAAGATAGAAGCTGGAAAAGGACAAAAAATCATAAGAAGAAAAATATCAAAGTTTTGGCTCTCTCTCTCTCTCTCGGGTTTCTACAGTTACTACGCAAGACAAAATTTTGAAGCTCCATCGAAGCTATAAAAATGCATTGAAGTTTTGAAGTTGCATCGAAGATGTGAATTTGCTTCTAGGTTGAAGCTGTGAAGTTGCTTCTAGGTCGAAGTTGTGAAGTTGCAAGGTTGAAGTTGTGAATCTACATCAAGGTTGAAGTTGTGAATCTACTAGGTCAAAGTTGTATAAATTGTTGATGAGGGTCGAAGTTGTTGAAAAATTTGTTGGAAGGTCGAAGTTTATTGCTGGAAGATGTGTAAATCATGAAGGAAGGTTGACTTTTTCTTGGAGGAGTATTTTTCAAGGGTCTAAGTCTTGGAATTCGTAAACTAAAATTTTATAAGAAGAGAAGAATTCTTGTGGGTTTTCCTCTCAGTTGGAGAGGTTTTGGCCCTGGATGATCGCCTATATCTTTTTTCCTTTGTCTCATTGTTCTTTATGTTTGGGATTTGTTTGGTGAAGAAAAAATTATAATAATCAAGTAAAATAATAATTTAATCAAGTTAAGTAAAAATTGAACACAAGCAGTTATCAAATAAAGAGAAATCACCTAATCTAGTTGCCCCTAGATTTATCAAAAGGTAATTCTATTAAATTCATCACCTCAAGGAAATTTTTCATCCCAATCATCTAAGCTATTATCAAAATCATAACTTGGAGGTATATTTTTAATATTTTCAGCATCATTATTGTTATTTTTCATTAAACAATAAAGGGAATGACCATCATCAAATAAAGAGAAATCACCTAATCTAGTTGCCCCTAGATTTCTCAACAAGTACTTCCATTAAATTCATCATCTCGAGGAAATTTTTCATCCCAATCATCTAAGCTATTATCAAAATCATAACTTGGAGGTAGATTTTTAATATTTTCAGCATCATTATTGTTATTTTTTATTAAACAACAAAGGGAATGACCATCATCAATTCTTTCATTTCATCAATGGTACCTTCAAAATCCTTAGAAATAGAAATTTATTCATCAACAACATCAATCTCACATCTTGTGCTATGACTTATGAGATGAAAAACATACATTTTTGTTATCATTGAAGGTATTTCCATAATATTCACCAATACTAAAATAATATGTACATGAACAAGATGTTGATGCTTTAGAAATGATATCTCATTTATCATATGAACTCATGATTTATATAACTAAAAACATAGTGTATAACTATCATCACACCCATAAATGATATTATAACTCAGGGATTTAAATAGTACCTCCAAATTTTCTCTCTAAAACATCCCCCTTAATATTACTTATATACTACATTTCTTATGTTATAATATTTTTATTTAATATTTCAACGTGTTTTTAGTAAATAATTATTTTACTTTATTATGTTAGACACTTCGTGATCCAAGAGGATCCCCCAAAAAAATCCAATCATATGATCCCAAATTCTACTGAAAATGTGTTTAAGATGAAGAGCTCATCAAGAGCATTCTAATGCAATTTGAATGCAGTCCATACAACTCCATATAAAAAAGATATGGCCTACTAAAGTTGAAGAGAAACAAGTGAAAAAAACAAGGTACAATGCTAATACATGGACCAATCATAAGCTAACATGTGGACCAATCATATTATAACACATGGACCAATCAAAAGGAAACATGTGAAAAGTTCATATGGCTTTGCAAATGGGAGGCCATTCTTTAATGTAAAGAGACATAATGGTGTGTTTTGAATCAATTTTAATGGATTGATTCCTCTTTTGAAGCATACCCTAAGACATAGCCATGGCGGTAAACTATGTTATCACTTTCTTGAGCATTTCCTATGGTTATTGATATTTTATTCTTGATTTTAGTTTTTTAAATTTTTTTTTTTAACTGAAACGGTTATTTTATTTATGAGGGGTGGCCAAGGCCAAATCAAGCATTACAATTCACTGCTTCGAGCAATACCAATCTCTGTTTTTACATGAGCACCTTGTTAAGGAATTATTGCCGTGTTCACTGCCTCTGCGTTTATACTGATCTTGCTTTTTTCTAGAGTGCATCCTATATTTTCCAGTCTATCAGCTTCTGTGTTTAATTCTCTGAGAATGTGGAAGAATTGAGCTGAGGAAAAGTCCTTCAGGAGTCTATTCACTCTTGCAAGCTGTTTGTTTAACACTGGATCTTTGAGCCCTTTTTTGTTTATGATAGATTTTACCAGCAGCTCCGAATCTCCAAAGACAATAATTTCACGTGGGTTCTCTTTCCTGGCCAGTTGACAAGCCTTTAAAAGACTGAGGATTTCAGCCTGATTATTGGTTTTTATCCCAAGTCCCCAGCTGAAGTCCTCTTTTTTCCCATTCGGAAAATAGATAGCCCCTCCTGCTCCTGACCTGCTTGGATTGCCTTTTGAGGCTCCATCAAAGAAAATGGTGCATTTTCCTTGTGTTGTCCACCACTTCTTAAAATTGTCCAAAGTGTCTCTAATTTGCCATTTTCCTTTGGGATCTGGGCGAGTGATTGCTGGAGATCTGAGCGTGAGAGAGAAGCCGTCCAACCATACCTTTTCTTCATTTCGAAGGGAACTATCATCTTTGACTGTGGACTGTCTCAGGGTTTCTAGAAGGAGCTTCTTGGCCTGGTCCGCTGTAGTATCTGCAGTTATCTCTTTTTGGTTAAAGATAGTTTCATTCCGGGCAAGCCACAGCTTCCAGCAAATATATTTTGGAGCTGCATTCCATACCTTATGCCAAAGTGATTTCTCTGCAATGATGAAGGGGTATCGGGCTTTCCATGATGAATACATGTTAGTGATTGAGCAGTGAGCAGGGGGTCTCACATTCAGTCCTGTCAAGAAGATAGTCCAGGTCTTCTGTGCAAACTCACAATTAATGAATAGATGTTCAGTAGTTTCCTGAGCATTTTTGCAGAGCACACATCGATGGGGACCAACAATGTTTCTTCTGCACAGATTTTCGCCAGTAAGGATTTTATTGTGATATAAAGTCCAAAAAAAGAAATTGATCTTGGGCAAACTGAAATGTTCCCAGATCTGTTTCCACACAGAAGCTGGATGCTGAGAGTCCTTTTTACCTTGCAGTTGCAAGTATCCCTGTCTGGCAGTGTATACACCTGTCTTTCCCCAACCCCATGAATCTTCCTCATCCTTGTGCACAGGAGTGAAATCTGTGATTGCAGCTGTAAAAGTGCTTAACTGGTTTTTTAGATGTGAAGGAATGTTGGGCAGAGACCAGCTCTGCCAGTTGCCATTATAATCCCAATCTGCTATGTCCTCTATTTTACGAACTCCCTTTGAATTTAACCATTGTCTGAGTTCTGTTATATCCTCATTTGCTGCAAGGGAAGGATGACCCATAATTCGGTCTTTCCACAGCGAAATAGTTTTGCCGTTCCCAGGAATTTTGTATAGATGTGATCTGAAGAAGTCGATTGCCTTATTGCAGAGTTTCCAGGCCTGCGATCCTCTGACTTTATTCTCTGCATTGTAAGAGGTAATCGGTCGATTATTGAGATACTTGGAGTTGAGAATCTGGCTGACAGGGTGGGAGGGGTCGCTTAACAACTGCCACAGCAATTTGCATCCCAGTGCTAAGTTAGCATTCTGGGGATCGCGTAATTGAAGGCCGCCTTCAGCCAGAGGACGCATTACAGTTTCCCAATTAATTAAGTGGAACCGATTACTGTTACCACGCCCGCCATTCCATAAGAAATTTCTCATGAGACAGGAAATGCGATCAGCAATTTGTCTGGGTGCCATCAGCAGTGAAGCTTGGAAGGTAGGCAGTGCTGAGAGGACTGTGCGTATTAAGGTGAGCTTGCCTCCTGTTGAGAGCCAGAAGCCGCCCCATGCTTTAATCTTTTTCTTAAACTTGGAGATCACCTCCTCCCACATATGATTTCGATTGGACAGCGATAATGGGAGACCTAGATACTTTATTTTATCCCAAGCTGCATGACCATTGAATCCCAAGACATTTGCGATCCTTTCAATTGATTGTTGATCTGTGTTCCAACCATAAACGGCACTCTTCCTCTCATTGATCAGCGCACCAGATATATTGCAGAACTTTTGGAGAACAGACTTGAAAGAGTTGGAAATTCTCAAGGATGCACCCCCAAGCAGGAGCGAATCATCTGCAAATAATGCATGATTCACTGGAGCGATACCTTGGACTATTCTTATCCCAGGAAGATTGCCTGCTTGCTTCTCCTGAGATAACTTTCTGCTCAGTGACTCCGCCATCAGGATGTAAAGAAAGGGAGAAAGAGGGCAACCCTGCCTCAATCCCCTGGTGGCTAAGAAGAAGTCTGATGGTCTTCCGTTCACCATTGGAGCAATCCAGACATTTTCAATGCAGGCTTTAATGAGGTTTATGAACTCCTGTTTGAATCCAAAGGCAGCAAGCACCCTATACAGAAAAGAACGATTTACTCTATCAAATGCATTACACATATCCAGTTTTATGATCATACCTGGTTCCTTCCGTGCATGACTTGAGTGAAGTGCCTCTTGAACTTGTATAACGTTGTCCAGAAGTTGTCTGCCTTGAACGAAGCCCCCTTGGGCTGGAGAGATGAGTTTTTGAAGAAGTGGCTTTATTCTATTGGCCAGAAGTTTAGACACGATCTTGTATGAAGAATTGCAGAGTGAGATTGGCCTATATCTGTCAAAGGATCCAGGGTTTGTTTCCTTAGGGATTAGAGCAATAAAGGTGGAGTTAATTCCGCCTCCAACTTTTGCCTTCCGCATGATTCCCCTTACTAATCTGAATAGGTCATGTTTGATAATCTCCCAACAGATTCTATAAAAGTGCACTGAGAATCCGTCAGGTCCAGGTGATTTGTCAGGTTCCATGGACCAGACTATGTAAGTTATCTCTTCTTCTGTGGCTGGGCTTAATAGAGAGTCATTATCCTCTATGCTGACCAGATTTGGTATGTTGGAGAGAAGCTCTATAGAATCCTCCTCATTCCCATTTCTTTCTGCACTGAGGAGGTTTTGAAAATGTTTTACTGCCGCCTCTTTAATTTGTGCAAATCCTTTGTAAACCTGTCCATTAGAGGAAGTGACTTCTGCAATGTGGTTTCGTGAGAGACGTGCCCTGCACTGTCTGTGAAAATAAGAAGTATTTCTATCCCCGGATTTCAACCACAAACTTCTGGACTTTAAACGCCAGTGCTCTTCTTCATTTCTAAAAGAGATGTAAGTGTTCCTTTGAGCAACTTTTTCATTGGCTAAATCAGTGGATGAGATATCTTTCTCCTCCATTTCCAATTGGAGATCTTCTAACATAAGAACAGCGTCCTTCCTCTGTCTAGTAGGGGTTTTCATGGATCTCTTTATCCAGTCTTTGAGGGCTTTTTTTGTGTTTTTCATTTTTTGTTCCCAAACATAGCTTGGGGATCCGGAGACTTCAATCCACCACGTTGTTTGAACTGTTTCAGTGAACCCTTCTATTCCGGCCCATAGAGGACTAAATCGAAATGGGAGAGGACCCAAATCTTCTTCTTCTTTCAAGCAAAGGAGGATTGGTTTATGATCTGATGTGAGCTTTGGGAAGATTTTGGTGAAAACAATTCTGTTGCCCATCATTAGCGAGCTGCTGATCAGGAATCTATCTAGCCTGGCTGAGATGTGATTTTCTCCTGTTCTGTTGTTGGTCCAGGTGTATTTACCTTTCACTGGTTTGTAGTCAACCAAATCCCACTGCTGGATCAGATTTTCCACTGTGTTGATGAAAGGATCCCTAGAATAGATCCCTCCTCTTTTTTCTTTGGGATCTAGAATTATATTCAAATCACCTCCTATGACTATATTGGAGAGATTGTTATGTTCTATGTACTCCAAGAGTGCCCTCCAGCACTCTCTCTTTTCATCATAATGAACTGGGACGTACATGTTAAACAAGGCAAGAGGAAGATTGCTTGTATTGTGACGTAGTTCTGTATAGATCCAATGTTGGGTCTCTGAGCATCGTTCTAAAGTGAAGGAGTTTTTTGACCAGAATGTGCCTATACCTCCGGCCGAGCCCCTTGCACTGACCGCCTTTCCAGAATCATATTTCCATTTCGTTGAGCTGATATTTTGAAGGATTTCTCCTTCTATCTTGGTCTCTTGGAGCATGAGGATGTCTACGGTTTCCAGCTTCAATAAATCTTTGACAGCATCTGCCTTATTGGGATTTCCCAGACCCCTGCAGTTCCAAGAGACCATCTGCATCATTTACCACTTGATGGGGTGGGGCCTCCCCCCTTGGGCGCCCTTGGTCTTGTATTTCTCCCAATGGTCATTTCAATGGTGGTTTGACTGCCTAGGGTTTTCTGTCTTTCTGATTCTTCTTCCCTAGTTTCCTTGTTTGTTCTTCTCCCCACTTTTTTGTTTGGCCTTTCAAAGGTTTCTTCATCAGATGATCCCATGTTTTCTGGACTTTTCTTCTTATGTTTAATAATATCAGCATACGAAGGAGAAGGAGCATTACTAGAGGACGGGTTTGGAGTGTTACCTGGCTCTTCATTTTCTGCTTTGTTCAGCTGTGGTGGATCTTCCTGCTCGTGCTCTAGAGCATCTGGTGCTGGTGTAAGAGATTCGAATGGGTTTTTATCTGCTGCATTGCTGTTTGGTTCCCTGCTTCCTCCATTTTGGTGGCTTGAATCTCCTTGGCCTGTATTGGCTACAGATTCTTTCGCTTTGTTTTTTTTGTTCTGTCTACTGCTTGCTGATCTCTTTACTTGTTTCCACTGTTCACCTTTCTCTTTCTCTATCATTTCCTCATTTCTTTTTTTGCAGTATCTGGCGAAATGCCCATATTCATGGCAGTGCCGACACTTGAAGGGCAGCTGCTCGTAATCGAGCTCTTGAATGTGCGTCCAGTCAGCCAGTGAAAGATTGATAGCTTCAGGGAGTCCGACCTCCAGATCAACTTCCACGCAAATGCGAGCGCAAGAGAATTGGTCCTTCCTTGGAGCCTGATCGATGTACCTGCCTAGGGCATTGCCGATGGATTGAAGCGAGCTCTGACTCCAGCAGTGGAGGGGAAGATGCGGGAGTCGCACCCAAACAGGGACGGCAGTGGGCACGTCCTGCGCTGGGTCGAAATCTGGAGACCATTTGTTCAGATATAACCCTTGGGGGCCCATAAAATATGGCCCGTTTCGAAAGATCAGGCTTCGGTCTTCCACACTATCAAACACGAAGACGAAGAACCCCTTGCCTACAAAGTAACTTTTTATTCCTTCCTTAACCAGTGGTGTCCAGTTTCGTCTAACCCAGTCATCCACTGCTTTCGGGGATGGCCATAGCCCAGTAAAATGACCGATAAGGCCTCTCTCAGCCAAGTTTAGAGCTGATCTGCAAGCGTCTTCCACGGGTAGGGACACCGTAGGAATATTGTCCAACTTTTTGACAATTTTTTGCTGAGAGGCCGATGGCGGCCTTTTTTCTGCTGCAGCTACTAGAGATCTAAACGCCTCAAGATCAGGAGGCGAGGGGGAGTCTCCTTATTTCTCCATCGCCAGGAGGAGGGAATGGATCAGTGTAGGAGTCCCATGCGCAGAAGCAGGCGCAGGAACAAAGACAAACCCGTGGGCTGGAGCCACACGGGTCCAGGGCGCCACAAGGCAAAGGGCAACGCCGAGCCCAGCACAGCAGCAAGCAGTCGGGCCCAGGGGTTGCAGAGGCAGCGCGCGCGATCGAGATTCCAATAAATTAGAGATATCTTATTTTAGTTTTTTAAATTTATTAAGTCTTTTTTTAACGAAATTGTAAGAAAATTGAGAAGGTTTGTATAACAATTCAAATTACTATAATAAATCAATTTTAGAACTAATTTTAGATTACTTAGTTCTTTTCCTACTAGGGTTTACCATAGTCATTACGAAATTGTTAGATTTGTTTACATTGTGCTAATTGGGGGTCTAAGCTTTAGCTCATGTGAAACTGTAATATCCACCAAGTTTTGCTACTGGAGTTTTTTACAAGATGTTAATCAGGGGTCTACTTGGAATTTATTTCCCCTATCATCACTTGGATGTAGAATTTTTCAATTTTCATACAAGTGAGATATACATGTGAGGGGGATATAAACATTGGTTAAATCCATTAGCGCATGGAACAATTGAAGGTGTCGATCATTCATAGTTATAGGTATTTAATTGCTTTGTCAGGTATCGAAATACAAGTAAAAGAAACTAGCCTCAACAACAAAGATTCATAAAACTTTTGAAATTATCCCTCAATTGGATATTGCATCTCTAGAGCCAAAAGGAAAAGAGAACATACTTTTATTGGAAATTTTACAAGCCTCTAGACTAGTCCAAGTGTTAAAATAACAAGTACTCCTAAGATCCAATGATTATTATTCTCGTTTGCATCTATTTTAGGATATTATTATTTTTTTCAATAAGGAAGAGCATGTTTTGATATTTATCTTTGGACCCTACCTCATACTATCCAAGGGGATGTATATGTCTTCCCAATCCCTTGAATTCAAAGTAGAAAAGGAAAACACAATAGCCCTTATGTGGATTAAGTTGACACATCTCCATTTGATTTTTTGCGATGAAAGATCACTCAAATATATTGGGAATAAGTTGGGTTGATTCATTGATCAAGAAGAACCAAAAGGAAACTTATTCACATGTGCAATAATATGTGTGGATGTGGATCTATTAAAGGGATTCCTAGAGGCTCCATAAATCAATATATATGGGTGGGGCCATCATAAAATCCTAAATAATGAGAGATTCCCTTTCAAGTAAAATTCATGTCATGTTTATGGAAAAAAAATTCAAAATTTTTCCAAAATTCAAGAGGAGAAGCCTCCCCCAAAGCAAGAGCCAAGCAAAGAATTTGACTTTAGGATGGTTCCTAGTAGGAAAAAAAATTCCCAACATAAGGAAACAAAACAATTAAAAACATTCCAAGAGATACCTCCTAATTCAAGAAAAAAAACTTAAGCTCTTCGAAGTTTAGATGATCTAGGAAATATAGAAGACATAAAGAAGGAAATTGAAAGAGAATAAGATCATTGAAAGACCCTAGCTTAAGAAAATAACATCCTAAAGGTTGTGTGTATCCATCCAAAATGAATCCAGATGTCAATTCCCAATAAAAAGAGAAGCAGAGAAGGAAGCGAAGGAATAATTGGATCAAAGGAAACATAAGAGGAAGAGTAGGAATCAAAGGAAACATAAAAGGAAGCAAAATGGAAAAGGAGGAATATCTGGATCTATGAAGGATTGTATTCCCTCCCCTTGTTCTCGTTTCAAATGTCCATATCTCTAAGACATTTTAATGTCTTACTTTTGTTGGAGTCTTGAAGAAAGATCCAAATCCCCCATGTCCTCTCATAAGGAGAAGGAAATCTAGTTGGCACCAAAGATAATATGAGACATAATCAAATACCCTCTTAGGACATCAATTAAATTTGGATTCTACCTATTCAAAGGGGGGATTATAGCTTATGAATGATAATCATATATTGCTTCTACATTCTATTATTAATCAATTTGTCACGATTTATCATTGTAGTTAAGGATTTCATATAAACAATTATGAGAGAGTTTGTATGCTTCCCCCTTATATATTTTATGGGAGGAGAAAAGAACTATGAGCCATGATCTACCTTCTAAAGCTTCATATTATCAAGATGTCTAGTGCATCCACGGTTCTTTTTTTAATGAAAACTCTAAACATTTTAGTTAAATAAAAATGTTATTATTATTATTATTAATCTTTCATGAAGGTAATTATTTTATTATTGTTGTTGTATTCATCCCATATTTTCTAAGATAACAATGTTAGCCCTAATATTTTTTTATATAAACAAACTATGCTTCCTCATTTTCACTGTTCATTTAATCTTGAGAAACATTGATTAAAGACTCGGAGGAATCCCATAGGTGTTTTCGAGTTAATTTGGGAGAGTGATTCGAGCAATCAAAAGAGGTTAGTAAAAATTTTCAATTTTCCTATATGATTTTTTTAATATGACCTAAACCCTATATTATTTTTAGAAACATGTCTTATAGAATTTATTTGTATGACAAACATATATATACCACCAAAGTCATCCAAGACTTACACCTAACCTCATCTACACCCACCTGAGGGGTTTGATACTTGGGTCTAAGCATTAGTACAAGGCTAACTGACTCATTTCTTGTTAGTAAACTACACACTTGAGGGTTTTTTAATGAGAAACCTACATTTTTTTTCTTCAATAAAATATTAGAGATTTTTATATTCTTAATGATAACCCTAGAATTTTTATTTTAAAAAAAAAACATTTTTTTTGTATTCATAAGTAAGAAACCACAAATAGGAAGAAAAAAAAAATATAAAGGGACCTAAAATAGAATGAATAAGAAAAAATATAATTAGGAAGACAATTATTTTTGTAAATTGAATTGAGAAAGAAAAAAAAACGAAAAACAACACAAACTCTTATAATGAAAAAAACATATAATTTCAAATAGAAACAAACATTCAAAAAATAAAGGCATAACATATTTTAGAAAAATATTTTAAAAATAGAAATAATATGTAAAAAATTATAATTGTGAATTTAAAAATAAATAAATAAATTGCAATCCTCCCTTTTCTTTCCCTCCCCTTCTTATCGGCCCTCACCTCCCCTCCCTCCTCCTCTCTTCCACCCTTTCCCTCCCTTCCCCGCCTTCCTCCTATACCTACTACTTTGAAGTGGCAAGTTGAAGGATGGGGAATTGGGAATTTCTCAATATATATATATATATATATATATATATATCAAATGTTTTAAATTTATTTATTTAGTTACATTTTTTTGTTTTAAATCACTTTTAATTTTGTTTAACACTCACAATTTCATGAAATACGCATTCTAGACAAACCCACTGTTGAGATTCTGGGGTGTTGGGGTAGCATCGGATGTGCTCTAGCTCCCAAAATTTGTGGAGGGACTAGAGCACATAATATCTCCAAGACCCAAAAAGTGTTTGAAGAAATTCCATCAAGTTTAAGAGATATTTAATTAATTAATATTTTTAATTAAGGACCCTAAGTATAACTTAGGAAAATTAAAAGATTAAAGTTAATTAAATTAAACATGTGATGAGAATGACTTAAGTGGCGCAGATCAAGTAGCTTATAATCTTTGTCGTCAATTAGAGATTATATCACGACCATTTGTTTTCCAACGAGAAAATTATAAGAGAAGGGCTTGGGGTCAGTTGGAGAACGCACACAGTGGCAAAGCACTGAAGCTAAGTTGAGATTCTAGGGCGTGGTTTGCTAATAATTTCATAAGTGTTTCAGCTGCAGCAAGGGGCAGTATTGGCGAGGGGGATGGTCTAGTCCCAGGCCAAGAGTACAACAAGGGCAGAGAAGGATCATTCCAGAGCAGTGCAGAGGCAGCAACTATGTAGTCCAGCCAAGAGCCCAGCAGGGGCAGCGCAGAGGCAACAGATACGCAGTCCATCCAAGAGCCCAGTAGGGGAAGCGTAGAGGTAGCAGGATCCAGTTAGGGTATCGCAGGGGCAGCGTAACCCCTTCTAGAGTGATGTAGGCCTTTCCTGAGCAGTGAAAAGGATGACGCAGGCTAGGAAGTCTGATGTAGAGGACTTTAGAGTAGTGTTGGGGTTTCCATAAGCTTGAAAAGGGCTGACTTTTGTAAATCTCGTTTGAGGGTGTGAATTAGTCAGATTTTTTGTCTCCGAGATAGAGGTATTGTTACCATTTATATTTCTCTGTTGAGTTAACTATTTTGGTGCCCAGATTTGTTGTACTTAGAATATGCATAATAATAAAAACCCTCTAGAAGCTAGCAGCACTGATTTTCCCGCATTGGGTTTTTCCAGGGACATTTGTCCAGAAAATCCTTGTGTGTCACTTTGTCTATGATCATGTTATTTAGTATTTGATCAGTATGTGTAGGTTGTTAACTGTATTTACTTCGATGTTAATGCTGAATTTTTCAGATTAATAACTTATGTAAGTAGGAGAAGTAAATCAAGATTTAAAAGTAGGGTTTCTATTTAGTAAATTCAGAAATTTTCATATGGTATCAGAGCGGTTGCAGATCAAGTTGAATCTCCAGCAAGACAGCAAAAGAAATATGTGTTGCAGAAAGAAGCAGCATCAGCAGATAAATCGGATAGGGCAGCGTAGCAGCAGAAGGACGCAGAGGTAGCAAGAGCCACGCAGGAGCTGACGTAGTCCCAGCTGAGTGACACAGAGACAGCGCAGTGCCTTCCAAAGACATGCAGGAGCAGCCTGCGCTGCGCAGAGGCTGCGTTGAGCCAGTCTTCTCACGCAGAGGCCAACCAGGGTGACACAATCTAATATTAGATTGTTGTGGAGAGTGTCGTGAACCGGAAGTTGAGCTGCAGATCTTCAACAGTTGTTGGTGGGGTCAATATTCTGTTAGTGCATAATTAAGCCTAAGCTAAGTTGACAAAGAGCGGGAGGAGAACAGCTTCTCAGTAGATTTCATTGCTAAAGAAATTTGAAGATCGATCATAGGGTGATCGAAGAGAGCTGATTCATTGTGTTTGGTATATTTTCAACGAGGAAATCAATTGTCAGATGGAGCAAAGGGTGTCTTTTTTGCCAAGGACCCTAGATCTGAGTATCTAGAAGAGAGAGAAGGATTTGTTCTGAAAATTTTCTGAGCAGATGGCATCACACGAACTACATGATCAGGATAGGTTGGACAGCATGTCCAACTTTTCTATGTGGAAGGCCAGAATCTTGGTAGTCTTGGAGGCATATGGCTTGAGGGAGAATGCAGAGAAAGTCTTGGCTACACCAACCGATGTGAAACTCTTGGCAGAGCATAATGAAGCAGCAGCACATGCCAAGTGCTTCATCATGGACGGGGTTAAAGATCATGTGGTACCACACATAGCCAAGAAGACGACAACTCATGAGATGTGGGAAGCTTTAACCACATTGTATCAAGGGAAGTTCGTCAAGAGGAAGATGCTTCTCGAGAACCAACTGAGGTTATTTATGATGTCCAAAGGAGAGGAAATCGATACTTTCCTATTCAGACTGTAGTCGATTTGGGGTTATATGACTAGCATGGGGGTCAAGGTGCAGGATGATGTAATAGAGAGGACTGCTCTAAATGTTGTCACAGAGGACTGGGAAACATTTGTCCAAAGTCTCTCGGGTAGAGTGGACCTTCCCAACTGGTACAATATGTGGCTATCCTCCAACAAGAGTAGATACACCGAATGACCGAGAGGCAGTACAGCATCGATTCGAGCAAGGTGAGAAAGGAGGAAGAGGAAGATGCAGCCCTAGCATCAAAGAAGCAGCAAGGGAAAAAGAAGCATGATATGTAAAATATCAAATTTTTCCAATGTGGTGAGCTTGGACACTTCGCTAGCAATTCACCTCAAAGGAAAAAGGAAAAGGAAGCTTCTATTTCAAAGGTTTTTGTAGCAAAAGATGGCTCCGATGACAACGTAGCCATGAGCGCTCATAAACCACGGAAGTGGGGCGATATTTATCTGTAGAGAAGATATAGAGTGTTGACGAGATTATTTTGTAGCCCAACCCTTCAATCACATCCGTGCTACGAGAGACTTAAGACAATAGCAAGGAAACACTGGAGAAATGGGAGAAAAGATCACAGATGAAGCAGAGGCAAAAGATGACATGCTGGAGATGGAGTAGTGCAATGCACATGCAGCAGCAGCATAGAGGCAGCAGCACATAGGAGGCTTTCTTACGCAGTGCAATGTTGTAGCAGCGCAGAGGTAGCGCAAAGGAGTTCTGGTTACACAATGCAGAGTTGTAGTAACACAGTGACTTCAGGAGGACATCGCAGAGGCAGCAGCCTATGAAGCTTCAGTTATGAGATGCATCCCTACTTATATGTCTTTCATTTGGGTAGGGGTCCTTCAATTGCTTACTCTCAGCAACTGAGTTGTAGTGTAGCATTTAGCAGTGGCAGTGCTATGGGCAGCACAATGCAACAATTTGAGAGGGAGATGCAGTACGGATGTAGCAGTGATGGTGGCAGAGTCAGGGTAAGCAGTACAGAGAGAAACAACAGCGGAGTGATGAAGGGCAGCAAGCCAAGCATCAGCATGGAGACCAACACTTGAGATCAGAGCAGTGCTTTGGGGTGAAGTGTATTTCTAGATCACATTCCTCGCTAAGAGTGAGTGTTGATATTTTTGGGTGTTGGGGTAGCATCGGATGTGATCCAGCTCCCAAATTTTGTGGAGGGACTAGAGTACACAAGATATCCAAGACCCAGAAATCATTGGAAGAAATTCCATCAGGTTTAAGAGATATTTAATCAATTTATCTTTTTAATTAAGGACCCTAAGTCTGACTTAGGAAAATTAAAAGATTAAAGTTAATTAAATTAAACATGTGATGAGAATGACTTAAGTGACATGGATCAAGCAGCTTCTAATCTTAGCCGACAATTAGAGATTAGATCACGCCCATTGGTTTTCCAATGAGAAAATTATAAGAGAAGGGCTTGGGGTCAGTTGGAGAATGCACACACTGGTAGAGAATTAAAGCTAAGCTAAGATTCTAGGGTGTGGTTTGCTAAGAATTTCAAAAGTGTTTCAACTGCAGAGAAGGAGCATTTCAGGGCAGCGCAAAGGCAGCAACTACGTAGTCCAGCCAAGAGCCTAGTAGGGCCAGCACAAAGGTAGCAAGAGCCAAGGAAGGCTGACGCAGGCCCAGTTAGGGCAGCGCAGGGGCAGCGTAACCCATTCTAGGGTGACGCAGGCCCTTCCTAAGTAGCACAGAGGTTGAGGGAGGCCAGGAAGGTTGACGCAGAGGGCTTCAGAGCAGCATTAGGGTTTCCAGAGGCCGGAAAGGGGCTGAGTTCTGTAAATCCCATTTGAGGGTGTGAATTTGTCATATTTTCTGTCTCCGAGACAGAGGTATTGCTGCCATTTATATTTCTTTGTCAGGTTAACCATTTTGGTGCCCATATTTGTTGTACTTAGAATCTGCATAATAATAAAAACCCTTCAGAAGCTAGCAGCATTGGTTTTCTTGCATTGAGTTTTTCCGAGGACATTTGTCCAGAAATCCGTGTGTTTCACTTTGTCTATGAGCATGTTATTCAGTATTTGATCCGTATGTTTAGGATGTTAACTGTATTTACTTTGATGTTAATGCTGAATTTTTTAGATTAATAACTTATGTAAGTAGGAGAAGTAAATCAATATTTAACAGTAGGTTTTTTGTTTAGTAAATTCAGAAATTTTCACACCCACTAACCCACTAGGCTCTTCCCCTCATTATGATGATGGTACCAAGGTTAAACAAAATTCTTCATGGCGCGATTCTTATATAAGAATATATTTTTTAAGAGTTCAACATGTCACTTGAGAAAAATTGATCATGGATGTGAAGGATAACACTCCTCATTATTTCCTAAACTAGAACCAATTGACTTATTATATGGGATGTTTTATATGTTTTTTAATTTTAATTATTTAATATTTATTTATTTATTATTATTATTTTTAATACATAGTTCTTAGTTCGAAGAAAAAAGAAATAATTTAGAGGCACTTAGCATGGAAAGAGGTGAGGAGGGTCTTGCCTCTTCAATGGTGAAAGCTAAAGAGAAAGAATGAGAATGTATATATAGGTAAGGATGAGAATGAGACCAAAAACAGAAAGGAAAAAATTAAAATGGTTTTCTAATTTCAATTTTTCTAATTTATTAAATTTTAAAACATGAAAACTCTATTATCACTATTATTTATACACACACACACACACACACTATGTTTTTCATCTAATGAAATGGTATTGAATATATCTTGATCAAAGACATCATAACCTCCAAAAATGCAATTTTCCCTTCTAATATCGCTTACCAACAAAACTTAATGCTTTTATTAAATTTCCATATGTGGAGCTCCAAATAATTATAATTAATTTTAGAGATTTGGAAATCCACCACATGGGAATGTTGGATAGGTTGTCATTGATGTCAAAGGTGAGTTTTCATTGATGTCAAGAATGTAAATATTATCATCACTATCCGGCATTGAACAAAGATTATGGTTGCATTGGATCAGGTTATGGTGCATTATGGTATGATGTTTGGATAGCTCATGTCGAACTCTTTCCATCTATTTGGTAATTTAATTGATGTTAAACTAGCAATTGCACCACATGTTGAAAAAGAAACATCATAAGGCAAAGGCATAGGAAAGATTAGCCTAGAAGAAATAGGAAAGATTAGCCTAGAAGAAATAAGTTGTTGTAGAGAAGGAGCCGTCGTGAAGGAATGAAAGGCAAATTTTGCTTCCATGGAAGCAGGTCGTGGAGGTTTCAAAGATATTGATGATAAGAGTTATCAACTAGAAAATTTTGCTATAGATATTGAAATAGGCAATTATGGGTGAAAACATATATGTAAACCAACATAATCTGTTCACATATATATAATTTTTGTTATAGATATTGAAATAGGAAATTGGGGGTGAAAATCCTTTGGTGATTAATAATCCTCCGAAACAAGCATGAAATGAGCATGTAACTCAAATAAGATATTTTAAATACATTCAAGTACAATCTATCTAGCATAGATGTTAATAAAGAGAATTTTTATTAACAAAAATAGAGTTTACTCCAAGTTCATCCACATATTTGAGCGTCAATTGCATGCTTGTCAGAAATTGTATATGAAGAACAATAGTCTTGGTATACAAGAAAGTGAATGTCATTTTAATATGGAGACATTTTTGGAAGGAGATATTGTTCTTTATGTCATAGTTTATTTTCTTAACTCCAAACTTGGTTTAGTCTTTCTCTATATACATAAGAAAAAAAATACAAAGTAATTTCACAAATTTAAGTTCTAGTTTTATATTTTATAATTACAAAACTAGTTTCTTATTAAAATATTTTACACACATCTATTTATTCAAATAAATTATATTATGAATATTTTTTCTCCTATTATTTGATTACAAAATTATTGTACCCCATACTAAGTAAACAACTTTATTAATAAAGAATTGAATGTTAAATTGAAACATTACTAAGCGAGAACTACTATAATATATAGAACTTGTTTTTTGATGTATAAATTATTTTTTTTATATGTCGTTCAATTTCCATTACCTATTATCTTCAAACCCGATGGGGAGGTATTAAACATGGGAGCCAACTTTAGGTAAATAAAAAATCACATTGTCAACTTGGACCAAAAAAAATTATAATCCTAAAATTCTCTTACCTAATCAACTTTTTAAATATATAATTGGGTTCCATTTATTAAAAACAAAGGCAATATTAAGAACCTCCTAGAGTTATAAAAGGTATTTGACAAGAAAAATAAAAAATCACCTCATGACAACATACAAATGTTAATCTTAATTGAATCATTAAAAAATAAAAAGGGATAATAGATTTACAAGTTATATCATTAAAAAATACCACTTTCACAATCGAATTTCTACATTAATTTTTAAAAATATTATTTTATAATTATATATAATTATAATTGTATATTTTTATTTTTATTTTTATCACAATCGGTTTCTATTTTGTATTTCAAAAAGGAGGAGTAGTAACTCCATGATTACATGCAAGACTGCTTGTAGTGCAGTGGAGGAAATAGCTACAGCTAAATGCTACATTTCCTTTATTTATAGTATTCGAAAAGAGTTGGAATACAGATAAAGCATATATGCGGATGAACTGAGACAGAAGGTAAACAAATTTGAAAGACATGCTTAATAATGGAGAGCAGATTAGTCAATATTGATGTGGCTGATATGGCGCCCTATAGAGTCCTCATTATTGTCTTTATTGCCAGCATTCCTTAAGTTGTTAGAGCTGGAGCTTGGGGTGGTGCACTTCTCTAGCATGTATTTCAGAATTTGCACCGATTATTCAACATGACAGCATCGATTTGAGAGATTGTCAAACTAACTTTGAAGAGAGGAAACCCTTGAGAGAAAGACTTTAACATCTGCTTCATGTTTGTCATCCAATATTTTTACCTCATTTTTTAGCTTTGCATCAAGAATATTTTGATGAGCTCAGATTTTTTCAAGCTCAACTTGAAGATCCGCACAGTGGAGACACTCTTCGTTGCAAGCCATGTTGTTCGAGATAGCTACTAAATGGGGATACAATGCTTGATAACAAGCTCTACAAAAAGGCAGAATCTTGATAACACTTACACATATTTGCACAGATTAACTGTTAATAATGCACTCATTATTTACTGGGAGAATCTAGTGAGGCAGAGCAGCGCAAGAATACTGCAGTCGCATTAATAAGAGAATGAATAAGGTAACAGCAGTAAGGAGGATCAGGCAAGAATCAAGAGGAGAAGGCACCGAGGGTGTTGAGCATAGGAGCAAAGGCCCGAAGGAGCAAGGGTCTGATGAAATGAGAGGAGAGGTCTGCGGAGGGAGGCAAGAAAAACTCAAGGAGGAAAGAGGGGAATGACAGAGGGAGCGGGAGGCAATGGGATAAATAGGAGAGAGTGGAAGGAAGAGAGAAGCTATGGGGGAGAAAAAAAGAGATAATATCATGGGTGAGGTAGATGTGAGGGTACGAAGATTGCAAGTAAGTTCTGAGGGGCCAGAGAGGAAAATCGAATAGAATCTAGGAGCATTTAGGGTCAAAATCATGGTAGAGGAATAAGATTTACAGCATCGTTGCAAAGCAATTTCCCTGGGATACGAGTGCAGGCTTTGTTGGCCAGAAGATCAACATCCTTGTTGTGATTTCGGAGTATGTGGAAGAATGAAACATCCTTCATATCATCCAAGAGGTTACGACATCTACTGATGGTTCGGTGAAGAGCGATGTTGGCAGCCTGTCAGTCATGGATCATTAAGTTGATGATAATGGAGGAACCTCCAAAAATCATAGCATTTTTTATTTTAAGCTTTTTCAACTGAGACAAGCCTTGAAGGAGGGTTAAGGCCTCTTCTCTGTTATTAGAGAGTGAGCCACAACCCCATTCAAAAGTTGTGAGAGTGCTACCATTTTCACTCCTTATGGTGCCCCCCACCCCTGCACTTCCCGAATTGGATTTTGAAGCTCCGTCAAAGAAAAGAGAGGGTATGGCATTGTTCTTTATCCAATAGGCGAAGTCCTCCTCTTTAAACCTGATCTTCTCACTTACATATGTTCTGTAGGGATTTTTAGGAGGAGGGTGTCTGTTGTTGTTTCTATCGAATAGGTCTCCCAGGAAGATCCTTTCCTCCGCACAAAGTTCATTGTGGTTGATCTTACTGTTGCTCTTGGCAGAGATTGTTTCAAGGGTGAGGCTCCAAGTTTTGCTGCACACTTTCCTGAAGGATGGTTCTTTGTTCCTGAAGATCTTCCTATTCCTGGAAAGCCAAATTTTCCACAAAGCCACATAAGGGAGGGTATCCCAAACTCTCTTCAAAATTTTGTTCTTCTTTTTCCCCCATGGGAAGTTTTTTTTCCAAGAGTGGATAACCTCAGCAATAGAGCGATGATGCGTCAAACAGGGATGAAAATAGGAGGTGAGCTCAGCCCAGCAACGGGAAGCAAAGGGGCACCCAATAAAGAGATGTAGGACTGTCTCTTCAGCATTTTGACAGTTTGGACACATTGGTGGTCCTATTACACCTCTTTTTTTGAGATTTTCAGAGGTTAAAATTTTATCTTTCAAAAGAAGCCATATGAAAAACTTGATCTTGGGTATAGCTTCCAATTTCCAAACAACCTTCCATGATGGCCAGATAGGCGTTGGGTAATGGTCATTACAAAGATGATGATAGGCTGCTTTGATGGTGAATGCTGATCTAGAGGGGTCCCATCGAAATTCGTCAATGTTGTCTTTTTTTAAAGGGGAAAAGCCATGAAGGTGGGTTTGGAAATTACTAAGATCATCTTCAAGGTGGCCAGGAAATTTAGGAAAGTTCCATCTAGTCCAAATTTGGGTTTGATTATCCCATTTGGAGAATTGATTCAAAAATTTAAAACCCATATTGTTGAAGAAGAGGAGAATGCACTGAGTGCCAGGCCTGTCAATAATGGGTCTTTGTCCCATAATTCGATCAGTTCCAGCATTGATGGTGTTGCCTCCCATGGAAAGTTTGGATAGGTTTTGAGCTAGGAAGGGGATGGATTTTTTGCAAAGAGCCTACATTTTAGAACAGGGTCTGTTAGGAATATCTTGGTCAAAGAGCTGTTGCTGGGTGGAATTAAGATACTTAACTTCCAGGACTTTTTTCCACCAAGCCTGGTTCCCATTGATAAGCCTCCAGGCAATATTTCCTCCAAAGGTTTTGTTCAGGAGTTTGGGTGAGCAGACTCCAATACCTCCATGCTCATGATCTTGTATTACTTGCCTCCATTTGACGAGGTTATATTTTCTTTTACCATTATTTCCTCCTTGCCATAGGAAATGCTTGATGATGGCTTCAATTTTAAGATGGATGGTGGCAGGAGCTTGTAGGAGGGTGAATTGATATAGAGCAAAGGAAGAAAGCCCAGATTTGAGTAGGATAAGGTGACCTGCAGGGTTGAGCCATGATGAGCCCCATTGTTGAACTTTCCTCTTCATTTTATCAATAGTGACATTCCAAACTTCAGACTTCAAGGGACTGATACTTACAGGCATGCCTAAATAAGTGAAATGATCCCAATTCAATTTGCAAGGAACACCAAAGATGTTAGCAATGTTGTGTAAGGTTTTATTAGATGCATTCCATCCATAAATTAAACTTTTGTGATGATTGATCAATCCTCCAGAATAAAGCATGAATTTGTCCAAGACATTTTTAAATCGCTGAGCAATGATGTTGGATGCTCCTCCCGTCAGCAAAGTATCATCTAAAAATTGGGAATGATTCATATTTTTAACTCCGTTACCAAATTTGATGCCAGTGATGATACCCACCCATCTCATATGATCTAATTCTTTTCTGAAGGATTCCTCTATGAGGATGAAGAGGTAGGGGGAGAGAGGACAACCCTGCCTTAATCCTCTAGTGGATTGAAAGAAAGGAGCAAGTCTGCCATTGATGAGAGGAGATATCCAGGGGCCTGAGATGCAAGAGTTGATAAGGGCAAGAAAGCTTTGGTCAAAACCCATTTTTTGAAGCACAGCTAAGAGAAAAGATGCCTGACCCTATCAAAGGCATTGGAAAGGTCTAGCTTTAGGATAAAGACTTTTTCTTTGCATGAGAAGCTGGAGTGTATGGCTTCTTGAACAAGGAGGATGGATTCAGTTATTTTTATTTGAGATATGAAGCCTCCTTGGTTTTCTGAGATGAGATTATGAAGATGAGGTTTGAGACGGGTGGCCATAATTTTAGTGAAAATTTTATCGGAGGAGTTGCAAAGGGAGATGGGCCTAAATCTAGAAAAGGAGGAAGGGTGGTTTTCTTTGGGGATAAGGGAAAGGAATGTAGAGTTAGTGTACCCCCCAAATTTTTTCTTGCGTTGGATCCAATGTATCATTTTCAGAAGATCCTTTTTAATAAGATCCCAATATGTTCTGTAAAAGGTGATAGAAAACCCATCTGGTCCAGGAGCTTTATCCGAATGCAGGGTCCAGATTGCATTCTTGACCTCTTCTTCATCAATTTCTCTGTTGAGAGCATTGTTTATCTCTTCGGTGATTAAGGATGGAAGGTGTTGCAGCATATCCGATTAATCTTCAGGCATGCTTCTCTCAATGATGAGCTCTTTGAAACGCGTTGTAGCCGAAATTTTAATCACTTCTTGACCTGTATGAAGTTGGCCAACTTTGTCAATGATGGATATGATGTTGTTTTTGACTTTGTGGATAGTGGTTTGATTATGAAAAAAAATTGTGTTTTTATCACCAGCTTGAAGCCATAAGTTCCTTGACTTAATGCGCCATTTCTCTTCTTCATTTCTGTTGGCTCGATAGAGCTGCCAATAGAGATTTTTTTCCTGATTGAGAAGATCTTGATTGAGTCCTTGATGTTCAATATTGCCATGAACTTCATCCAGGTGGATTTTTATTTCAGTCTTGATTTGATCAGGCTCTTTATATTGAGTTTTGGCCGAATCCTTTAAGGCCAGCTTTGTTTTTTTTTTAATTTGGTCTCCCATATAAAATTTGGTGAACCTTCAACATGTTGTATCCAAATGTTTTGCACCAGCTGGTTTGCATCCAAAATACCATTCCAAAGGGGACTGTATTTGAAGGGAATGGGGCCAAGAGAGCGGTGATCTCCAAAGGTGAGAGTAATGGGATAATGATCTGAGGATGGAAATGTGAGCACATTTGCAGTAGCTATGGATTAATGAGAAAGTAGTGTGACAGTGACAAGGTTTTTGTCAAGCCTTTCCATGATGCTGCCTCTGCCTATTCTTCTATTGCTCCAAGTGTATCCACGATTATTTGGAGCTATGTCCACCAACTCATGATCTTGCATTATATCTTCAAGCTGATTTCTGGAAGGATCTTGGCTGAAGCAGCCTCCTCTTTTCTCGTTTGCATGAAGAATAAGGTTGAAGTCTCCTCCCATTATGATGATGTTTTTTTCTTCATTGCTCATGTTTTCCTTTATGGAGCTACAGTAAAGTTCTTTGTCCATATAATGGTTGGGACCATAAACATTATAGACTATGATATCTTTATGATCTATGCAGTTTTCTAAAGTCACTTTGAGCCAATTATGATTTACCATGATGTATTTTTGTTTCCATACATTGTAATTCCAAAGAGTAGCTAATCCACCATATGCTCCCCTTGACTCAGATAGGGTGCCATCATAGTGCTTTGTTTTGTTTATTATTTCCTTCATTTCTAATTCTCCTTGCTTTGTTTCCTATAGGAGGATAATTTCCGGTTTCTCTTGATTTGTCAAATCTCTTAGGGCTGCTAATTAGAGGGGTTCCCTAGACCCCTGTTGTTCCACGAGAGAACTTTCATCATTGTAAAAAGGTTGTTCGGAGAGTTTCTTTCCCTCCTTGTTCCTTTTGCCCTGTGTCCTTGCTATTTTGTCCCAATATGTAATTTTCAATGGGGTTTTGTGTTCCCAAAGCTATATCCTTTTGCACATTTTCATCACGTTATTTCTTTGTAGTTTTTCTTCTAGCGCCCTGCTTTTTTTGAGTTTCTATATTTTCCCCATGTTCCTTAGATGAATTCCTGGTGATTCGGATAGAAGAGGGTTCTTGGGAGGAGGAGGGAGGGTCATGGATGGAGGGGGAGATTTGGGGGGAGTCATGTTGAGTGACAGGAATGGAAAGGAGAGGGTCTTCATCGGGGAGGGAGATGGATGAGAAAGGATTGGATTGCTCCAGCGAGTTGGGGGGAGTGGAAGAAGCAGAGGGATTTCTTGGATCCGGGATCAGGGGGGAAGAAGAGGGCAAGGTATTAGATTTAGGGGGAGGAGCAACAAGGGAGACATTCTTAGAGTTCGGATTGGTTTTCTTTCTATTAACAGTTTCCCATTGTTGGTCTGTCTCCGGGCTTTCAACATCAATAATTTTTTAACAATGATTAGCAAAGTGACCATATTCGTGACATACCTTACATTTGAACGGGATCTTCTCATAATAAATATTTTGAATGTGCGTCCATTCGTCGACTTTTAATTTGATGGCCTCAGGGAGACCTTTGCCCAAATCCACTTCGACACAGATCCTGGTGCAGGCTTGCATGTTATCCTTTGGTTCACTTCGATCAATGAATTTTTCAATTGCATTTCCAATAGCTTTGACTGAATCATCCCCCCATCAATGAAGAGGGAGGTGTGTAAGGCGCACCCAAACAGGTATAGCATTCAGAACATCGAGTTAAGGATCAAAATCTGACATCCATTTGTTGAGGTAAAAGCCCCTGGTGTCCATGAAATAGGGTCTGTTTCTGAAGATTAGACCTTTGTCTTATTTAGTTTCAAAGTGGAAGCTAAAATATCCCCTTCCACAGAATCAGATGGATATTTTTCCGTTGATCTTGTCTAACCAGTTGCGTTCAACCAATCGTTGTATTGTCTTCGGTGAGGGCCAGAGTCCCGTAAACTGACCTATTAATCCCTTCTCTGCCAAAGAAAGAGCAGCCATACGAGGGAGAGATGGAGGGAGAACAACCTCCTGTAAACATTCAAGTTTTTTACGAATTTGGAAATCACTGGTCTAGGTCGAGGAGGAGCCAAGGTACTAATAAGATCTGAGAAGGCTCGGGCCTGGATCAAAGACGAGGCCATCTCCGGGGAGGACTCCGCAGTGGCCATGTTGGAGCCGGATCACAATCAGAAGAAGCTGAAGGGCCGAAGGGCCGAGGGGCCAAGGAAGGCGCAATAGCGCGGGTTCAGGCACAGGGGCGCGGGGCTTTACAACAAAAAATAAAAATAAAAATAAAAAATTATAATTGTATATTTTTAAGATATATATTTGATGATAATAATTTTTTTTTTTTTGCAAAAATAAGACTAAGTTGGAACTAAATGGATTTGGTGAATTGCATATATATTTAACACATTAGGGCACATTAAGTGAAGGGGCACTATTGTTCCTTACCTCCAAATGTAGTATAGTGTGATGCATCAATATAAAAACCCATGCTCCTACTTATAATTTGTATTTAGCTTATATTACATTAACCATGAAATTTCCAACATTCATGGCACACTTTCCATCACATTTGTAGAGCAAATTATAACAGAGTATCACACTTTTCTTATCAAAACTAAATTCTCCTATATGCAACAACGATGAATTTCATCACCTAAGAGCAATAAAAGAAATTTTATTGAGAAAACAACTCCAACACATTTGTAGAGAAAATTACAACACACTATCACACTTTTCTTATCATAGCTAAATGCTCCTATATGCAACAACGATGGATTTCATCACTTGAGAGCAGTAAAAACAAGTTTGTTGAGAAAACAACTCTAGCGCATTTGTAGATAAAAATATAACACAGTATCACAATTTTCGTATCACAACTAAATGCTCCTATATGCAACAACGATGGCTTTCATCATTTCAAGAGCAGTAAAAACAAGTTTATTGAGAAAAAAACTCTAACACTGAGAGAGATTTGGAAGCAAGTATTAAATTGGTGAACATGTCTTGCTCTATGGTGTTGGATTTCTCATTGTCTGTTTTGTTTATGAGCCCTTTAAAAAAACCACAGGAACATTTTATTTTACACTGTGATCTCCATAGCATGGGTGGGGGTTTCAAAAAATTGAGAGTAAATTGAGCGATTATTGTTAGAAATTGTTGTATAAGATGGGAAATTTGGATGGTTTGTAGACAATATGGATGTCATAACAGATATCTATTTTGAATTTTTTAGTGTCTGTGGCCACCATGCATCTAATAGGATCCATTTCAACTGAAAGCCTCAATAAATCACTCTTTGAATGATAACGTGTGGCATCCCTAGCCATTTTCATTGATTGTGGATCGGGTTACAAACTATTAACTTGCGAAATCCCTAGCCATTTTATTTGATAGTGGATTAGGTTATAAACTAGAATACACTCTCTCTTTAGAAGACTCTACAGTATTTATTGGATGGAGGGAAAGGTTATGATAAAACTTGTACAAAAAAAACCCCTTAGGGTTGTCTCAACTTACTCTATTGCTAATCACATAGAATCAATTTTGTAAAACTATAATCTATAGTAGGGATTGAGTGGGTTTTTTCTTTTGTAAGTTTTGTTTGGAATTGAAAAATTATAAAAGCTAAAATTATGTAGTGAAATTTTTTTTTTTTAAATTTCAGAATAAAAAGTTGAGTAAGTTTGACATCATATAATATGAAAATTGTTTATGATTATAAAGTAAAAAACATGTAAGATTTTTTAGCTACAATTAGGTAATTAAAGATATGTATATGGTTTTTTTTAACGGAAGAAATTTGATATTCATTATCAAAAAAAATCTGAAAGAGTATGTATGTAGTTACAAATTATTACAATTAAGTAATTAAAGGTAAATTTAGTGTTATTTAAGAAATGAGAATTATGAAAATTCATCATTATTGCTCAAGATAAATCATGTCCTATGAAATCATTTGGAAATATATAAAAAAATATCACATATTTTTAAAAAATCCATTATTAATTTAATTTTTTATATATTAAGAAACACTACTCATGAATAATAAAACAGTTGTAACATAAATAATATATAACAAAAAAAACCATGTATTTTTGGAATAGTAAAATAGTTGTAACAAAAATAATATAGAACAAGAAAAGCTATGTATATTTGGATGTATGAAAATTTAGATACATTTTATTAAGTAAAATTTTAAAAGAATAATGGTTATAAACACTTAAAAATAATTTTATTAAATAGTTAGTTTAGATCTATGTTATTTATTAGAGGGATCAATTCTCTTTTCACTCTAAAAGAGGTTTGCATATCAAGACATTTGATCTCTCCTCGCTCTTGGTAGATCCAGAGTTAAGATTGATCTAGGCCATTTTAATTTCCCCCTTTAAATAAACTATATTCCACATGAATACCATGGGTCAATACCATGGGTTGTTTTTAAAGTTTATTATTATTTTATTTTATTATTTGTATTTTTTATTGCATTTTGACCTAGTTAAAATGTTCATTACCTAAATTCAATCTAACTTATTAAAAAGAAAAAGAAAAAGAAAAAACTAACATTATAAAAAACATGTATAAAACTATTTACTTGTGGATATAATGCCCTAAAACATTTCAATCATCTAAAATTTGGTCCAATGGTTCAGACATGGACACAGTGGCAGCTAGGGGAGTTGTTTTCAAAGAGGAACGCCTTATGGTGTAATTACTTCATAAATTGTCGACCAAGACTTGTAAACTGATGAAGTATAAATGCATTGTTTGTGCTAGGACTTCTTATTAGGTGAATAATTTTCAAATTAGATTAAGATGTTTCATGCACATGTTTTTATCTAAAATTCATTCAAAGCAAAAATACTATCACTCTTGCAAAAATAAATCACACTTGCAGAAATTAAATCTTTAAACAAACTGAAATTAAATCTAAATCTACTTTGACAAGAAAGGAAACTAATCTGAATAACACATAAGTAAAAATGAAAATATTCTCCACACCAACAAATCAAAATTAAATATTTACTAATAGAAATGAAATTCAATCTTAAATTCGAATTTAAAATGTCACACTGGAAAGACCACATCTCACATTCTCACACTGTCACCTTAATAAAGCCTTGAAGCATTCTATTTCTGATTGCAATTCAAAATCAAATTAATTCTACTCTAACATCTGCATGTGCACAAAAATCCATTTCTTCATTCACACAACAAATTGATCAAATATGTGAAAGAAATCTTAAATAAACTTAACTGCAAACTCTATATATGTTCATAAGCATATATTGCAAATCGAATATGAGCTAAAAGTTTAACTCTAATGCTACATAATTGAAACGAGAAAAATTGAGTTATTAGTTAAAAACAAAATTAAAATATTACATCTCTCATGGGGCCCTCTTGTGAGTTGTAAGTATGCAACAGTCACAGATTCAACACATTCTTTTGAACGCAACGCATAGGAAAAATAACAAGTTTGAGTTAACAATGATAAAGAGTTTTTCAAAACAATATCCAAGTCTATCTTCCTCATATCGAGAGGTAGATTTATAACCTCTTTAAAATAACTGTTTAGAGATTTACGAGCCTATCCTATTTTATAGAGACTAAAAATAACATAAGATTATATGACATCATGATTTCCTCAAGATTTTCTATCAGAGAAGCAAATTACGAGGCAAAATGTTTGCTCCATTAATTTCCTCGCTCGCTTGGTTCGCCTTCAGCTCCTTCCTCGCTGGTTAACTTCCGCATTAACTTGGCTTGTATGGCATCCTTATCATCGATCTGGATCATGGAGATAGGCAAATATCGTTATGACAGTTGTTAGCCACCTGTCCATACATTTCGTTCCTCATCTGGAGTTTCGGAACCCATAAAACCTTCGATTAGGTTGCAGAATCAGTCATTAGCTACATAATTGATTGAATTCAGTAGCTTGTGGAAATATTAAGTTAAATAATGAAGAACAATGAAACTATGAAATAAAATAGGATTAATTACCTGCTTTTTCTAATAACCTTGTAAACTAATGCTCAATTAGAATTATTAGGGTCTAAAAGAAGGATAATGGAGTGCAAGAAGGATGTAAAAAGGGGACAATTTTGGTATTCAACATTCCCCCGCACAGAAGATTTTGCATGTCCTTGTTACACAACATTTTGTCACCGTCCCTACAATCCCTCATCCTGCATATTGGAGGATCATTCCTGTGACTTTTGAATAGTGTCATACTCTTTAAACACCTTCTTTGCATCCTTCTGCATAAGGAAATCATTTCTCCTGTTAGACATTTCCTCAAAAAAGCACAAAAAACCTATATTTTGGCTTTGGCACAGATAGCCAGTCCATCCCTCATGCTGATGTGGAAGATTTTCACTAGAGCCCGTGCCACTTGGTGCTCTGTCTCAGTGTAGTGCCCGCGCCAGCTATTTTAGGAATTTTTTTTAATAAATAGAGGCAGAAATTTCCTTCTAACCACCTCAGGGATGAGTCACTGGAAGTGCTTAAGTTGATCAGCCACGGATCTCCCTCTTTAGGTAGTGGTTTTACCTCCCATGGAACACTCCTTGAAGATAGGTCTCCCTTCCATGATTATAGGGATCCTAACCTCTCCATCTCCCTATATATAAATAGGCCTTCTCCCTTTATGAAAGCTAGCTGAACAAATAGCCAAGAAGCTGAACTTGGAAGAAGAATACTATAGCTGAGTAATTGAGAAGGTAGAACCAAGGATAATTTTTTAGAGAGATTCCCATCTAAATTCCTGACGAGCCTCTGTGAGACATTCTCCGCTTGAACCCTGCTGGAGGAGATCGCAACGTCAAAGCTTGGTTGTACTCTTCCTTCCATTTATTAATATACTTGACTATGGTATTGGTTCCATCGTTATGTTATGTTGTGTATGTAATTCAATTGATTTAGTCCTCTTTGACTGACTGATAATTACGAATGTGAATTAGTATGTTGTATATTGTCGTTGTTTTCTTGTGTGCAGGTGTCCAAGCATGAAAGCGAGTGAATCATGCTCTGTCAAACCAAGAGCGAGGGGTGAGCCACTCTTTTTTATGAAAAAAATAGCATAGGATCTCTGGTAAGTCATCTATCGAATCTTGGTCCATTCGTTAACTACGAATCAATATTATAGTGTGTCTTATTTGTGGCTAGACCCACTCTAGGGCGTGGGATCGCCTCTGTCCGCAAAGGGGATTTACCTCACCAACAAATTTATGGAGTTAGTAAAGATCGAAAATGACTGCTCAGGTAGTCAAGGTAGAAGGGTGTCCCTAGTGGAGTCACCATTTTTTTGGTGAGGTAAATCCTCTCTGCAGACAGAGGCGATCCCACTAGCCCTAGAGTGGGTCTAGCCACAAACAAGACACGATATAATATTGATTCCTAGTTAAATAATGGACGAAAATTCGATAGATGACTTACCGGAGATCCTATGCTTTTGTTGTCGTCGAAAAGAGTGGCTCGCGCCTCACTCTTGGTTTGACAGATCAAGATCTGCTCGCTTTCACGCTCGGACACCTACACACAAGAAAAAAATGACAATATACAACATACTAGTTCACATTCGTAACTATCAGTTAGTCGAAGAGGACTAAATCAATTGCATTACATAAACAACATACACAACTATGGAACCAACACCATAGTCAAGTATATTAATAAATGTAAGGAAGAGTACAACCAAGCTTCGACGTTGTGATCTCCTCCAGCAGGGTTCAAGTGGAGCACGTCTCACAAAGGCTCGTCGGGAATTTAGACGGGACTCTCTCTATGGAATTATCCTTGGTTCTACCTTCTCAACAGCAATTACTCAGCTATATCAATGGCAATTACTCAGCTATAGTATTCTTCTTCCAAGTTGCTCATAGGTGATTGAATCGGCTAGCTCGCCAAGGAGAGCTGTTTATATGGGGAGGGAAGGTTAGGATCCCTATAATCATGGAAGGGAACTATCTTCAGATATGTTCAATGAAGTAATACCACTTGCACAAGAGGAAGCCTCAGAGCAGTCAACAACCACTTCCAGTGACTCATCCCTAAGGTGGTTAGAAGGAAAATTCCGCCTCTATTTGTTAAAAAACATTCCTAAAACAGTTGGCGCGGGCACTACACTGAGACAGAGCAGCAAGTGGCATGGGCTCTAGTGCAAATCTTCCACATCGGCGCGAGGGATGAACTGTCTTATCCGCGCCAAAGCCAAAACACAGGTTTTGTGTGCTTTTTTGAGGAAATTTCCAACAGGAGAAATGATGTCCTTATGCAGAAGGATGCAAAGAAGGTGTTTGCAGAGTATGACACTGTTCACAAGTCACAAGAATGATCCTCCAATATGTGGGACGAGGGATTGTAGGGATAGTGACAATGTTGGCAATATGATGCAATGAGTTGTCCTTGATGGCAACCTACTTGATGAAGTTGTCCTTGATGGAAACTGACTTACTGAAGTTTTCTTTGGATAGCAACCTATTACAGATGTAAGAATGATGTATCTACAGAGAAAATAATTCCAGTAAATACCGGAGAAATGATAAATATAATATGTCACAATGTATACGCGCTTTTGTAAAGGCCAAATCGCGTATACACGCGGTTAAGTACGTCCCCAGTCGCGTATGCCCTTTTGCGCTCCAAAATTATAATACCAAGGGGAATTACCATGGTTTTGGCACATAGTATTGAGCGTTGTATGGCTTATTTCATTCCGTCCAAGAATACCATCGGAAGTTGTGTGGTTTTGACTCATGGTATTGGTAAAAGCTAAATCTATTTAAGGAGAAGAAGATCATAGTGTAAGGTGTGCATGTGTAAGGGTTGTTGATGGATAAATTTCTCTAACGAATATCTACATGGATGAACTCTGTTCTTAATTGATAGATCTAAATCTATGATGCACCCATGGATATAATGATGGTTCAAGATCTCTAGATCTAACGATGATGAATCTTTGGTTTGATCGACTGACGAAAGCATGAAGAACTGGCACAAGTCTGTTGAAGAGAGTGAATAAATCTGGGTAAGTTTTATAGATCTGGTCTGTTCTACAAAATTTATTTTTACAGATGTATACGCTATTTGGTTTCAGAAAAAGCGCGTATATACATGGGTTATCTTCTTGAAAAGCGCGTATGGAAGTTAGGGTTTCTGAAGAATAAAATACACAGAAGTATACGCGGGTTGGTGTGCAGGAAAGCGCGTATATACGCGGCTTCAGTAAAGAAAAGTAGCGTATGCTATTTGAATTAATGAATGTTCATGGTTGAGTTTGTATCTGCATATCTATTCTAAAGTCTGGGTTATTTCTGATATTCTGGTTTCAGTGATCTCACTGTTCTGTTTGAAGTATTGGGCAAAGTATGTTTGTTGATGTTAAGCGAAGGGTTGTGTTGAAGTTGTTTGATCTAGTATGAAAATTGATGAAACATGGTCTGCAGTGGGTCTGAGGGTTGAAGTAGAAGCTTTCTGCCAGTAGAAGCTGGTGTTGAAATCAGGGGGTCGAAGCTCCCTTCCAGGAGAGGCGGGTAAACGCGATTAGGGGGTTGGAGCTCCTTTCCAGTTGCAGCTGGAAAACGAGAGAAGGTTGTAGCCTTATGCAGGTAGAAGCCTGCGTACTGGTATAATTCTGCATCAGTACAACATTGTAAAAGGTTTTCTATATAATAAAGATTGAAAACAGAGACGACAGCAGCGGTGGTTTTCTCCCGAATTGGGTTTCCACCTTAAATATTGGTGTTCATGTGTGTGATGCTTTATTCTGTTGATTACTACTCATAACCTGATACATAACTGATAAATCTATTTATAAGATTGCTTCTGTGAATTGTCTCTAATTCTGGAAAGTTAAATCAGTATACGCTAGTTTCCTTCTGCAGTTCCGCGTGCATACGCTAGTTCCATTCATAAAAACCGCGTATGGAAATCTGCTCAAAGAAAAATTTGAATTTATATTATAAGCTCTAAATATTGATTCACCCCCCCCCCCTCTCAGTATTTTTCCCAACAATTGGTATCAGAGAAAGTCCTTCTGAAAAATCTTAGCCACTAGAAGGCAGATCAATCAAGATGAGCAATCAAGAAGGAACAACATCTATTAGGCCTCCGCTCTTCAAAGGAAACAATTTAATCTTTTGGAAAACAAGGATGAGATCCTATCTTCAATATCTGGGATTAGATGTATGGGCTATGGTTGAAGGAGGATATCAATATCCAGCCGCAACACCAACAGATCCAACGGAAAGAAAGAATTATGAAACAAATGCAAAGGCGGTCAATGCTCTATTGGGAAGTCTAACTGAATCATAATTTTTCAAAGTCATGTAGTTGAATACATCAAAGGCAATATGGGACAAAATCATTTTAAGTTATGAAGGTGATGCAAAGGTAAAAAGTGCTAAACTCCAAACTCTCAGAATTCAATATGAGAATCTAAAAATGGATAATGAGGAAAGCATTGCAAGTTTCTTTTTACATCTTGATGATATTGTAAATCATATGAGAAATCTGGGAGAAACAATAACCGAATCTACTCTGCTTGAGAAAATTTTAAGATCACTAACGGAAAAATTTGAGTCAAAAGTTTCTACTCTTGAAGAAAAGTAGGATCTTCAAAATCTTACTGTGGTGCAACTTCATGGCATATTAACTGCATATGAAATGAGAAGAGGAGGACCATCTGAAGTCGAAGAAGCAGTCTTTAGAACTTCTACAAAAGGGAAGGAAGTACAAAAAACAGAAGGATCAGGATATATCTCAGAAGAATATGAGATAAAATTTGTAAAGAAACTTCAACTTGGCACAGATCGGTCCGTAGGTAAGCTTCCTTCAAATGTTTTGATTGTGGGATGAGTTGTCATTATTCTCAAGCTGTCCTCATAAAGAAACACATAAAAAGGGGAAGGAAGTAGCAAGAAGGAATAAGAATCGGTTTAGCACTAGAAAAAGTTACTATACTCATGAAGATAGTGATGGGTTATCTGATAGTGAGGAAGAATGTGAACAAGATCTTAGAATTCTCATGGCATTTGAAAAAGAATCTAGGGAAGAAAAGGATACTTTTGTGGATGCTCTAGAAGACAATGATTTTCTTAATGAAAACAATCAACTCAAAATCTTCTTAGAAGAGAGTAAAATAACCATAGAAACTCTGAAAAATCAGCGTGAAGAAAAAGAGAAACACAATGAGAAATTAGAGTGTGAAGTAGTAAGTCTAAGAAAAGAACTTGAGAAAGTAAAGACTCTGAATCTTAGATTTGCTAAAGGATCTGAAACCTTAGATGAGATTATCAAGGTACAACGTTCTCCTCTTATAAAGATAGGTCTTGGATATATCGGAGAATCTTCTCAGGCTTCAGCACCAAATTATCTAAAAGCAGTTACAGCTGGTTTACAACATGCTGCCACTCAGCAAGGGAATAAAGAATATTTACAGGTAAAGCATGATCATCTCAATTCAAAGAACACTAACAGGAATATCTTTCAAAGAAACACAAAACAACAGGTAAATTCAAGTAGGAGATTTCATGATCGCAGAAATTTCTTCTTCAATAGACAATGTTTCTCATGTCACAATTTTGGTCATAAATTTGTTCAATGTGTTGCATATAAAACCATCATGAAAAGAGAAGCAAGAAAGAAAAGGATTGATATTGAAACAAATAAGAATACCTATAACAAATTTTCTCCTCTTCAAAATGAAGTTGAATGTGCTTATTGCAATAACTTTGGCCATGAAGAATCTGAATGCAGGAGCAAAGTTCAGCCAAAAGAACATGTTCCTTCAAGCTCCAAAGTATGGAAAAAGAAGGAATTACAAGTTGAAAATTGTGGCATAGTGTTATTTGTAGAAGATGAAGAAAACCAATGGTACATTGATAGTGGATGCTCAAGACACATGACAGGTGATAAAGACAAACTTCTTGCATATAGTGCTCTAGAAAAAGAAAAAAATGTTACATTTGGAAATGATACTCCTGCGGTCATTAAGGGAAAAGGGTATGTTTTTCTAAAAGAAAAGGTGAAAGCTAATGAAGTCATGTATGTGGATGGATTAAAGCATAACTTGTTAAGTGTAAGTCAAATGTGTGATCAAGGAACCGAAGTTGTCTTTAGTTCAAAAGAATGTGTGGTACGTGATCTTGATACAGGTAAAACAATTATAAAAGGAAAAAGAACTCCAAGCAACCTGTATGTATTGAAGAACTACAAAGAACAATGTTACTTGAGTAAATCTTCAGAAAACTGGCTATGGCATAGAAGGTTGGGGCATCTGAGCTTCTCTCAAATCAACAAATCAAGCAGACTTAAAGTTGTTCGTGATCTTCCCAATATTAATCTACCTGAAAATATCATATGCAAATCTTGCCAATTCGGTAAGCAAACCAGAGTACAATTTAATGCCAAGGAAGGATCATCAAGTAAGCCTCTTGAACTCATTCATACTGACATATGTGGACCTGTGAAGAAAAAGTCACCACGTGGTGAACAATACTATATCTTATTCATTGATGATTTCTCTAGAATGTGTTGGATTGGGTTGCTTAAACACAAAGATGAAGCATTTGAGAAATTTCAGATCTTCAAAGCACTATTTGAGAATGAATTAGATCTAAAAATCAAGTGTCTTAGATCTGATCGAGGAGGAGAATATACATCAGATGAATTCCTTGAATTTTGTGAACAACATGGCATAAAAAGACAGTTTTCTGTAGCTGGCACTCCACAACAAAATGGCATAGCAGAAAGAATGAATAGAATAGTTCAACAAATGGCTAGAGCTATGCTTGATGATTCCGAAACACCTGACACATTTTGGGGAGAAGCAGCACATACAGCGGTAAATATTCTTAACAAGGCACATGTTCATGTAAATAGTGATAAAACTCCATATGAACTCTGGTATGGTAATCCTCCCACTGTGAAGCATTTTAGAGTTTTTGGAAGCAAATTTTTATCAAAATAATGATGAAAAACTTGGCAAATTTGAACCCAGAGAAGATGAAGGAATACTTCTTGGTTACTCCTCTAGGAGTAGAGAATATAAATGTTACAATAAAATACTTCGGAAGATTGTTGAATGTATTGATGTTGTTATTGATGACTCTCCTGCAGCTCCAAAAGAAGAAAAACAAACAACAGATGAAGATGATGATGACATATATCCTTATACTCAAATAGAAATGATATGGAATGTGAACCCAATGAAGAACCCGAAGATGATTTATTTGAAAAATCTCCATCCAGATATGTTCAAAAGAATCATCCAGAATCTCAAATTTTGGGAGAAAAGGGATCAGGTGTACAAACAAGAAGGACTCTTGTGGGATATTCTAGCTATCTGGAATTTCTATCCACTATTGAACCACAAAATGTCAATCAAGCTAGCAAAGATGAATGTTGGATTCAAGCCATGAATGAAGAGCTTGATCAAATTGAAAATAATCACACTTGGGAATTAGTACCAAGACCTCATGACAAAAATGTCATTGGAACTAAATGGATATTCAAAAATAAGTTAAATGAGAATGGGGATGTTATAAGAAATAAAGCTAGACATGTTTGCAAGGGGTATGCTCAACAAGAAGGTATAGACTTTGAAGAAAAGTTTGCTCCTGTAGCTAGACTTGAAGCCATAAGAATGTTTCTTGCTTTTCAAGCTTCCAACAAATCAAAGTTTATCAAATGGATGTTAAATCTGCTTTTCTCAATGGTGATATAGAAGAAGAAGTTTATATAGAACAACCAGAAGGATTCGTTTTGGGAAATGATGAAAAACTTGTTTGTAAACTTAAAAAGGCTCTATATGGTCTCAAACAAGCTCCAAGGGCATGGTATTATCGTCTTGACAAATATCTTCATCAATAAGGATTTTCAAAGGGGTCTGCTGATAGCAACTTATACACAAAAACTGAAAATGATAAACTATTGATTGTGGTTGTATATGTTGATGATATCATTTTTGGAAGTAATGAAGAGTCTATGAGTCAGAAATTTGCTTCTGTTATGCAACAAGAATTTGAAATGTATTTACTTGGGGAACTAACATTCTTTCTTGGCTTGCAAGTGCAACAAGCAACAGATGGCATATTCTTATCACAAGCAAAATACCTCAAGCAAATCCTGAAGAAGTATGGTATGGAAGATTGCAAACCTGTAAGTACACCAATGATAACCGGATGTAATCTGAGTTCTAATGATGATTCCCCCACGGTGAATCAACCAGAATACAGATCTATGATAGGAAGTCTACTTTATCTCACTGGGACAAGACCAGACATCATGCATGCAGTAGGGATTGTTGGACGATTCCAAGCTAATCCAAAAGAATCTCATCTTCAGGCTGTGAAAAGAATATTAAAATATCTACAAGGAACTCAAGACTTTGGACTATGGTATCTAAAGAATGTTGATCTTACTCTTCATGCATACACTGATGCAGATTGGGCTGGAAGTGTTGATGATCGGAAAATCACTAGTGGTGGTGCATTCTATATGGGGCCCCGGTTAGTATCTTGGTTTAGCAAGAAGAAAAGCTCTATTGCCTTATCTACAACAGAAGCAGAATATGTGGCTGCCGCATCATGTTGCACTCAACTTCTCTGGATGATGCAAACCTTACAAGACTTTCAAATCAAATGTTCACCTCCTATCTCCATTATGTGTGACAATACAAGTGCCATCAGTATCTCAAAGAATCCTGTTATGCATTCCAATACCAAGCACATTCCCATCAAATATCACTTCTTACGTGAACAAGTGCTTGAACAAAAAGTGAAATTGGAGTATGTTCCCTCCAAAGAACAAGTTGCTGATATATTTACCAAACCTCTACCCAGGGAAGCGTTCGAATATCTCAGAAAGAAGTTGGGATTTGTCTCTGCCTCTCAGAAGATCAGATCTACTTAAATTCAAAAGATTAAATTGGATACGCGGACTTACTGAAGAACAGTCGCGTATATATGCAAGTTTATACACAGAAAACCACGTATGAGTGTTTGCTGACAAAATATTTCTGGGTCAGCATTCTTCAGCACAGCTGCAGTGCTGTTGGGTCTCTCTGGTGATGTTCCAGCTCTTATATTTCTGTTTCATTCTTTAATACTTCTGATGAAGATGCCTTGATGATTTGTTGTTGAAAGTGTTCAGGATGCACAGGCTAAGGGGGAGCATTGGTCATGTGAAAAGGATGCATTGTTGGCATTATATTTATTTGTTGTTGTCTGACCTCATGCTTGAGAATATTTGATCCTTGATTGTATAATTCATCTCTGTAATTTGATGAAAAAGGTCATGTTGAGACCCATGATGTAAAATTGTAATATTCAGTCATGTAAGGGCTTGATCAAATTTGTAAACCCACTTGGTTGGGTAGTTGAGTCAAAATGTGTAAACCCACTTGGTTGGGTACTTGAGTCACATATGTAAATCCACTTGGTTGGATCATTGATGTAAGTATGAGTCCTTGGTGATAGTAAAGGTCATTGAGTCATGTACTTCATTGAAAATTTATGTTTGAAGATGCAGCATGATCTCAGGGGGAGCATGGTATTGTCGGTACAAAGGATCTTGATCTACCCTTTGCCCTTGATGTCAAAGGGGGAGAATGTTGTTGCTGAATTTATTTCTGGTCATGGTTGCCATCAAGTCCAAAGGGGGAGATTGTTGGCAATATGATGCAATGAGTTGTCCTTGATGGCAACCTACTTGATGAAGTTGTCCTTTATGGAAACTGACTTACTGAAGTTGTCTTTGGATAGCAACCTATTACAGATTTAAGAATGATGTATCTACAGAGAAAAGAATTCCAGTAAATACCGGAGAAATGATAAATATAATATGTCACAATGTATACGCGCTTTTGTAAAGGCCAAGTCGCGTATACACGCGGTTCAGTACGTCCCAAGTCGCGTATGCCCTTTTGTGCTCCAAAATTATAATACCAAGGGGCATTACCATGGCTTTGGCACACAGTATTGAGCGTTGTATGGCTTATTTGATTCCATCCAAGAATACCATTGGAATTTGTGTGGTTTTGACTCATGGTATTGGTAAAATCTAAATCTATTTAAGGAGAAGAAGATCATAGTGCAAGGTGTGCATGTCTAAGGGTTGTTGATGGATAAATTTCTCTAACGAATATCTGCATGGATGAACTCTGTTCTTAATTGATAGATCTGAATCTATGATGCACCCATGGATATAATGATGGTTCAATATCTCTAGTTCTGACGATGATGAATCTCTGGTTTGATCGACTGATGAAAGCATGAAGAACTAGCGCAAGTCTGCTGAAGAGAGTGAATAAATATGGGTAAGTTTTAGAGATCTGGTCTGTTCTACAAAATTTATTTTTACAGATCTATACGCTAGTTGGTTTCAGAAAAAGTGTGTATATATGCGGGTTATCTTCTTGAAAAGCGCGTATGGAAGTTAGGGTTTCTGAAGAATAAAATACACAGAAGTATACGTGGGTTGGTGTGCAGGAAAGCGCATATATACGCGGCTTCAATAAAGAAAAGTAGCGTATGCTATTTGAATTAATGAATGTTCAGGGTTGAGTTTGTATCTGCATATCTATTCTGAAGTCTGGGTTATTTCTGATATTCTGGTTTCAGTGATCTCACTATTCTGTTTGAAGTATTGGGCAAAGTATGTTTGTTTATGTTAAGTGAAGGGTTGTGTTGAAGCTGTTTGATCTAGTATGAAAATTGATGAAACATGGTCTGCAGTGGGTCTGAGGGTTGAAGTAGAAGCTTTCTACCAGTAGAAGCTGGTGTTGAAATCAGAAGGTTGAAGCTCCCTTCCAGGAGAGGCGGGTAAACGAGATTAGGGGGTTGGAGCTCCTTTCCAGTTGCAGCTGGAAAACGAGAGAAGGTTGCAGCCTTCTGCAGGTAGAAGCCTCCGTACTGGTATAAGTCTGCATCAGTACAACGTTGTAAAAGGTTTTCTATATAATAAATATTGAAAACAGAGACAACAGCAGCGGTGGTTTTCTCCCGAATTGGGTTTCCACCTTAAATATTGGTGTTCATGTGTGTGATGCTTTATTCTGTTGATTACTACTCATAACCTGATACATAACTGATAAATCTTTTTATAAGATTGCTTCTGTGAATTGTCTCTAATTCTGGAAAGTTAAATCAGTATACGCTAGTTTCCTTCTGCATTTCCACGTGCATACGCTAGTTCCGTTCATAAAAACCGCATATGGAAATCTGCTCAAAGAAAAAGTTGAATTTATTTTATAAGCTCTAAATACTGATTCACCCCCCCCTCTCAGTATTTTTCCCAACAGACAAATGTTGTGTAACAGATGCCCTCTAAAGCATGAGGTTCGAGAGAGAGGGAGGGGTGAAATGCTTTATGAGAACGCGTTCGACCCAAACACTGCTGTCGGAAAACCTGCAAGTACTAATACAATTGATATCTCTGATACATGATATGTGGTATGGGCGTAGCCATTCATAATAAAGTACATAAAAATGAAATCTGAGGTATGGATGCAGCCATACAGCAATAAGGATCAACAAATAGACTCAGGTATGGTCGTAGCCATCCAATCAGAAGAGTCATGTAATAAGTCATAGTAATCCACAAAGAACCCAGAGCCTGGATTTCATCAGACCAAACCCAGGGACTTGCGCTCTATCCTAACTCGAACAAAGTACAAGTTCGAGCATGCGAATAGACGAGTTGAAGTCGAACATGCAGGAACATCATCTAATTACTAGCCAATAATGAGAGTTGTTAATAGACGCGAGAGAAACCACCAGTAATGACAATGGTTCTTAAGGTACAAGAGGTACAATCCACGGAATGTATACAGTGATCTGGCGTTGAACGCTCGCAGAATCATTTGAACGAAGGCCAATGATGTAAAGCAACAGATGCAAAGAACCTTCCATTAAGGCATGCAGGCTCCAGGGTACCTGAAGGGAGTCTCTGGATCAGCTTCCTAGAAAATGAGCTGAAGTCGACAGGAAGCGACCTAGTCGAAGGAGGGCCATGATGTTTCCAACATCATCGACACAAGACAGAGGAACATGAAGATTCGTGAATTAAGACCAACAAAGAATCAGAGGGAGATTGAAAATTGCAGAGGCAAAACTTCTCTTGAACATATCGGCGACACGACACTGGATTTGGCAGTATTTGACATCAAAGGATCTTAGGTCATGGTGACGTGGCAAAGAGCAGATGAGCGGTCAAAACAGGTTACCCAAACCCATGGAGGCAAACAAACGATGAAGTGAGATGTCCCTAACCCGACACGAATGCAAACAAGTGCCATGTTCAAGAGTGACATATTGCCGACTAAAGTCTGGTTCCATTTTCCCCCACCATTTCTAGAAAGTACCCCAATTATTTTTGTAAACAATCTTGAAGGGGATAGCATATGCTTGCGATGTAAGTTTTTCCTTCGGTCAAATCCAACCTAGTACATTTTACGAGCCCTAGGAAGGAGGAACTCGAGTAACATCATAACGACGGAGTCCGATGTCATCAGTTTTTAACGAGTCTGACGAAGGGAGAGCTCGGCATATTTTCATGTTTATAGAGTTTGAAAAGAAAGCGGAAAAGAAAAATCCAGCAAGGCCCTTTTCGTAAATAGTCTCTCAGATCCAAAAAGGTAGAAAACAATATCTGAGAGAAACTCTTAGTCTCGATAGGCTAAGGTATTCCTTTTTCGTAAATAATCTATCCCAGCCCGAAAAATGGGTAAACGTATATTGGGTAGATATCGTTTCACAACCATTTAACGAGTTCAAAACGACAAGCATCTCGGCAATCTTTTCAGTTTCAGAGAGTCGGAAAAGAGCTGAAAGGTGACTCCATTAGTGAATTTTTTGTGTTTTTACCAAGTCCAAAAAAGTATAAAATACAACTCGTTTCTTCGTCATAACCATGTGAAAACCTGTCACTGAACAAAAAGACGTGTGTAAAACGTATTCCTCGAAAATAATATGATGAAATAACCGACAAATATGTTTTAAAACCTAATTTAAGATTTTGAAAAGTTATAAAATGCCATAAGTGGTAAAAATTATTTACTTTTCACTTTTACCTCTTTGTGGAGCAACAGTGACCCATTTTCCTTGCGATCTTGTCACGACAATTGCGAGTGATCCAGTGAACCAATCTTGATTTCGTCAATCTCACGTAATATTCGACACCATTTCCCATCTTTTAAGCTAAATTTCATTACCTGTATTGGTCATTTTGAATCCTTTAGGGGAGGATTTGTCAAAACTAGGGCATCACGTTTGGCGTGGGTTTCGGGTACAGACCCGCGCCAATAGTCCCTTTTTTACACAGAGGGCGCGCCAACCACGCAACCCAAAAATCCGCATAAATTTGAGAAAAATTAATTCAATTGTTTGCAAATTTTGATGCCTAAGTAGACTAAAAATTCTCATATGAACAATGTGCAGGTACCAAGCAGAAAAAATGGTGATTGAGTGGAAAGAGAGAGAACACAGTGAAGAAGATGAACTTGCCATGGAGAATGAGTGATGCATGAACGCCCTTAGAGATTGCGGGCTAAAGAAATTCTTACTCACACCGTACCTCCGGGCTCACCTGGAATTTCTTCAATATTTGTTAAGCATTTGGGACGAAGATCAAGAAAAGTTTGTTCTTCGAGTTCAGGAACTTGAACTTGAAGTTTATGATGTCTATTTTATCACAAGATTGTCGCGGAGGGGTTTTTTTCCTATGCTAACCGGTACCCGTCCCTCTGGGGAGAGTATGGGGATGGTGATCGATAGAGTGTGACGAGGGGCACGCAAAGGAACAGAGAGCGTGAAGGTTGACATCCAAACCATCTCGGATTTGGCACTAAAAGTAGTGTTGTACACTATCACGTGGGTTGCAGGATCGCAAGCACTGCATGAGGCCACAAAGACACAATTGCTTCTTGTCGTAGACTGGATAACCCCGACTCTCTACAACTGGGCAGAGGCCGTGACTATTAACATCAAGCGGCAACTCACCAAGTGCAAGAAGACCAAACTGAAGTAGTTTGGGTATGGATCCATTTTGGTATCGTTCTTCTTGGAACGACTACCGATATTCCAGTGTTAGGAGGTCATTGTCCTGATGCCACCACCCAGAGAACCACGGATGGCCTGATGGGTTGCGCTGATGCCTAGAGCAGGGGGTGGCCAACAGATGTCCTGGAGGCCGGAATTTTTTTTATTGGCTCCGTCGACAACTGATTGTCGTAGATTTCTCTCCTTACTCTGGTACAGAATTCACCGGTGATCGAGACCTCCCGCTCCTGGAGGGAGAGGATTGGGACGAGGAGCTAGGTGAGACTCATTTTTTATTTTCATGAGTTTATGATTTTTTGGTATATATACATGTTCTAACAGCTAATCTTATATTTATGCATATGTTGGCCCATTGAGGCCTACAGGTATGTCGCCGATAGCGAGGCGAACTCCTCGCGATTTTTATCCTCATGGGTAGGGCAGCGAGGATGAGATAGTACAAAATCTGGAGGGGATCGCCCGTGGGATCCCGGAATATGCTCCCCTGGATGATGTTCCTCGAGCCTATCAGAGGCATACGGCAGGGGTGTTGAGTAGTATCCACCGCTTGCTGAGGCGGTTGGTACGAGCGGTGACGTGCTATCATGAGCACCATGTTGATTAGGCACCTAGGCTTTTTATTTCTGCATATTTTTGAGAGACATGTTGTCTCGGGATGTAACTGAAACATACATATATATTCTTTGTGTTTTTATGATGTACACACTGCAAAAAATCGATATATATATATATATATATATACACATCTATTTTCTACATGAGTCTATTTACATATGATGATGTTTTATAAGTTGTGCAAATGTCTATCTAATACACTGTTAGCCACTGCATCAGTTAATGTATTCATTCGTCTTGGTATATGTTTATATGTGATCAAATAAAAATGTCTTTCAAGCAAACGAATACGTAAATACAATCTCAAAATTCATGGGTTTCGAACCGAATAATGACCATTAAGTTGAAGAACAACAAGCTGCGAATCTAGATTTACAAGCAATGCGCGTATGCCGAGGTTAACTGCCTCGATTAATAGTTCCACAACAGCACTATATTCAACAACATTGTTTTTTGTTTGTCCTAGACAAATACCTTGTAGGTTAATCAACTCACCAGCAGGATTATAAATTACCCAGGCTGCCGAAGACAAGCTCCTGGTACTGCGGGAAGCACCGTCCGCGAAACCGATATAAGGGGTAATAGACATCTGCAGAACCAGCAAGACCCAATAAGAAAAAAAAATATTACAAAGCACATCAAACCTAAATATGCACAAAAATGAAAATAAAACACCTATGTACACACACCATGCATGAATGACTCAAGCATAATATTTTTTTAGATACAACCCATTTCTGGGTTGTGCTAAGGGATAACCTTCATAATCGATAAGCTCATAAGCCCCATTATGTAACACACGTTTGATGATGTAGGGTCCATTCCACATGGGTTGTAATTTACCTGCCCCCAGCTTATCATGATCTTGGTCGTACAGGAGAATGAGGTCGCCTTCGATAAAATAACGATGGGAAACTATTTGGTCAAAGTGAGCTTTGACTCGCTTCTTTTGTGCTTCGATGACCAAAGAAGCTAAGAGATGAGTTTCATCTAATCTCTATAAATAGAGGAGACGCTCTTCCTCGGGTGAATTATTAGGCAAGAATTCCACAGCTAATTTGAGTGAAGGAATTTCACACTCAATAGGAAGAGAAGCTTCCAGACCGTACACCAACTGAAATGGGGTGAATCCGGTTGCACTCTTAATTGACGTTCGATAAGCCCATAGAGCTGAAAACAACATGAGATTCCAATTTTATTTATGGATCCCAATTGTTCGTTGAATCATCGTAATGAGAACTTTGTTTACGGCTTCAACTTGGCCGTTAGATTGAGGGTAATATGGCATTGAGTTGTCGTGACGCAGACCCAACTTAGACGTCAGCTCTGCCATCATATAGTCCCGAAAATGTGAACCATGATTAGTAACGATGGCTTGAGGGACACCAAACCGAGCAATAACATGATTGAAAATGAATTGCTCTGATGTCTTACCATCCGCATCCAGTGTAGGCATTTCTTCGTCCCATTTCATAAAATAATAGATGGCGACAATGATATAGGCATGCCCCCCGGCCGAGCGAGGGTTACACGTCATAAAATTGATGCCCCATTTGGAAAAAGGACCAACGGTAATGACAGGGTGCAAGGGAACAGGTGGCACACGGATCTTACGTTGATATATCTGCCAAGCATGGCATTTGTGTACTGCGACAATGCAGTCTTTAAAAATGGATGGCCAGAAATAGCCAGCACGAAGTATCTTTTGTTTGGTGGCATAACCATACATGTGACCACCACAGGCGCCATTGTGGTAGTCATTTAAAACTTTCTCAACTTCCTCAAGGGTCAGACATCTGCGGAGCATGGAATCAACTCCAACACGATAAAGGGTATCTCCGACAATATGATAAGGTTGCGATTGATGTCGAATGCGGCGTCAGGCATCTTTCGTCAACTCGGACCTAAAAGAAGAAGTTTGGAGGTACACGATGATATCACCATACCATGGATCGAGGGTGCTAATCAAGAAAAGAGTTTCATTTGGAATATGATCCTCAGAATAAGAAGGGGTAGAGTCGGCGGGGAGAGAACAAATTAGATCAACGAAAACGAGTGATTTATTTGATTTGGAAATAGTGAATTCCAAATCAAACTCTTGGAGGATAACGATCCAATTCAAGTACTTGCCCCCCAGAAACTGTCGAGACAGAATATAGGTCAAGGGGTTATAATCAGAAATCACGTTTACCGTCTGTAAAATGATATAATGATGAAAACGCTGGACGGCCTGGACCGCAGCCAGCGCTAACTTCTCAACATGTGCGTAACGCGTTTCAGGTTCGAGAAGGTTTCAAGAAAATTAGTAAATAATATGTTCGTTACCGTCATCATCATCTTGAATCAAAACCATGCCGATCGTACTGAAGGCGGTGGGTAGATATAGGGTGAAGTCACGATGATAATCCAGAGGACGTAATAGAGGAGCGTTGACAAGCAATGTCTTAAGCGTATAAAAATATTGCTGAGTAATCTCATCTCATAAAAAAGGGACGTCCTGTTTTAAAAGTTGTGTGAACCCCTTGGCTACTTCGGCATAGTTCGAGATAAAACGTCGTAAGAAATTTGCTTTCCCTTGGACACTCTGGAGCTGGTGTAACGAGGATGGAGAGGGGATATTAACAATATCCTCAACCTTAAGCGGACCAAGGCGAATTTCGTCTTTGGATACGATAAACCCTAAAATTCTACCGGAATCGACGCAGAAGACACATTTATGTGGATTGAGCCAAATTTTGTAGTGTCTACAGCGAAGAAATATTTGGCAGAGATGGTCTGGATGGTCTTTCCACATAGTTGAATGAGCTGGAAGGTCATCCAAGTATGTTTGAACAATATGACGAATATCGTGAAAGGAATAAGACATTGCAAACTGGAACGTGGCCCCAACATTCTACAAGCCAAAAAGGAGTTTCTTATATGCAGACGTTACCCAAGGACAGATAAAAGTGGTCTTATGTTGATCGAACGGGAGAATTTTGATCTGATTAGAGCCAGAAAATCCATCCATAAGGGAAAAAATCTCACTCCCCGCACAATCGTCAATGATCTGATCGATGAAAGGGGTGGGATAGTTATTCTTAGGGCAGGCCCGATTAATATCGTGATAGTCAACACAGACACGAATTTTTCCCTGCTTCTTATCCACAGGAACAATGTTAGATACCCACTCTGTCAGAGGGATCGGATAAATGAAACCCACTTTAAGAAGTTTTTCAACTTCAACTTTTATGGTGGCAGCTTTCTGAGGATGCACTGGACAAAGACACTGGAAAACAGGCTTCACACCAGGGTAGGTGGGAATCTCGTGCACCACAATATTGGGATCGATTCCAGCATAGAATTCGCAAAAGAGGCTAGTGTACACTTGAACTTCATCGGAAGAACAAGTGACTCTGAAATGGATGTTCTTGACAATTCCCGGTCTCACGGAAATGTCGATAGGCATCGTCTGGGTGATGTTACTCAAGTTAACTTCAGTGAAGACTTCGTGAGTCAAGATAGGAATTTGAAGTGGCGGAAAAGGAACTTGAGACGAAAAACGCTCAAGACGGTTAGACATTTCCCCGAGGCCAGGCATAAACGAGGAACGATGATGCCCATCGCTCCACGGTAAGTCCTCGAGAGACATGGTTTCCACGATGGATTCATCAAATGGAAACACTTCTTTCAAAGGATCAGGCAAATCTGCGTTGCCGAGTTAGGGGGATTGAGAATAAACGTCGAGAGACATGCACAAAGGAGCATCTTCAGAAGGGGGAGAATCTGATGCAGCTACAAGCTCCCAATAATTGATTTCAATTGGAGTAAGTGACATCGAATCCCAAAATTAATCAACCTGTTCAGGTAAAGGGATGATCCACGGGTCATCCAACCGAGAGATCATATTAACTTGAACGGTATTTGGTGGCAGAAGGGGAAATATACCCATGAGGGCGAGGTCTTTGAAAAGACCTGGCCCTATGCTGTCTAGGGGAGAAGGAATTTGATCCACGTATGGAACGTTGTTCTCAGAAGACGAGGTAAAGAACGAAAACTGGTCTATAGTAATGATTTTTCCCTCATGTGGAAACTTTAGAAGACGAAAGAGGGTGGACGGAACGCACAGCATAGCATGAGTCCAACTGCGACCGAGTAGAAGATTGTAATTGAGTTTAGCATCAACTACTTCTACTTCGACATTGATCCTATTTCCTAGTAATGTGATCGGAAAGCTAGCGAGAACACCCAAGGGTTTCGATTCCCTTCCATCAAATGCCTCAAGGGAATTGGGTGACGAAGTTAGGGCTGGAGAGCCAATAGCATTCCAGCAAGAAGATGACATGACACAAGTGGATGCACCTTCATCCACAACAGCTCTATGGATGTTGAGACCATTAATTCCGACTTGTATGACAAGCAGAATCTGGTGCGGAAGTTGGGGGACGAAATTCTCTAAATCGAAAGATAGAAGGCTAGAATCAGCACTATAAATTCCGCCGATCGCAGATAATAACGCTTTTCGTTGAGATGGACAACTCTGAAGCACTTCTAACGCGGACATCATGGATGGCGCCTATGCTAAATCCTCAACAATACTGTAATGTTGAGCAGCACGGGCGTTAGGATTATAAGAAGATTTCCAGAGAACACCTTTAGAAGGTGGTCGTACAACGGGTTCAACACTAGGCCTTTCAATCTCAAGAGGACCAGAGGCAGGGGGGAGGAGGACCATCAACGATCTCTTTCCCGGCTGCCTGACATGATCCAACATAATCTTTCGACCGAGTAGTAATGGAAACGGGTGCAAAACCGTTCACCATAAACACTTGAGAGACAAATGGTGCAGATGGCGCAGGTTGATCGACCATTTGATTTTGCTGAGACGGAAAAGGTTCTTTGAGGATAGCTAGAGTTCCCTTAGTGCCTTTGAGAAATTTACTAACTTCGGCACATCTAGGACAATATTTAGTGTAGTGTTCCTCATCACAAATCAGATAGGGATACTTCGGCTTGCGCTGTGAACCACCATCAGCACGAGGTTTAGACGACTCTAGATTTGGGGCATCGGCTTTCACCTTGCCTTTGCCCTTATTTTTCCCTTTAGATGTCTTATCCGCAGGATTTTCCTGAACGGCATTGACCTCTGAGGTTTTTCCAGAATCCGAGGTGGGATGAGAAGCAGAATCATTGAAAGAATTTTATTTTTTCTTCCAAGTATTGGAAGACTTACGTGAAGTCTGAGACACGGAACCAATAACGCCATCAACAGATGGAGTGGCTGGCGCTTTATAAGTCCCAGGTCGCAAGGCATCAGTCAAGATATCATACAAAATTCCTGATTGAAAGTACACTAAATCAAGGTACTGGGCACAAGCAATGGCTTGTTCCTCGGTAACACATGCCCCCATGGCTTTATCTTTTGCAATTTAATTGAAAAAAGAGGTGGTGAACCAATGGGTAAGAAGCTGATTAGGGATTTTGAATTTGATCAGACGACGATGACGTCTCCATTCATGAATGTGGTCCGAGATATGGGTAGCCTCGTCCTGTTTCAAGGATGTTAGGAGATGCGTCATGTCTTCATAACGAACCGGTAACTGGAAATGAGTAAGGAACACCATAAAAAGAGAGTTGAAATAATGAAAGATACCGCGATACAGCTCGATGTACCATTTAGCAGCAGCTCCAGTGAGAGTTCTCTGGAAAAGACGAAGTCGAATAGAGTCATCCACCCAAGAATTCGAAGAACACCATAAATGGTATGTCATGACATGTGCTTGGGGGTCTTCTCCAGCCTTGCCCTCAAACTTGGGGCAATCACCAGGAACCTTGGTTGGAACCGGAGGTCAAGATGGATTATGAAGAATTGGATCATTCATTAATTTGGACACATCCGGTAATTCCAACATGGCTAGAAAGGGTAATTGAGGGTTGAAAGGCATAGCAGGTCCTCGATAAGGACCGGTACCCACATTCCATCCTAGTTGAGTGTAACTCTGCCCCCATTGGTTCTATCCCGAAGGATTCAAACCATAAGGAGTATAAGACGGATAGTTCGGCTGATATGGCGGCTGAGGACCAGGATGCGGAGGTTGAGGACCAAGATACTAATTCTGAGTATATGAAGGTCCTGATTGAGCAGCATAAATATTTTGTTGTGGAATGTAAGTATAGCCTGGCAGTTGAGGGTAATAAGCAGAACCTTGAGGCACATTGTAAATCGATCGATATTGACCTCGTGGGTAATAGGCGCCTTAGGGTCAAATGGGTTGTTGATGAGTCGGGCCCTGTTGAGCTGGATAAATCGAGCGCGCAGGTTGACCCGACTGTGGTGTAGAGTAGAGTGGTGGCTAAGTAGGGTGAACTTTCTATGCAAGTTGTCCCTGCTAAGTAGGTTGACCTAACTGATGGGGGCCACCAGGTTGCCCTTGTGGAGCAAGTTGGCCTGATGGCTGCGATGGGCCAAGCTGTGCCTGATGACTAGGTTGACCTGGAGCAGGACCATAAGATGGCCCAGGCTGCGGAATATTTGGACCAATTGGAAGATATGGCTATTGCGGTTGCACGAAAGGTTGCCCTTAAGATGGATAAATCTGCCCCCAAAGACCGTATGAAGGCCCTGGTTGATATATCGGTTGCCTAGCAGGTCCTTGAGGATGCCCAAGTTGGATCACAGGCTAACCTTGTAAAGGTTGGCCTTGTGGATTGTACGACTATCCTTGTGGACCATAAAATAATCATTGCTGGACCAAAGGTTGTCCCTGAAAGGGTTGTCCTTGTGGGTCATAAGCATATCCTTGCTGAACTGAAGGTTGTCCCTGAAATGGTTTTCCTTGTGGGTCGAAAGCATACCCTTGTTGAACCGAAGGTTGTCCCTGAAAGGGTTGTCCTTGTTGGTTAGAAGGTTGCAAAGGAAAGGTAGGTCTAAAACCATAAAGGAACTAATAAGCTTCCGAAGCAGGCAAATAGATAGGGTTGTCATACTCATCATAATGAAACGGAAGTGTATAAATGGGGTTACCGACTGCGTCATAATGAGAAAGATAAGGCTCACCAAAATCCTAAGGGGACTGGTAAGTTGTAATATCCCAAAATAGGGATTGCACGGAAAACCTGCTAAAATAACGCACTTCTAAGAATTCAGTGCATTGAAATGAGTTTTCCGCTCCTGGATCCCTTAGATAAACTTGTCTAAGATCTAAATCCAAAAGGAGAGCAAAAACAAATCAAACTAGGTGGGTTCAACAGATCTCCCACAACCTAGTCTAGCTGGAAAACACCCAATGAGAGGGGGTGCAACTATATGCAAAGGAATGCTTCAGAAATAACACAGTTCCTCTAAGTTAAAGCAGAATAACAATATAGAGGCTAAATAATTACATGTAAATCAGCAAAACAGATCTATAATGTGGCCCATACAATGTACAAGAGAGAAATAGAAGATTTACAGAAAGAATCCCTCAAGATTGAGGTGTTGCAACAACATATTGAGACTGCAAAGCTTGACAGCGTTATTTTAGGGGTTGAAGCAGCTATATATTACATTTCAGATCTAGAACATATCTGTGTACAAAAAGATAGATCTATATCAGATTTGTACACTAGATGAGTTCCTCTATAAATTCCACTTGGGGTTTTGATCAAAACATGAATGTACTGGAGTAGATCTGAGATCTAGAATTTCAAATCTGCAGCAATATTCAGGAATTCTACAGTAAATAAATACATAAGTAAATCAGATCTGAAACAAACATGGCTTGTTTTTCCAATCCATGGATCGCCACAGTGAAATGGAGAATCCTATCACCGGAGATCTCTCCTCCAAAAAGCAGTCAAAACACCCTGCAACTTTCCTCTTGCAAATAACACAGTATGGAAGGGAAAACTACGATGTTAGCTTCAGTAGTGATTGGGCCTGATGCCTTGATCTGAAAAATGCAGCTCTAATGATCCAATACACTCTTCCAGGAGGTTAAAAGACACACTCACTGAGAAGAGGCACTAGATTTGCCTAGGTTTGAATAGATCTAGCTTCCGCTGCTGCAGCTTACAAAAACAATCAAACCCTCAACAGGATCTGAATTGTGGTTGGAAGATGAAGCTTGGCCCAAAAACTGATAGTGGACAAGATAGAACAAGTCTCCTCCAAGAGTTGCTCCAGGAAGGAGGTGGGATTCCCGACCAGGAACACCCAAGTGCTAAACAACACTACTCTTAGCTAAACAGCTAGAGAATGAGGGATGTCTAAACAGACAATACCTTCAGAAATCTCAAATGATCAACCCCTTTCTTGGTGTCCTCCTCTTCCTTTTATAATATGGAAATATTGTCAAACACTAAACCATATTGATGATTTAGCTTCATTCATATGAGTAGCCTCCAACATGAACTGCGTTGTGCCTCTAGGAGATACAATGCATGTAGACAGTGCTGTGGATTTGGTCCTATTGACCCAGTCAATTGATCCAGCCTCTTTCACACTTCAGTGTGTTTATGAAGATAGCTTAGATTTAGCTTGTTTCACATTGAGCATTGATTTATTTTTCTATTTAGGAGTTATATTGATCCTCCTTTACAATTTTATTCATGAGACATAAAAAGTAAAACAAAATTGAATATTCCTATTAGCTTGGGCTAATTAGTAACATTACATAAGTCTGGGAGCTCTGCTACTGAGTAGCCAGCCGATGCTCCTCAAACGACAGGTTGTCGGGGGTTTCCATGGCAATTGAAGTCTCTACCAAAGGCGAAGCCCCTGATGGCTGAGTGGTGACAACCGGTGTCGATGCAGCCACGTAGACAGTAGGTATAGTTGGGACAGATGTAACAAAAGGTGTTGACGAGACAGGTGTCATTGGAGACATCCCTAATGATGGAAGGACTGGACCTCTTGATGGAGTTGATGCTACCATGGAGGCAATACCAGCCATAATCTGACCCAAAGACCTATATCCAGCTGGAAGTGACACCGATGGTGAAGATTTAGCTGACTCTTGAGGGATGTTTTCTAGAAAAAGTTGGTATTCTTCATCAGAAACAGGAATCCCCTCACTTCCAATAGGACTAGACGAGTCCATGTCTTAATCCGCCGTGAGATCTTGCAAAAGACTACGGGGGCTAAGGGGTATGATAGCAACTAAAAATGGTGATCCCGATGTAAGAGGGGGGAAATGCTCCCCGACCCCAAATCCAAACCAAGCGTTTGAAAGAGGCCAATTGAACTCAACTGGTTCTCCAAAGGGGTACTCTGATGGGAGAATAGGTTGTTGAAGCTCGGCAGACCTAGAGGTTTGAGAAGTTTCAAATGAATCGTCCGAGAAAGGACTACCACTGGACGAAACCAATGGTTCGACCACTGTGACTATAGCACACTAGAAAGAAAAAGAGATCGAGAATGAAGACTCTTGGATAAAAACAAAGGCAAACAAAGACAGGCCAAGCAATCAAAATTTAACGGGTGTGTAATCGTAGGTAGTTTATTTTACCACATTGAAACCAAAATTTCATTGTTTCATGTTTTAAGAGTCAAGAAACAAGCAAAATATTACTCTAGTCACTTTCAGTTTTAAGCAAGCATGAAAGGACAAGTACTCGATGATCTTTTCAAATTTATGGAGTCAGAAAATATCGAAAATGACTGCTCAGGTAGTCTAGGTAGAAGGGTGTACCATCTACCCAATGTCAAAATCCCCTGTGCGGACAGAGGCGATCCCACTAGCCCTAGAGTGGGTCTAGCCACAAACAAGACACGCTATAATATTGATTCCAAGTTAACGAATGGACAAAGATTCGATAGATGACTTACCAGAGATCCTATGTTGTTGTTGTCGTCGAAAAGAGTGGCTCGCTCCTCGCTCCTGGTTTGACAGATCACGATCCGCTCGCTTTCACGTTCAAACACCTGCACACAAGAAAACAACGACAATATACAACATACTAATTCACATTCGTAACTATTATTCAGTCGAAGAGGACTAAATCAATTGCATTACATAAACAACATAACACAACGATGGAACCAACACCATAGTCGAGTATATTAATAAATGGAAGGAAGAGTACAACCAAGCTTCGACGTTGCGATCTCCTCCAGTAGGGTTCAAGTGGAGCACGTCTCACAAAGTCTCGTCGGGAATTCGGATTGGACTCTCTCTAAGGAATTCTCCTTGGTTCTACCTTCTCAATAGCAATTACTCAACTATAGTATTCTTCTTCCAAGTTCAGCTCCTTGGCTATTTGTTCAGCTAGCTTTCATAAAGGGAGAAGGCTTGTTTATATAGAGGGAAAGGGAGAGGTTAGGATCCCTATAATCATGGAAGGGAGACCTATCTTCAAGGAGTGTTCCATGGGAGGTAAAAACCACTACCTAAAGAGGGAGATCCGTGGTTGATCAACTTAACCACTTCCAATGACTCATCCCTAAGGTGGTTATAAGTAAACTTCCACCTCTATTTGTTAAAAAGCATTCCTAAAACAGCTAGCGCATGCACTACACTGAGACAGAGCGCTAGGTGGTGCGAGCTCTAGTGCAAATCTTCCACATCGGCGTGATGGATGAACTGGCTTATTCGTGCCAAAGCCAAAACATAGGTTTTGTGTGCTTTTTTGAGGAAATTTCCAACAGGAGAAATGATGTCCTTATGCAAAAGATGCAAAGAAGGTGTTTACAGAGTATGACACTATTCACAAGTCACGGGAACGATCCTCCAATATGCAGGACGAGGGATTGCAGGGATGGTGGAAAAATGTTGTGTAACAAATGCCCCCTAAAGCATGAGGTCCGAGAGAGAGGGAGGGGTGAAATTCTTTATGAGAACGCGTTCGACCCAAACACTGATGTTGGAAAACTTGCAAGTACTAATACAACTGATATCTCTGATACATTATATATGGTATGGGCACAGCCATCCATAATAGAGTACATAAAAATGAGATCTGAGGTATGGACGCAGCCATCCAACAATAAGGATCAACAAATAGACTCAGGTATGGTCGCATCCATCCAATCAGAAGAGTCATGTAATAAGTCATAGTAATCCACAAAGAACCCGCAGCCTGGATTTCATCAGACAAAACCCAGGGACCCGAACAAAATACAAGTTCGAGCATGCGAATTAACGATTTGAAGTCGAACATGCAGGAACATCGTCTGATTACCAGCCAATAATGAGAGTTAACACTTTTACCGATGAAATAGGTAACCGCACTGTTACCTACTTTTTTTTGGTAGCATAAAAAGCACCCGATTTTGAAAAATGGTGATGTAGAATCACCCCCTTTTTTTTTGTGCACATTTTTGACACTCTAATATTTTTATTTATGAAGTATGAATATTTGCTTTAAAATGTTAGTGATTTTCATGCTAATTTTGAAACGTATTGATATAGCATCAACTCTTTTTTTTAGAGCGGTGGTTTTCATGCTAATTTTGAAACGTATTAATGCAGCATCAACCTTTTTTTTTAGAGTGGTGATTTTCATGTTGGTAATAAAACACAAAACTTATATATATATATATATATATATATATATATATATATATATATATATATATATATATAAACCATAAAAAAACCAATAAAAATGTAAAAAAAACAAAATTAACTCATAAAAATAAAAAATTTAAACAAAAATAAATTCAAAAAAAAAAAAAAATATATATATATATATATATATATATATATATATATATATATGAAAATTATATCAAAAGAAATGACAAAATTTGAAAAAAAAAACACATAATTTAAAGAAAAAAAACAAAAATTAACCAAAAAAATTATTAAAAAAAAAAACATCAAAAACATTATTTTTCTAAGTTATTAAAAAAAACCATATAATTAAAAAAAAAAATTAATTAAATTAAATAGAAAATTAAAAAATTATTTAAATTACAAAATTAAAATTTAGATTAAAAAAATAAAATACAAAAAAGAAAAAATTAAATTTAAAAATTTAAATTAAAAAAATAATAATAAGAAGAAAAAAAAAATACAAATTTTAAAATTAACAAAAAAAACAAATTAAAAAAAAAAAAAAAAAACAAAAAAACAAAAACAAAATTTAAAATTGAAAAAGAAAATTAAAATAAAAGAATTAAAATTAAAAAAAAAACTATCATTAAAAAACAAAAAATGAAAAAACCACGTGCAAATAATTAAAAAATAAATATCCATAAATTTATTGTTTTATTTTTTAAATGAAACAATTTATAAATTTTAAAAATGAAAAACTAAATAAACTAAAAGATTTAAAAATAAAAATAAAAAAATTAATTAAAATTTAATAAATAAATTTTAAATTTTAAAAAATAATTAATCTAAAATATTAAATTTTAAAACAAAATTTTAAAAAACAAAAAAAAAACAAAACAAATTTAAAATAAAAAATTTGAATTAAAAAATAATAATTTTAAATTTTTTGAACTTAGAAAAAAAAATAAAATAAAATAAAATAAAATTAAAAAAAAAAATATATATATATATATATATATATATTAAAAAAAAAAAAAATTGATCGTGGTGGCGCCTTCAATTGGCCTCCCGCCCAGGTGGCAGCGGAGGCTGGCCTCTTGGCGGACGGGGGGAGGCTGCATGCAGCCCCCCGCCCGCGCAGCGGCCGGCCTCCGCCGCCACCTGGGCGGGAGGCCAATTCCAGGAATCGCCCTCCCGCCCTCCTGCGGTGGGAGGCCGATTTCGGGAATCACCCTCCTACCGCAGAAGGGCGATTCCCAGAATCACCCTCCCGCACCCGAGGCCGATTTCGAGAATCGCCCTCCCGCACCCGAGGCCGATTCCGGGAATCGCCCTCCCGCGACGGGAAGCCGATTTCGGGAATCGCCCTCCCACCGCGGGAGGCCGATTCCGGGAATCGCCCTCCCGCGGCAGGAGGCCGATTCCGGGAATCGCCCTCCCGCGGCGGGAGACCGATTCCGGGAATCGCCCTCCCACCGTGAGAGGGTGATTCCCGGAATCGGCCTCCCACTGCGGGAGGGCGATTCTCGGAATTAGCCTCTCGCCTAGGTCGCAGCGGAGGCCAACCGCTGGGCGGGTGGGGAGCTGCATGCAGCCTCCTCGCCCGCCCAGCGGCCAGCCTCTGCCGCAACCTAGGTGGGAGGCCGATTAGCGGCGCCACCACGATCAAAAAATTCTTTTTTTTTTAATTTGATTTTTTTTTTTTTAATTCAAAAAATTCAAAATTATTTTTTTTAATTTAATTTTTATATTTGAAATTTAATTTGTTTTAATTTTTTTTCCTTGTTATTTTTATTTATTTTTTTCTAAATTTTGTTAATAATTTTTTATTAAATTTTGTATTTTTTTTATTTAATTGATTTTTTTTTTTAATTTTCATATTTTTTTTATTATTAAATTTTATGTTTAGTTTTTTCATTTAATTTTTTAAAATTTAATAAATTTTGTATTTTTTTTTTATTTTTTACTTTTTTATTATTATTTGTTGAATTACATAAAAATTTTATATTTTTTTATTTCAATTAAAATTGTGTATTTAAAATTAGATTTTTTTTTTTAATTCAACTTAATATTTTCAAATTAATTTGTTTTTTATTTTATTTTTTATTTAATATATATTTTTTTAATTTATTTTTTTCAATTTTTATTTTTAATTGATTTTTAAAGTTTTTTAACTCTTTATTTTAACTTTCTTTTTTTCTTTTTTTCTTTTTTCAAAATTTATTTGTTAATTTTCTATATTAAAATTTAATATTTTTCTTTTTAAATTTAATTTGTTATTTTAATATTAACAATTTTTTTTTAATTTAATAAAATCTAATATATATTTTTAATTTAAGTTCATATATATATATATATATATATATATATATATATATATATATATATATAATTTAAATTTAATTTATTTTTAAAATTTATTTGTTTTTTTAATATATATTTTTTTTAAATTTAATATTTTTATTGTATTTTATTTTTCATTTTTTATTTTTAATTAATTTTTATTTTTTTACTTTTAATTTAAATAATGTATTTTTTTTTAATTTTTATTTTAAAGTTTTAAATTTATTAAAATTTAATATATTTCTTTAAATATTTCTTTTTATTTTATTTTTATTTTTTTAATTTAATAAACTTTTTCCTTTTCTTTTTTAAATTTAATTTCTGTATTTTATTTTTTATAATTTCTTTCTTTTTTTAACTTGTTTTTTTTTTTAATTTACTATTTTTTTTTTTATTTCTATATATTTTGAAATTTTAATCTTTCAACTTTTTTTTATTTTTTATTTTCTTTTCTTTTCTTAAATTTTAGGTTATTTTTTTAATGTTTGAATTAAAATTTTTATTTTGTTTTTATTTTTGTTTTTTTATTCCTATATATTTTTAAATTTTAAGCTTTAAAATGTTTTTATTTTTTAAATTTATTTTTTTCTTAAATTTTAGGTTTTTTTTAATGTTTGAATTTTAAAAATTAAAAAATGTTATTTCTATTTTTAAAAATGTCAAAAATATGACAGTTTTTTTTTTGTTATTCCAGCATCAATAAGTTTTGTTTTGAGGGTGTTTTTTCAATCCTTTTTTCAAGAAACAATTTTGTTTTTAGCATAATTTTATAAAATGTTGAAATTTGACCTTCAAAAAAAACCAAGTGTGTTCTAGAATACACATTTTTTGTTTTTGGGGTGTTTTTTCATGTTTTTTGAGTCTTTTTGGGCTAAAGTTCTCGTTTTGAGGTCAGGTTACCTATTTCATCGGTAACAATGTTAGTTGTTAACAGACGCGAGAGAAACCACTAGTAATGACAATGGTTCTCAAGGTACAAGAGGTACAATCCACGGAATGTGAACAGTGATCTGGCATCGAACACCCACAGAATCATCTGATCGAAGGCCAATGATGTAAACCTTGTGATGGATGTGAAAAACCTGCCACTAAGGCATGCAGGCTTCAGGGTACCTAAAGGGAGTTGTTGGATCAGCTTCCTGGAAAATGAGTTGAAGTCGACCGGAAGCGACCTAGTCGAAGGAGGGCTATGATGTTTCCCACATCATCAACATGAGACAGAGGAACATGATGATTCGCGAATTAAGACCAACAGAGAATCAGAGGGAGGTTGAAAACTGCAAAGGCAAAACTTCTCTTGAACATATCGGTGGCACGACACTGGATTTGGCAGTATTTGACATCAAAGGATCTGAGTTCATAGAGACATGGCAAAGAGAAAATGAGCGGTCAAAATGAATTACACAAACCTGTGGAGGAAAACGAATGATGAAGTGAGATGTCCCCAACCCGACACGAATGCAGACAAGTGCCATGTTCAAGAGTGACATATTGCCGACTAAATTCTAGTACCATTTTCCCCCACCATTTCTGGCAAGTACCCCAATTATTTTTTTAAACAAGCTTGAAGGGGATAGCATATGCTTGCGATATAAGTTTTTCCTTCGAACAAATCCAACCTAGTACATTTTATGATCCCTAGGAAGGAGGAACTCGAGTAACGTCATAACGACGGAGTCCGATGTCATCAGTTTTTAACGAGTCTGACAAAGGGAGAACTCGGCATCTTTTCATGTTTAGAGAGTTTGAAAAGAAAGCGGAAAAGAAAACTCCAGCAAGGCCCTTTTCGTAAATAGTCTCTCAGATCCGAAAAGGTAGAAAACAATATCCGAGAGAACCTCTTAGTCGCAATAGGCTAAGGTATTCCTTTTTCGTAAATAATCTATCCCAGCCCGAAAAAGGGGTAAACGTATACTGGATAGATATTATTTTACATCCATTTAACGAGTTCAAAACGACAAGCATCTCGGCAATATTTTCAGTTTTAGAGAGTCAGAAAAGAGTTGAAAGGTGATTCCAGTAGTGACTTTTTCGTTTTTTTACCGAGTCCGAAAAAGTATAAAATACAACTCGTGTCTTTGTCATAACCATGTGAAAACCTATCGCTGCACAAAAAGACATGTGTAAAACGTATTCCTCGAAAAAAATATGATAAAATAATCGACAAATATGTTTTAAAACCTAATTTAAGATTTTGAAAAGTTATAAAATGCCATAAGTGGTAAAAATTATTTACTTTTCACTTTTACCTCTTTGTGGAGCAATAGTGACCCATTTGCCTTAAGATCTTGTGGCAACGATTGCGAGTGATCCAGTGAACCAATCTTGATTCCGTCAGTCTCATGTAAGAGCCGACACCATTTGCCATCTTTTAAGCTAAATTTCATTACCTGTATTGGTAATTTTGAACCCTTTAGGGGAGGATTTTTCAAAACTAGGGCATCGCTGTTGGTGCAAGTTTCGGGCATGGACCTAGACCTCCCGCTCTTGGAGGGAGAGGATTGGAACGAAGAGCTAGGTGAGACTCATTTTTATTTTCATGAGTTTATGATTTTTTGGTATCTATGCATGTTCTAATAGCTAATCTTATATGTATGTAGATGTTGGCCCAGAGAGGTCTACAGGTATGTCGCCGATAGTGAGGTGAACTCCTCGCGATTTCGATCCCCATTGTGAGTGCGGCGAGGAGGAGATAGTACAAAATATGGAGGGGATCGCCCATGGGATCTCGGACTATTCTCGCCTGGATGATGTTCCTCGAGCCTATCAGAGGCATATTGTAGGGGTGTCGAGTCATATCCACTGCTTGCTGAGGTGGTTGGTATGGGCGGTGACGTGCTATCATGAGCACCACGCTGATTAGGCACCTAGACTTTGTATTTCTGCATATTTTTGAGAGACATGTTGTCTCGGGATGTAACTAAAACATATGTATATATTTTTTGGGTTTTTATGGTGTACACACTGCAAACAATCAATATATATATATATATATATATATATATATATATATATATATATATATATATTCTACATGAGCCTATTTACATATGATGATGTTTTATAAGTTATGCAAATGTCTATCTAATACAATGTTAGCCACTGCATCAATTAATGTATTCATTCATCTTGGTATATGTTGATATGTGATGAAATCAAAATGAATTTCAAGCAAACGATTACCTAAATACAATCTCAAAATGCATGGGTTTCGAACCGAATAATGACCATTAAGTTGAAGAACAACAAGCTGCGAATCTAGATTTACAAGCAATGTGTGTATTCCGAGGTTAACTGCCTTGGTTAATAGTTCCACAATAGCTCTATGTTCAACGACATTGTTTGTTTTTTTTCCTAGACAAATACCTTGTAGGTTAATCAACTCACCAGCAGGATTATAAATTACGCAGGCTGCCAAAGATAAGCTCTTAGTACTGCGGGAAGCACCATCCGCGAAACTGATATAAGGGGTAATAGCCATATGCAAAACCAGCAAGACCCAATAAGTAGAAAAAAGCTTACAAATCACATCAAACCTAAATATGCACAAAAATGAAAATAAATCACCTATGTACACATATCATGCATGAATGACTCAAGCATAATATTTTTTCAGATACAACCCATTTCTGGGTTGTGCTAAGGGATAACCTTCATAATTGATAAGCTCATAAGCCCCATTATGTGACACACGTTTGACGATGTAGGGCCCATGCCACATGGGTTGGAATTTACCTACCCCCAGCTTATCATGAGCTTGGTCGTACAGGAGAACGAGGTCGCCTTCAATAAAAGAACGAGGGGAAACTGTTTGGTCAAAGTGAGCTTTGACTCACTTCTTTTGTTCCTCAATGATCAAAGCAGCTAAGCGACAAGTTTCATCCAATATCTCTAAATCGAGGAGATTCTCTTCCTCAGGTGAAGTATTAGGCAGTAATTCCACAGCTAATATGAGTGAAGGAATTTCACACTCAATCGGAAGAGTAGCTTCCAGACCATACACCAACTAAAACGGGGTGAATCCGGTTGCACTCTTAATCGACGTTCGATAAGCCCATAGAGCTGAAAACAACATGAGATGCCAATTTGATTTATGGATCCCAATTTTTCATTGAATCATCGTAACGAGAAATTTTTTTACGGCTTCAACCTGGCCGTTAGCTTGAGGGTAATACGGCGTTGAGCTGTCGTGACGCAGACCCAACTTAGGCGTCAGCTCTCCCATCATATAGTCCTGAAAATGTGAACCATGATCAGTAACGATGGCTTGAGGGACACCAAACCAAGCACTAACATGATTGAATATGAATTGTGCAACTATCTTACCATCTACAGCCAGTGTAGGCATTTCTTCGGCCCATTTCGTAAAATAATCGACAGCGACAATGATATAGGCATGCCCCCCAGCCGATCGAGGGTTACACGTCATTAAATCGATGCCCCATTTGGAAAAAGGACCAACGGTAATGACAGGGTGTAAGGGAACAGGTGGCGCACGCATCTTGCGTTGATATATCTGGCACGCATGGCATTTTCATACTGCGACAATGCAGTCTTTAAAAATGGATGGCCAGAAATAGCCAGCACGAAGGATCTTCTATACGGTGGCATAACCAAACATGTGACCACCACAGGCGCCACTGTGGCAGTCATTTAAAACTTTCTCAGCTTCCTCGAGGATCAGACATCAGCAGAGCACAGAATCGACTCCGACACGATAATGGGTATATCCGATAATACGATAAGGTTGCGACTGATGTTGAATGCGGCATCGAGCATCTTTCATCAACTTAGACCTAAAAGTAGAAGTCTGGAGTTACACGATGATATCACCGTACGATGGATCGAGGGTGCTAATCAAGAAAAGAGTTTCGTCTAGAATATGATCCTCGAAATAAGAAGGGGTAGAGTCAGCGGGGAGAGAACAAATTAGATCGGCGAAAACGAGTGATTTCTTTGATTTGGCGACAGTGAATTCCAAATCAAACTCTTGGAGGATAACGATCCAATTCGAGTACTTTCCCCCCAGAAACTGTTGAGACAGAATATAGGTCATGGGGTTAAAATCAGAAATCAAGGTTAGCGTCCATAAAAGGATATAATGACGAAAACGTTGAACGGCCTGGACCGCAGCTAGCGCTAACTTCTCAACATGTGCATAACGCGTTTCAGGGTCGAGAAGGTTTCGAGACAAGTATTAAATAACATGCTCGTTACCATCATCACCATCTTGAACCAAAACCATGGTGATCGTACTGAAGGCAGCAGCTAGATATAGGGTGAAATCATGATGATAATCCAGAGGACGTAATAGAGGAGCGTTGACAAGCAACATCTTAAGTGTATCAAAATATTGCTGAGCAATATCATCCCAATGAAAAGGGTCGTCCTGTTTTAAAATTCGTGTGAACCCCTTGGCTACTTTGGCATAGTTCGGGATAAAACATCGTAAGAAATTTGCTTTCCCTTGGAGACTCTGGAGCTGGTGTAATGAGGATGGAGAGGGGAGATTAACAATAGCCTCAACCTTAAGTGGATCAAGGCAGATTCTGTCTTTGGATACGATAAACCCTAAAAGTCTATCGGAATCGACGCAGAAGACGCATTTATGTGGATTGAGCCGAACGTTGTAGCGTCTACAGTGAAGAAAGATCTGGCGAATATGGTCCGGATGATCTTTCCGCACAGTTGAATGAGCCGGAAGGTCATCTAGGTATGGTTGAACAATATGACGAATATCGTGAAAGGCATAAGACATCGTGCGCTGGAACGTGGCCCCAGCATTCTTCAAGCCGAAAGGGAGTTTATTATATGTGAACGTTCCCCAAGGACAGATAAAAGCAGTCTTGTGTTAATTGGAGGGGAGAATGTTGATCTAATTATAACCAGAAAATCCGTCCATAAGGGAAAAAATCTCACTCCCCGCACAATCGTTAATGATCTGATCGATGAAAGGGGTAGGATAGTTATCCTTAGGGAAGGCCTAATTAATATTGTGATAGTCAACACAGACGTGAATTTTTCCCTACTTATCCATAGGAACAATGTTAGAAACCCACTCTGTCAGAGGGATCGGATAAATGAAACCCACTTTAAGAAGTTTTTCAACTTCAGCTTTTATGGCGGCGGCTTTCCGAGGATGCACTGGACGAAGACACTGCCGAATAGGCTTCGCACCGGGGTAGGTGGGAATCTCATGCACCACAATACTAGGATCGATTCCATGCATCTCTTCATAAGACCAGGAAAAAACATCACGGAATTTGTGAAAGAGGCTAGTGTACACTTGGACTTCATCAGAAGAACAAGTGACTCCGACATGGATGTTCTCGACAAGTCCCGGTCTCACGAAAATTTCGATAGGAATTTTCTGGGTGATGTTACTCAAGTTACCTTCAGTGAAGACTTCGTGAGTCAAGATAGGCATTTGAAGTGGCGGAGAAGGAACTTGAGATGCAAAACGCTCAAGACAGTTAGACATTGCCCCGAGGCCAGGCATAAATGAGGAACAATGATGCCCATCGCTCCACGGTAAGTCCTCGAGAGACATGGTTTCCACGATGGATTCATCAGATGGAAACACTTCTTTCAAAGGATTAGGTGAATCTGCATCGCCGAGCCAAGGGGATTGAGAATAAACGTCGAAAGACATGCTCAAAGGAGCATCTTCAGAAAGGGGAGAATCTGATGCAGCTACAAGCTCGCAATAATTGATTTCAATTGGAGTAAGCGGCATCCAATACCCAAATGAATCAACCTTTTCAAGTAAAGGGACGATCCACGGGTCATCTGACACAGAGATCATATTAACTTGAATGGTATTTGGTGGTGGAAGGGGAAATATACCCATGAGGTCGAGTTCTTTGAAAATACCTGGCCCTATGATGTCGAGGGGAGAAGGAATTTGATCCACGTATGGAACGTTGTTCTCAGAAGACGAGGTAAAGAACGAAAACTAGTCGACAGTAATGATTTTTCCCTCATGTGGAAACTTTAGAAAACAAAAGAGGGTGGACTAAATGCACAGCATAGTGTGAGTCCAACTGCGACCGAGTAGAAGATTGTAATTGAGTCTAGCATCAACTACTTCTACTTCGACATTGACTATATTTCCTTGTAATGTGATTGGCAAGCTAGCGAGAACCCCCAAGGGTTTCTATTCCCTTCCATCAAATGCCTCAAGGGAATTGGGTGACGAAGTTAGGGTTGGAGAGCCAATAGCCTTCCAGCAATAAAATTACATGACACAAGTGGATGCACCTTCGTCCACAACGGCTCTATGGATGTTGAGACCGTTAATGCCAACTTTTATGACAAGCGCAATCTGGTGTGGAAGTTGGGGGAAGAAATTCTCTAAATCGAAAGAGAGAAGGCTAGAATCAGTAGGATCAATCCTGTTGATCACAGATAATAATTCTTTCCGTTGAGACAGACAACTTTGAATCACTTCCAACGCGGACATCGTAGATGGCGCCTGTGATAAATCCTCAACAATACTGTAATGCTGAGCAGCACGGGCGTTAGGATTATAAGAATATTTCCAGAGAACACCTTTAGAAGGTGGCCGTACAAAGGGTTCAGCATTGGGCCTTTCAATCTCAAGAGGACCAGAGGCAGGTGGGGGAGGAGTACCATCAGCAATCTCTTTACCGGTTACCTGACGTGATCCAGCATAATCTTTCGACCAAGTAGCAATGGAAATGGGTGCTGAACCGTTCACCATAAACACTTGAGAGCCAAACCGTGCAGATGGCACAGGTTGATCGACCATCTGAGTTTGCTGAGATGGAAAAGGCTCTTTGAGGACAGCCGGAGTTCCCTTAGTTCCTTTGAGCAATTTACTAACTTCAGCATGTATAGGACAATATTTAGTGTAGTGTTCCTCATCACAAATCAAACAGGGATACTTTGGATTGTGATGTGAACCACCATCAGCACGAGGATTAGACAACTCTGGTTTTGGGGCATCGGCTTTGGCCTTGCCATTGCCCTTCTTTTTCCCTTTAGATTTCTTGTCCGCAGGATTGGCCTGAACGGCGTTTACCTCTGAGGTTTTGCCAGAATTTGGGGTGGGCTAAGAAGCAGAATCATTGAAAGAATTTTATTTTTGCTTCCCAGTGTCAGAAGACTTACGTGAAGTCTGAGACACGGAACCAATAACGACGTCAACAGACGGAGTGGCAAGCGCTTTAGAAGTCCTAGGTCGTGGGGCATTAGTCAAGATATCATAGAAAATGATCGATTAAGAGTACACTAAATCAAGGTACTTGGCACGAGCAATGGCTTGTTCCTCAGTAACACATGCCCCCATGGTTATATCTTTTGCAATCTAATTGACAAAAGAGGTGGTGAACCAATGGGTAAGAAGCTGATCAGGGATTTCGAATTTGATCAGACGACGACGACGTCTCCGTTCATGAATGTGGTCCGAGATATGGGTAGCCCCGTCCTGTTTCAAGGATGTTAGGAGATGCATCCCTTCTTCATAACGAACCGGTAACTAGAAATAAGTAAGGAACGCCATAGCAAGAGAGTTTAAATCTTGGAAGATACCGCGAGACAGCTCGATGTACCATTTAGCAACAGCTCCAGTGAGAGTTCGCTAGAAAAGATGGAGTCGAATAGAGTCATCCACCCAAGAATTCGAAAAACACCATAAATGGTATGTCATGACATGTGCTTGGGGGTCTTCTCCATCCTTGCCCTCAAACTTGGGATAATCACCAAGAACCTTGGTTGGAACTAGAGGCCAATATGGATTATGAAGAATTGGATCATTCGTTAATTTGGACACATCCAGTAATTCCAATGTAGTGAGAAAGGGTAATTGAGGGTTGAAAGGAATAGCAGGTCCTCGATAAGGACCAGTACCCACATTCCATCCTAGTTGAGTGTAACTCTGCCTCCATTGGTTCTGTCCCGAAGGATTCGAACCATAAGGAGTATAAGTTGGATAGTTCGGTTGATATGACGGCTGAGGACCAGGATACGGAGGTTGAGGACCAGGATACTAATTCCGAGTATATGAAGGTCCTGATTGAGCAGCATAAATATTTTGCTGTGGAATGTAAGTATAGCCTGGCGGTTGAGGGTAATAAGCAGAACCTTGAGGCGCATTGTAAACTGGTCGATATTGACCTCGCAGGTAATAGGCGCCTTGGGGTCGAACGGGATGCTGATAAGTAGGGCCCTGCTGAGCTAGATAAATCGGGCGCGCAGGTTGACCCGATTGTGGTGTAGAGTAGAGCGGTGGCTGAGCAGGGTGAACTGTCTTTACAGGTTGTCCCTGCTGAGCAGGTTGACCTGACTGAAGGGGGCCACCAGGTTGCCCCTACGGAGTAGGTTGGCCTGATGGCTGCGATGGGCCAGGCTATGCTTGATAACTAGGTTGACCTGGAGGAGGACCATAAGATGGCCCAGGCTCCGGAATATTTGGACCAATTGGAAGATATGGCTATTGCAGTTGCACGAAAGCTTGCCCTTGAGATGGATAAATCTACCCCCCAAGACCGTATGAAAGCCCTGGTTGATATATCGGTTGCCTAGCAGGTCCTTGAGGATGCCCAGGTTAGATCACAGGCTGACCTTGTAAAGGTTGGCCTTGTGGATTGTACGACTGTCCTTGCAGACCATAAAATAATGCTTGATGGACCGAAGGTTGTCCCTGAAACGGTTGTCCTTGTGGGTCATAAGCATATCCTTGTTGAACCGAAGGTTGTCCCTGAAAGGGTTGTCCTTGTGGGTCAAAAGCATACCCTTGTCGAACCGAAGGTTTTCCTTGAAAGGGTTGTCCTTGTTGGTTAGAAGGTTGCACAGGCAAGGTAGGTCTAAATCCAGAAAGGAACTGATAAGCTTCCGAAGCAAGCAAATAGATAGGGTTGTCGTACTCATCATAATGAAACGAAAGTGTATAAATCAGGTTACCGACCGCGTCATAATGAGAAAGATAACACACACCAGAATCTTAAGGGGACTGGTAAGTCTGGGAGCTCTGCTGCTGAGTAGCCTGCCGATGCTCCTCAAACAACAGGTCGTCGGGGGTTGCCATGGCAATTGAAGTCTCTACCGAAGGCGAAGCCCCTGATGGCTGAGTGGTGACAACCGGTGCCGATGCAGCCACGCACACGGTAGGGCTAGTTGGGACAGATGTAACAAAAGGTGTTGACGATATAGGTGTCTTTGGCGACATCCCTAATGATGGCAGGACCGGACCCCTTGATGGAGTTGATGCTGCCATGGAGGAAATGCCGGCCATAATCTGACCCAAAGACCTATATCCGGCTGGAAGTGACACCGATGGTGAAGATTGGAGGGATTTTTTCTGGAAAAAGTTTGTATTCTTCATCAGAAACAGGAATCCCCTCACTGCCAATAGGACCAGACGAGTCCATGTATGAATCCGTCGTGAGATCTTGCAAAAGACTACGGGGGCTAGGGGGTATGATAGTAGCAAAAAATGGTGATCCCGATGTAAGAGGGGGAGAATGCTCCCCGACCCCAAATCCTAACCAAGTGTTTTAAAGAGGCCAATTGAACTCAATTGGTTCTCCAAAGGGGTAATCTGACGGGAGAATAGGCTGTGGAAGCTCGATAGACCTAGAGGTTTGAGAAGTTTCAGATGAATCGTTAGAGAAAGGGCTACCACTGGACGAAACCAATGGTTTCTCCACTGTGACCGTAGCACACTAGAAAGAAAAAGAGATCGAGAACGAAGACTCTTGGATAAAAACCAAGGCAAACAAAGACAGGCCAAGCAATAAAACTTTAACGGGTGTGTAATTGTAGTTAGTTTATTTTACCACATTGAAACCAAAATTTCGTTGTTTCATGTTTTAAGAGTCAAGAAAGAAGCAAAAGATGACTCTAGTCACTTTTAGTTTTAAGCGAGCGTGAAAGGACAAGTGCTCGATGATATTTTCAAATTTATGGAGTTAGTAAAGATCAAAAATGACAGGTATTCTAGGTAGAAGGGTGTACCAGGTTTCCGTGAACTGCCATATACACCTTGGTGATCAAATGAAAGAAGAAATGACCAAGGACTTGACGTACGTGCAAGTAGTCTCCCCGAATGTTGTGTTCGGTGTATCACGGTTACAAGGCAGCAGACTCGGCTTCCTACGAATAAAAGGATTGCAACCTAGAGGGGTCTCCCTTTATATACTTGACGTTACAGGGAGCACAAGTCCGTACTAGTGTTGTCTGAAGCCAGATGGCGAGTGACAGCTACTAGGCTTAAAGACACCGGAACACGTCTCTAACTTAGACCACTAAATGTTTCGTTAGGTTTCAATGTTTCCTTAGGTCAATTGAGTAAATTTTAATTTGATCTTGTATTTACATTTCAATTCCAAGGTCCTACCGAATGTTGGATCTCAAAAATCCCTAAATGCAAGCTACATGCCAGAAAATACCATTTCATTCGATGAAAAGCTATCTACGAGAAAGTTAGGAGTTTTCAAGCGATAGCGAATAATGAGAAAATTCGGAAACATCCACTACAGTATCCGATGCAAGATAATGAAAATGAGAAATCTTTCCTAGAATTATCCAATGCTAGATATGCGAAAGATTTTCAATTCCACAATGCAAACAAGAATGCAAACAATTTTTTTTTTCAATGTAATAGAGCAAACAGTGCACTAAATGACATGAAAAACAAACCAACACACTAGTTCAAGAATGTTGATGAGAGAGTTGAAACGAAATAACTTCAATCAACTCAAAACAAACAAAGCCAAACTCAAACCATTGTTGCAATCTCTCAAATCGAAGAAAGATTTCGAAACAGAGTCATACAAGCAGTGTGATCTATGCTTGCAGTGACAGGAAGCAAAACTGAATGAAAGAGGCAAGAATCATTCAACCAATGCAATCACTCAAATGTATCAAGGGATTTGAATGAAATCAAACAAGGAATGAAGTTGACTGTGAAACAAAAGGGCTCCAACTCCTATAGGAGGCTCAGCATACCAAAGCACTTAAAAAACCCTAAGGCTATGATACTGATAGGAAATGGACAAACAGCTGAAGGAATGAAGCCAATCACAATCAAAAACCATCCCAAAGCACTTAATGCATACCTAAAATAACCCAGAATCACAAGCACTGACCAAAAGTCTCCAAAACAGACCAAACCCTAACACCTATAGGGATTGGTGCGACTGTTTGGTTGTAATCAGCGCCAAACAGGGGATGGCGCGGGTGCAAAACTAGCAACAAGCGCCAGTTGGCACAACTGTCTGACCAGAAAACGCGCCAAGCCAGTTATCTCAAGTAAAATGAAAAATTTGAAAAACAGAGGTCAGATCTGATCCTCTGGGGCTGAACAAGGCTCTCGGACTTAGCAAAATAATCATAACAGGAAAAACAAGAAAGAAAATACCAACAGAAGACCCAATGGGTGAAAGACAAACTCACATTGTTCCCCAGCGGAGTCGCCAATTTGTTGGTGAGGTAAATCCCCTCTGTGAACAGAGGCGATCCCACTAGCCCTAGAGTGCGTCTAGCCACAAACAAGACACACCATAATAATGATTCCTAGTTAACGAATGGACGAATATTAGATAGATGACTTACCGGATATCCTATGTTGTTTTTGTCATTGAAAAGAGTGGCTCGCTCCTCGCTCCTGTTTTGACAGATCATGATCTGCTTACTTTCGCGTTCGGACACCTACACACAAGAAAACAGCGACAATATACAACATACTAATTCACATTCGTAACTATCAGTCAGTCGAAGAGGACTAAATCAATAGCATTACATAAACAACATAACACAACGATGGAACCAACACCATAGTCGAGTATATTAATAAATGGAAGGAAGAGTACAGCCAAGCTTCGACGTTGCGATCTCCTCTAGCAGGGTTCAAGCGGAGCACATCTCACAAAGGCTCGTCGGAAATTCGAACGGGACTCTCTCTACGGAATTCTCCTTGGTTCTACCTTCTCAATAGCTATTACTCAGCTATAGTATTCTTCTTCCAATTTCATCTCCTTGGCTATCTGTTCAGCTAGCTTTCATAAAGGGAGAAGGCATGTTTATATAGAGGGAGAGGGAGAGGTTAGGATCCCTATAATCATGGAAGGGAGACCTATCTTCAAGGAGTGTTCCATGGGAGGTGAAAACCACTACCTAAAGAAGGAGATCCATGGTTGATCAACTTAACCACTTCCAGTGACTCATCCTTGAGGTGGTTAGAAGGAAACTTATGCCTCTATTTGTTAAAAAACACTCCTAAAACAGCTGGCGCAGGCACTACACTAAGACATAGTGCCAAGTGGCACAGGCTCTAGTGAAAATCTTCCACATCAGCGCAAGGGATGAACTGGCTTATTCGCGCCAAAGCCAAAACATAGGTTTTGTGTGCTTTTTTGAGGAAATGTCCAACAAGATAAATGATATCCTTATGCAGAAGGATGCAAAGAAGGTCTTTGCAGAGTATGACATTGTTCACAAGTCACAGGAATGATCCTCCAATATGCGGGACGAGGGATTGTAGGGATAGTGACAAAATGTTGTGTAACAGTATGCATCAGTAAAAATTTGTAAGCAGTTTTCAATATAATAAATATTGAAGGCAAAGATAACAACAGTGGTGGTTTTCTCCCGAATTGGATTTCCACCTTAAATCTTGGAGTTCATGTGTGATGCTCTTGTGTAATGATTTATTCTTTTATTTCTTCACTTAACTATCTGATGCATAACTGATGGTCCGGGTTAAATATTGCTTCTGAATTTTTATTAAAACAGTTAAGTTATCTGTGTGTACGCTAGTTTCTGTTTGGAAAGCCACATACATATGCTAGTTGGGTTAATCAAAGTAGCGTATTGAAATATGTAAAGAGAAAAGAAAATTATTGTGATTATTGCAAATACTGATTCACCCCCTCCCCCCCCAATATTTTTCCCAAAAATTGTATCAGAGCAGGTCCTTCTGAAGAAGCTTAATCGCTAGAAGGAAGATCATCTAAGATGAGTAATCAAGATGGGACAACATCTATCAGACCTCCACTCTTCAACGGAAACAATTTAATCTTCTAGAATACAAGGACAAGATCCTATCTTCAGTCTCTTGATACAGAGTAAAGGGGATAGGGGGATATGCTGAATATGTTATTAATATCCAACCTTAGTTCTAGCAAATCCAGTAGCAAGAAAGATCTATGAAACCAATGTAAAGGTTGTCAAAGCATTATTGGGGAGTCTAACTGAATCAGAATTTGTCAAAGTTATGCAGTTGAATACAACAAAAGAAATATGGGACACAATCATTATGAGCTATGAAGGTGATGCCAAGGTAAAAAAAAAGTGCTAAACTCCAAACTCTGAGAATTCAATATGAAACACTCAGAATGCATAATGATGAAAGCATTGCTAGTTTCTTTTTACATCTAGATGAGATCGTAAGTCGTATAAGAAATATAGGTGAAACTATAACCAACACTACTCTAGTTGAAAAAGTTTTAATATTTCTAACTCCTAAATTCGAGTCAAACTTGTATGCTATTAAAGAGAAACATGATCTACAAAATCTTACTATTGGTCAACTTCATGGGATTCTGACTGCATGTGAAATAAGGAAAGGAGGTCCATCTGAAGTCAAATAATTTGCTTTTAGAGCTGCTGCAAAAGGCAAGGAAATGGAAGAACAAGAAGGATCAGGGTGTGTTTCAGAAGAAGATGAGATAAATTTTGTAAAGAAACTACAACTTGGCACTGGAAGGTTTAGAGGTAAGCTTCCTTTCAAATGTTTTTCTTGTGGAAGAGTTGGTCATTACGTTGCTAAATGTCCCCATAAATATAAATATGAAAAGGGAAAGGAATTGGCAAAAGAAAATAAGAAATGGTTTATCAATAGAAAAATTTATTATACTCATGAAGATAGTGATGGGCTATCAAATATTGAAGAAGGAGAATTTGATCGAGATATTAGACTACTCATGGCATTTGAAAAGGACACTAGTGAGACTAAAGATACATTTATGGATGCTTTAGAAGAAAATGATTTTCTTGAAGAAATCAATCAACTCAAAATGTGTTTGGAAGAAAACAAAATAACCGTAGATACTCTAAAGAATCAACTTGTAGAAAATGAGAAGCACAATGAGAAATTAGAATGTGAAATAGTAAGTCTGAGAAAGGAAATTGAGAAAGTAAAAGCTTAAATATTAGATTTGCTAAAGGATCTGAAAGCTTAGATGAAATTATCAAGGTTCAACGCTCTCCTCTTGTAAAGACAGGTCTTGGATATATTGGAGAATCTTCTCAATCTTTAGCACCAAGCTATCTGAATGCAGCTAAAGCTAGCCAACAACATTCCGTCACTCAACAAAAGAAAAAAGAGAATACCCAGGTAAGCATGACCACTTCAATTCAAGGATGAAAAATAACAGAAGTATCGATCAAAAGGTAAACATCAATAGAAGGTTCCATGATCGCAGAAATTTCTTCTTTAATGGAAAATGTTTCTCATATCATAATTTCGGTCATAAAGCTGATCAATGTGTTACATACAAAACCATCATGACCAGAGAAGCCAAAAAGCAAAGAAATGAGACTGGAATAAAGAATAATTCTTATAAAAAAATTTCTCCTCTTCAAGATGAAATTGAATGTACGTATTGCAATAACCTTGGTCATGAAGAATCTGAATGCAGGAGCAAACTTCAGCCAAAAGAATATATACCCCCAAACTCTAAGGTATGGAGAAAGAAGGACTTACAGGTTGAAAGCTGTGGCATGGATTTATTTGCAGAAGGAGAAGAAAATCAATGGTACATTGATAGCGGATGCTCAAAACACATGACATGTGATAAAAATAAACTCCTTTCATACAATGCATTAGAGAAGGAAAATAATGTTACTTTTGGAAATGAATCTCCTGCTATCATTAAGGGTAAAGGTTATATTTTTCTAAAGGAAAAGGTGAAATCTAACAATGTTATGTGTGTAGATGGATTAAAGCATAACTTGTTGAGTGTGAGTCAAATGTGTAATCAAGGAAATGAAGTTGTCTTTAGTTCAAAAGAATGTGTTGTTCATGAACTTGACATAGGAAAGACTGTAATAAGAGGAACTAGAACTCCAAGCAATCTATATATATTGAAAGGTGGCCAAGAGCAATGCTATTTAGGTAAATATACAGAAAACTGGTTATGGCACAGAAGATTAGGACATTTGAGCTTCTCTCAAATAAGCAAATCTAGCAGACTCAAAGCTGTTCGTGATCTACCCAACATCACTTTGCCTGAAAATAGCATATGCAAATCATGCCAATTTGGTAAGCAAACCAGGGTTTAATTCAATGCCAAAGAAGGATCAGAAAATAAGCCTCTTGAACTTATACATACTGATCTATGTGGTCATGTAAGGAAAAAATCACCTCGTGGAGAACAATACTATATTCTATTTATTGATGACATCTCTAGAATGTGTTGGATCAGTTTATTGAAACATAAAGATGAAGCATTTGAAAATTTTAAGATCTTCAAAGCTTTGGTTGAAAATGAATTAGATCTAAAAAAAATGTCTTAGACCTGACCGAGGAGGAGAGTATATATCAGATGAATTCTTTAATTTATGTGAACATTATGGCATAAAAAGATAGTTTTTTGTAGTTGGAACTCGACAACAAAATGGTGTGGCTGAAAGAATGAATAGAACAGTTCAAAAGATGGCTCGTGCTATGTTTGATGAACCTGGAACTCCCGATACCTTTTGGGGAGAAGCAGCGCATACTGTTGTAAATATTCTCAACAACGCTCATGTTCGTGTGGACAATGATAAAACTCCTTATGAGCTATAGTATGGTAATCTTCCCACTGTGAAGCATTTTCAAGTTTTTGGAAGCAAATTTTTTATCAAGAACAATGATGAAAAACTTGGTAAGTTTGAGCCTAGAGCATATCAAGGAATATTTCTTGGTTACTCTTCTAGAAGTAAAGCATATAAATGTTACAACAAAATACTTCGGAAGATTTTTGAATGTATTGATGTTGTAATTGATGAGTCTCTCATAGCTCCTAAAAGGGAAATAACAACAACAAATGAAGATGATGATGATGTATATTTTCCCTCATCAAATAACAACAATATAGAAGGAGAACCCAATGAAGCACCAGAAGAAGATATATCAGAAAAGGCTCCATCTAGGTATGTTCAAAAGAATCATCCAGAATCTCAAATATTGGGAGAAAAGGGATCAGGTGTCCAAATAAGAAGAACTCTTGTAGGAAACCCTAGTTATCTGGCATTCTTATCCACTATTGAACCACATAATGTAAATCAAGCTAGTAAAGATGAATGTTGGATTCAAGCCATGAACAAAGAACTAGATCAAATTGAAAATAATCATACTTGGGAATTGGTTCCAAGACCTCATGATAAAAATGTTATTGGAACAAAATGGATATTAAAAAACAAATTAAACGAAAATGGAGATGTTATTAGAAACAAAACTAGACTAGTTTGTAAAGGGTATGCTCAACAAGAAGGTATAGACTTTGAAGAAACATTTTCACCTGTAGCCAGACTTGAACCCATAAGAACGTTTCTTGCTTTTTAAAGTTTTCAACAAATCAAATTTTATCAAATGGATGTAAAATATTCTTTCCTCAATGGTGATCTAGAAGAAGAATTTTATATAGAAAAACCAGAAGGTTTCATTCTAGGAAATGATGAAAAACTTTTTTCAAACTTAAAAATGCTCTATATGGTATCAAACAAGCTCCTCAGTCATGGTACTATCGTCTTGACAAATATCATCAACAACAAGGTTTCACAAAAGGATCTACTGACAATAACTTATACACAAAAATTGAGAATGATAAACTGTTAATTATTGTTGTGTATGTTGATGACATCATTTTTGGGAGTAATGAACAAGAAAATTATGAAGAAGTATGGGATGGAAGAATACAAACCTATAAGTACTCCAATAGTAACTGGATGTAACCTTAGTTCTCATGATGATTCTCCTATGGTGAATCAACTCGAGTATAGATCTATGATTGGAAGTTTGCTTTATCTAACCAAGACAAGACCAGATATTATGCATGCAGTTGGGATTGTTGGACGATTCCAAGCTAATCCAAAAGAGTCACACCTTTAGGCTATAAAAATAATATTCAAATATCTACAAGGGACTCTCAAGACTTTGGTCTATGGTATCCAAATAATGTTGATCTCACTCTTCATGCTTACACAGATGCGGATTGGGCTGGAAATGTTGATGATCGAAAAATCACTAGTGGTGGTGCATTCTATATAGGGCTCCGATTAGTATCTTGGTTCAGCAAGAAACAAAGTTCTATTGCCTTATCTACAGCAGAAGCAGAATATGTGGCTACCGCATCATGTTGCATACAACTTCTTTGGATGATGCAAACATTACAAGATATTCAAATCAAATTTTCACCTCCCATCTCCATCCTATGTGATAATACAAGTGCCATCAACATCTCGAAAAATCCTGTTATGCATTCCAAGACCAAGCACATTCCTATCAAGTATCACTTCTTACGTGAACAAGTGCTTGAACAAAAAGTCAAATTGGAGTATGTTCCCTACAAAGAATAAATTACTGATATATTTACTAAACCTATTCCCAGGGAAGCTTTCGAATATCTCAGACAGAAGTTGGGAGTTGTCTCTGCCTCGCTTATCAAATATGCTTAATTTCAGAAGATTAAATTTGGTATGTTGGTTGCATGTAGGCGAATCACGTATATACGCGTGTTTCTGTGCATAAAACCGCGTATGGTTTTTGCTGACAAAAAATTTATGGGTCAGCTTTCAAAAGAGTCTATGGTGTTGTTGGGTAAACTTTGTTGTTCTAGTATTCATCTTATAGTACCTTTCATTGATATTTATCTCCTTGATGAAGATGCCTTGATGAATTGGTTGTTGAAGGTGTTCAAGATGGATAGGTTTAGGGGGAGAACTTGCCTTGCTGAAAAGATTGCATTGGTTGTACTATATTGGTTGTTGTTATGATCTCCTGTTTGAGATTCTTTAGCCATGGTTATAAAAGGTCATATTTGTAATTTCATATAAAGGTCATGTTGAGACCTCTTATGTAAATATTTGTAAACCCACTTGGTTGGGTAGTTGATTCAATATGTAAATCCTTAATGTAATTTTGTGTCTTTGGTGATAGGAAAGGTCATACTCTGTTGAGTTAAAGAGTCGTGTATTTTATTGAAAATATGAAGCTTCCACATGTACTCAGGGGGAGAAATTGTCCACCCTTTGCTCTTTATCTCAAAGGGGGAGAGTATTTGAGTATTTGGTGTATCTATAGGTTTTGGTGATAAAAAACCATCATGGTTTCCATTAATTCCAAAGGGGGAGATTGTTGGCATTATGAATTAATATGTTGTCCTTGATGGCAACCTACTTGATGAGTTGCCTTTTGATAGCAACCTATTTGTTAAAGATGTAAAATGATGTTTCTACAGGTTAGTTCAGATGTGACAGAGAAAGGAATTCTAGTAAGTGCCAGAGAAATGAAAAAGGTAATATTTCACAATGTATACGCAGGTTTGATGAAGGAAACCCACGTAAATACACAAGTTTGTATACATGCAACCCATGTATACATCCAAAATTAGTATATACGTAGTTTTTACGAAGAGAAGTCGCGTATACACGCAGGTACGAAGAAGTCAAGTCGTGTATGCCTTTTGCGCTCTAAAATTATGATACCAAGGGGCATTACCATGGTATTAGCCCATAGTATTGAGCGTTGTGTCGTCTATTTGATTTCGTCCAGGAATACCATCGACACTTGTGTGGATTTGGCTCATGGTATTAGGAAAGGCTAAATCTATATAAGGAGAAGAAGATCATAGTGCAAGGTGTGCATGTGTAAGGGTTTTTACTTAATACTTCTCTCTGAAGTATGTCTGTATGGGATGGATTCTATTTATTGGTAAATCTGAAACTATGATGCACCCTTGGATACAATGATGGATCAAGTTCTCTAGACCTGAAATAACTATGTATTTGCTTGATCTATTGATGATATGATTGGATCTGTGACCTATCGCATGTTTGTTGAAGTGAAGATAAGAAATCTGGGTAAGTCTATGGATCTGAAACTTTCTGCACAATTAATATTTACTAATATATACGTTGGTTCGTCACGGTGAAAGTGCGTATACATGCGGGTGGGTTTCTGCTAAAGCGCATAAGGCAGTCAAGGTTTCAGAAGCTCGATGAAGAGGTTATCTAGTTATTGTTGTTATATCTCTGTTGTTTGTCAATGAATTCTTCATGTAGATCTGGGTTGTTTGAATATTGTATGTGCTGCTAAGTTGAATATGTGCAAATATGTTCAATGAATGATTAAATATGATTAATGATGCTGAATGAATAAGGGTTCTGCAAATCTGAAAAGAGATATGACTGAAAGCCTTAGATCTGTTTCTGAGACTGATCAAATTCTGGAAATTCAGTATTCATAGATCTATACGCAAGTTGGTGTGCATGAGAGCACGTATATATGTAGGTTCAGTGAATATGCAGGCCTTACAAGTGATATGGAACATGAGAATAATTTTTTAGGCCCTCGAATTTGTGTTGAAACGGATTTCTCATAAGGCCTCCCCAAGGAGATTCAACTCAATTTGGATGGGTGGTCTCATTTCCAAGCTCTGGATTACAAAAAGGTACCTTTCAGATGTAATATGTGTTGTGAGTATGGAGACTTTGTGAAATTTTGTTCAAAAACTTCAACTTCTCGAAGCTCCCCAACTCCATCGCCTCCTCCAAAGCAAGGAGAAAATACACAAGGATTCACTCTTGTTAAAAGGAAACATAGGAATCATGGAAGTAAAAAACAACAAACTTATAAGTTTGAACCTAAGCATCAACCCCTTTCCAAAAATAGCTTTGAAATCTTGAATGCTTCTGAAGAAGAAAGTGGTAATCTTGAGGCCCAAGCGAATCAACCAAATAACCCTGTTCCAAAGGTCCCTCCTAATTTGAACAACGAAGAAGCTCCAGATCAAGCCCCTTCAACTATGGTGGGAAAGTTTTTCATGGAGGCATCTACATGAAAAGATAAAGAATTTATTAAGTTGGTCGTGAAGAAGTCTTCCTCTTCCTCCCCTTCCTATCCAGATGTGCTTAAAAAACAATGTCCCTCCTCGTCGGGAATAAGAAGTAAGAAATATCATAGTAAAAAGAACTCCTATCATGACTTCCATGGGCCAAGCGGTGGGACATCCTTTAGCAATTTATAGAAATGTATTATTTCTGTTTTTTTATAAGCAATTTGTTATAATTTATTCCCACTCTTTTGTAACAATAAGAATAACAACCAAAATATTTAGTATCAGAAATTTCCCCTCCCTGCTCTTATTGGGAGGAGGTTGGTATCTTAGTTTTTTGAAAGTACCTCACAAGAAGAAGGATATATTGTAACTCACTTCTCAAGCAATTGTTGCGTTTAGGCACAAATTTTAGTACAAATCCTACTCATTTTTGTTTAAAAATAAAAAAGAGAAAAGGTGATGCAACATCACCGCTTTTCGATTTCGCAATGTGTTTTCATGTTTTTTGTGCAAAAAAGGAGGTTTTGGGCTAGAGTTCTCATTTTGAATTTATAGTTCTCGTTAAGCTCTTGACTTTGTTTATAATGATTTGCACCAATTAAATACCTTTTGTATATAATTTTGTATTTACATTTTTTTTCTTCCATTTGAGTGATAAATTCATTACTCTTGACAATTATCTTATTTGTCAATGTGATTTAACTAAATAATTTTCAATAAAAGCATTCCTTACATTAATTAGGCCCAGTAAATATGTTATTTTTGAACCCTTGCTTTGATTTTGTGCTTCATCACTCTATAGCTCTTTTTGTTTTATTTTTACAGTTGCTTCTTTAATCCTCTAACTTGCTCTTGATTTGAGCTTGCTAGAACTACCCCTACATATGGTATTTTATCATTTTTAACAAGGATATCTAATAACATAGCATCCCCTTCATTATTAACTTGTTTAATAATTTTCTCAAATTTATCATTTTGATCCAAAAGAATTTAGAGTTGATTTTTTAGTCATTCTTTTTATTTTCCCAAGGCAACTATTTCCTTGGTTTATGAATGTTCAGTCACAAGTAATTTCAATTTATCTCTAAGTGTTTGAATTTCCTTTTCCTTTTCCTTTAGTACTGAAGATAAACTGGAAGGAACTTCTAAAAATGTTCCCCAAGTGAAAATATTTTACTAAAGATCATTTATTATCATTATTCTAGCCCCATTCTCTTTCAATTGTTATTTGATTTTGCAACTTTCTCAATTTTACCTCAAGATTTCTCACATTAACAATTGCTTTGATAAGACTTATTACGAGTAGATTGTTAGTTTTTTTCTGCCATTATATTTTATCCTTAGGTGGAATTATATTAAATTAAAAGTAACCTTTGTAATTTCATAGTCAAGAGGCTTCAAATCATTTTTTGGTTTTTCAATCTTTGATTGTGATATAGCCATCTACATCATGCCTTCATTATAATTGACAGAAAAAATATCAACTTGGTTGGTGCATTAATATCTTCATGGCTCATCTAAGGATATAATCTCTCTTTAGCTTTCTTTTCCATTTTCTTATTTAAATCCATTTAAGTGAATACATCATTAATTTTCTCAACAACTTGAATTTCTTTAAAACCCTCTCTTCCCAATAAATTTATCGGTTACTTTAGAAGGTTGAGAGGTTGATGGAACCTATGTGACTAACATCACTAATTTTTCAAGGAAGGCTTTCTTTGAATGTTCAATTTTTAATATTGCTTCATCATTTAACTTCTAGGCCTCATGTTTGATTTCGCTCCTTCTCATTAATGGTTGATGTATCTTTTGTCATAGTATCATCTAATGTATTTTTGTTTTAATCATCTTTTTGTGGAGTTACCACTTCAATGTACATCTTACCTTCTGACAAATTTTCTGGTCGAGTGATTCATTTTTATACTTGTAATACTCTTTCAAGTTCTACCCATGGATATTTGTTACTTAATCTCTCTTTTTCTATATCTAAAAAATGATTATATGATGAAGCACATAATGTAATCATAATTTTATATATTACATTTAGAGGATCATATTTCCATACAATATCCTCTTCAAAAATAAAACATTTTAACATGTTTTCAACAATATCATAAACATTTCTTTGTTTGAAAATAAAGGAAAACGCCTTCGCTGATAAGGGAAAATAAACTTTATTGCTTCTTGATACAAAATTTATGTAATCAACATTCAATTTTTGTCGTATAAACTCCAAAGCAAGATTTCTATGAGCAAGAAAAATATGTAGTCTAAAAGGTTTTACTTCAAATCCATAATCCCTAAGAACATTATAATCTTTGTAGATTTACTAATCTTAGAACTTTAAACTATGATAAATTTGATTCATTTATAAAATTTGTTTAAATTCATAAAATATCCCATAAGGAGGCTCATTATGTTGAAGTTTGCAACAACAAACAGTGAAATTGGCATCCGGAAACAACATGACAACACCTACACTAGTGTAGGACCAAGAGGTCCAAGCAGCACCTACACTAGTGTGGGACTAGGAGGTCCAAGCAGCACCTACACTAGTGTGGGACTAGGAGGTCCAAGCAGCACCTACACTAGTGTGGGACCACATGTCCTAGTAGCACCTACACTGGTGTGGGATAAATTTGGTGCATGTCTATTTTAATTTTCCCTTAATTAAAAATGACAATAAAATGTAATCTTATCTCATGATCACTTGTAATAGTTAATTGGGTGTGATAAACTCAGTTAGCTCATGAATTTCGAGTTGAGGGTAGTTGGTGAGGAATGTAGAGTAATTATAGTTGTAACAGAGTTTGAAGTGTAGTTGGTGCATTAGTTTAATGCATGTGTAATCAATTAACTCAGTTAAATGAGTTAAAGTCAATTGTGCTAGTTGTAACTGTTTGTTGCACTAGTGAGAGATCAAGTGAATTAAATAGTTATTTAATTCACAATCAGTGATCTAACATGCAACTGATGATTTACTATTATTACATGCATGCATGTCAATTCTAGTGGAGACCCAATTGAGACAAAGGTGAAAGGGACGTTAACTATCAATTGTGATATTAGTAGGCTGCCTAGGTGCAGTTAAAACACCACAGGATGCCCATGATACTCATGAAAGTTGAGGAAGGCTGAAATTCCTAAAGAATAGGGATTGCATTCATCAGGGATTGGGTGAGCAAGGCAGGCTGAAGACAGGCTGCGAATTGGCTCGATTTTGTCTGGATCAATGTGAGACAATAGGCAGATTGTAGGAGACTCTTGTGAGAAGAGTGCATTGTAATTGTTTCATGATTCCTTGTGCAATATACAACATATGATAGAGGGGTTTTGAGCAGCAAGATTTCCCCGAGAAATTATCTGTGTTATGGTTTGATTTATTCTTCTTTTCTTCATGTGATTGGCGATTTTGTTTAATTTCCGCAATTGATTTGTAGAAGCGATTTAGTATCTAGCTTTAGTACATTGTTAGATCGGATTGAATCCATGATATACATATTGTTTGTATAATTTCTACATGGTATTAGAGCATAGGAAATCACAATAGTGGAGGAGGAGTTGAGTTTGTGACTAAATAGAATTCAAATTTGCAGAAGACTTTCTTGGTGCTACAGCTGATTCAAGATCAAAATGGATTTCAATGGCTTGAGATTGGAGTATCCACTCAAGGGAAAATCTAACTATATTGATTGGAAAGACAGGATGGAGGCATTACTGGAGGAAAATGGATTGAAGGAATTCATTGAAAATGATGTTCCCAAAACTAATGTGACAGATGTTGCAAATCTTGATGCATGGCAAAATAAAGTTGCAAGGGTGAGGAGGATCTTACTAGAGGGAGTACGAGACCACATTGTCTCAAGTCTCCATGGAAAAGCGACTCCATATGCAATGTGAAAGGCTTTAACAGATCTATTTCAGAGCAGCAACAATCATAGGAAATTGGCACTGAAAAATAAACTCAGGAAGATCAAAATGGAGAAAAATGACGCTATTCCAGTATACTTAACAAAGTTTGTCCAATGTCAAGATGAGCTTGGGAGAGTAGGAATTACTGTCGTGGGTGATGAATTGGTGAGCCTAGCTCTTCCAGGACTTCCCAAGGGTTGGCATAGTTATCAGGACTCTGTCAATGGGAGGGAGAAGCTGCCATATTGGGAACGACTTTGGTCGGATTTGGCGCAAAAAGAATTCAGCCAGAATACTAGATATGGATTTTCATCTAAGAATGAAGATGAAGAATATTGTGCTTTGGCTGCCAAGGTAAAGAAGGGGAAAGGAAATAAATTCCATTCCAAATCTGAGACTAGTGAATAAGGCAAGGAATGTGACATGTCCATAGTGAAGTGTTTTCACTGTCATGAGCATGGACATTATTCCATTAATTGTCCACAAAAGAAGAAGAATAAGAAGGCTTCAGGATCTACGGCTGGTGGGGATTTGGCCTCGTAATTTGAGCTTGAATTCTCACTGATCGCATGCATGGTGTCAAGTGCGATGGGATCAGGGTGGTACTTGGATAGTGGTGCATCTTTCCACATGGTGGGAAACAAAGAACTTTTTCATAGCTTGGAGGAGAAGGACCTCCAGATGCATATCGAAATGGGTGATGACGAGTAGTACAGTGCTACCGAGATTGGTACCATTACCTTCCAGAGACATTCAGGCAAACCCTTTCAATTAAAATATGTAATGCATGTAACAGGCTTGAAGAAAAATTTAGTTTCAGTTGCAATGTTGGAGGATAGAGGCTATGATGTTGTTTTTAGTGAAGGGAAAATTTTCCTTCGACACAAAGCAACAGAACAAGCCAAGAAGATTGGGATTCATGTGAATAATCTTTATAGACTTGATGTAGATGTGATTTCTACAAAGCTTCCAACCATTGGGGAAGTGTGAGAAAGCCATGTGATTGTCCCTTGAGAGGGAGCTTGATTTGCATGCAGACGAGGAACTCTTGGTTCCAAAGAATGAACCTCGAGATGTGGAGCAGCCACATGCAGAGGATCAGACAGTGGTAGAAACCACTCAAGCAGAGAAATTTCAAGCCAGATGGGCAGAGGGAGTACATGCAGCTATACCTCCAGGAGTGAGGTGGGGCGTTGTACAAAATTAATCCCAAGAAGAAATTTGGGTACGGTCCTAGAGATGGAGCGTCTCATGGATCAAACCTAGCTACGAGGAGCCCAAAATACAACAGTAGTAGGATCATATAGATTGATGTAGTCAGATTTCAAGAGGACATAAATCGGAGTGACAGGTGTCGGATTGCGCTGATCAGAGTTGGCAGCAGTGTAGAGTGCATGGATGCAACTGTCAACAACACAGAGAATCCAGTAGACATGTGCAGTATCTAGCAGCAGTCAAAAGACTTTGATGACGGATGCTTTATACTGATTCAATTGTTTGGAGGCTATTTAGTTTCAGAAGTGTTGCATGTGCGAGAAACACTAGAGAAGTGTTGCATGCAAGAGTTGCATGTTGCATGAAAGGAAATTCCTTTCTTGTTGAAAGGGAGTGTTGAAGTTTGCAATAAGAAATAGTGAAATTGGCATCCGGAAACAACATGACAACACCTACACTAGTGTGGGACTAGGAGGTCCAACAAGCACCTACACTAGTGTGGGACCAGGAGGTCCAAGCAGCACCTACACTAGTGTGGGACCAGGGGGTCCAAGAAACACCTACACTAGTGTGGGACCACAGGTCCTAGCAGCACCTACACTGGTGTGGGATAAATTTGGTGCATGTCTATTTTAATTTTCCCTCAATTAAAATGGACAATAAAATGTAATTTTATCTCATAATCACGTGTAATAGTTAACTGAGTGTGATAAACTCAGTTAGCTCATGAATTTTGAGTTGAGGGTAGTTAGTGAGGCATGCAGAGTAATTCTAGTTGTAACAGAGTTTGAAGTGCAGTTGGTGCATTAGTTTAATGCATGCGTAATTGTTTAACCTAGTTAAGTGAGTTAAAGTCAGTTGTGCTAGTTGTAATTGTTTGTTGCACTAGTGAGAGATCAAGTGAATTAAATAATTATTTAATTCACAATCAGTGATATAACATGCAACTGATGATTTACTATTATTAGTTGCATGCATGTCAGTTCTAGTGGAGACCTAGTTGAGACAAAGGTGAAAGGGATGTTAACTATCAGTTGTGATATTAGCAGGCTGCGCAGGTGCAGTTAAAACACCACAGGATGCCCATGATACTCAACGCAATTGAGGAAGGCTGAAATTCCTAAAGAATAGGGATTTCATTCATTAGGGATTGCGTGAGAAAGGCAGGCTGAAGACAGGTTGAGAATTGGCTAAGTGTTGGCTCGATTTTGTCTGGATCAATGTGAGACAATAGGCAGATTGCAAGAGACACTTGTGAGAAGAGTGCATTGTAATTGTTTCATGATTCCTTGTGGAATATAAAATAACACTGACCATGAATGAGAAGTACACATAACAACACAACAGATGACTTGGTGACAATTGACCCAAAGCTAATACCCAGAAACCGGCTGAAAACTTTCAATGAGGTTTGATTAACTATTAGGCAAAGGATTTCCCAGCCCAGGTGAATGAAAGTGTCATGTTCAAGAGTGGTTAATTGGATTTTCGAAAATTCAAAATACAACAAACAAGTCATTTTTCTCTCTTTTCCCCCACTATTTCTGGAAGGTACCTCTTTATTTTTGACAAGCTTGAGGAGGATAACATTTTCTTGTTTATAAGCTCATCCTTCGGATGAGTCCAACTTAGTTTAAGATTCGAACCCTAAGAAGGAGTGGTTCATTCCTGTTTAGAATTGAACAGGTCCTTTACTGTTAAATTTTAACGAGTCCAGTATAGGAGAAACTCGGTGTTTTTTATTTTTAGGGAGTCAGAAGAAAAAACTTAAGAAAACTCCATGGGTGTACTTTTTCGTAAATTTAGTCTCTCGAGCCCGAAAAGGGATAAAATAATGCGGGAGAGAACTCTATTGACCGTAATTAGTCAACGTATACCTTTTTCATAAATATTCCATTTCAGTCCGTAAAAGGGGTAAACTTATACTGAAAGGACGATCATTCATTTACTTTAACAAGTTCGAATAGTCAAGTACTCGGCAATATTTTCATATTTAGAGAGTCTGAAAAGGGCTTAAAAGAGAACTCCATGGTTTTCACTTTTTTCGTAAGTTTTAACGAGTTCGAAAAAGGGATAAAAATATACTCCTATGGCCAACTTTCAATTTAATTAACGAGCAGGAAAAGATGGAAATAACTCGGCATTTTCATGTGTTTTACGAGAATGAAAGATAGAAAAATAATCTCGGGATTTTCATGAGTTTAACGAGCCTTGAAAATAACCTAAATTGACTCAAGATAGGTTTCATTTTTACAAAAGCTTGAAACAGAGAAAAACTATGCTTCAGAATGGTTTCATTTTTGCACAAGCTTGAAACAGAGAGAAAACTGTGCTTGATGCCCCCTAAGCGTAACTACTAGAGCGCATGCCCCCCCAGCTTCATTTCATTCAACTAAGTACACTGCTGGTAATTAATAACTAGATGGAATGAAGGTTTATTTATGAGATCATATGAAAGACCCAACCTAAAAGTGTAAGAAAATTATGCAAAAACTGAAATAACTAACCTAAATATATGACTTAACATTTACGAGATCTAGTCAAAGACAAGACTCAATTAGGGGAGGATTTGTTTCATTTTTTAACGAGCTTGACACAGAGAAAAAAAACTATGCTCATGGCAACGTGTTTCATTTTTTAAAGAGGTTGACACAATAAAAGGAACTTTCCTCGTACCTACTCTCTACAATCTACCTACCGATTCATTTTTTAATGAGGTTGACACAGGAAAAGAACTGTCCTCATCGCTGACTGATTCATTTTTTAAGGAGGTTGACTCAATAACAGAAACTATCCTCACCAACTGATTCATTTTTTAATGAGGTTGACACAGGAAAAGAACTTGCCTCGGACTCATTGATTCATTTTTTAATGAGGTTGACATAAGAAAAGGAACTATCCTCGCACTCACTGATTCATTTTTTAATGAGGATGACACAATAAAAGGAACTATCCTCGCACTCACTGATTCATTTTTTAATGAGGTTGACACAGTAAAAGGAATTATCCTCAGACTCACTGATTCATTTTTTAACGAGGTTGACACAGTAAAAGGAACTATCCTCAGACTCACTTGATCATGGCTTCCAAATGGAAGAAACACATGTCAATGGACACACCTTGATCATGGCTTCCAAGAGGTCTTCATCAGAAGGAAGAATATTTCTCTGGAAGGAACAGATGTCAAGGGACTCAAAAGGGATAAGAACATCGCATTCAAATAATCCCATAGAGTTCTCCATTTCAATTACCAAATCCAAGTCAAAGGAAGACGTGAAAACAGTGAGAGGCTCGCTTACATCGGTAACTGAAATCATGGGACTAGTTGCCACATAATTAACCTGTGGCGGGGTAGATACCACTTTCGAATCAGGAACATTTAGGGGTGTCATAGTATTGATAGTTGAAACAAGACTAGGAATGAAAGCTGGTCTACAGTCACAATATTTCCATTTTGAGGGAAAGACATCACGCGAAAGAGTGTCTATATGATAGCTTTCATTGCATAGACATATTCTCGCCCAAGGAGTAAATTGAAATCCAAGGGGCCTCAAACTACCATAAGATCAATACAAAATTTTTTATCTTCCAAAGTAATAGAAAACTTAGGAAGGATACCTAAAGGTTCACTAATGGTTATGTTAAAAGCTTTCAGATTCTGCGTAATAGGCACAAGCTGAGGGGAACCCAAAGATTTCCAAACAGTTGAGGATAAAATACTAACAGAAGCACCTTCATCTACCTGTGTGCGGTGTATGTCCCTACCACCAAACTTCACAATGATTTTGAAAGGGATGGAGGAAGGAAGACGAGGTTCTGTCAGTCTATTCCAATCAAAGGAAAAGACCTCATTACTTGGAGGGGGTTCTGTAGAAACAGGTGAAATGTCCCTCGACATAGAAGAATCTGATGTGACAAGAAGAACCTAAGCGGTATGAAGTTTACTCTCTACAGGGAGAATGGGATTGACCGAATGTGAAGTCGAATCGACCACTTGATCAACTAATGGATCATCAACCTGAGTGATATGAGCTTCACTCTCCAATGGAAGAGTGGATCGACTGTACTTGAAATTAGATCAATCACTCCGTCAGTTGATGGTAGGTTTGGAGAAAGTTTACGGTAACCAGTTGGAAATTCTTGCTGTGGAACAGTAAGGTTTTCCAATCATTTTTATCAAATGTGAGTTTGATGACTCCCTTTGCATAACTTACAAGGAAACCTAACTTTACCCTTTTTCCCAGGAACCTGACTATCACTAGTTGATGGATCAACGGAAAGTTGATGAGATTTTTCTGACCATACTTCCAAGACCTTTGGAATACCAGGACAATTGATAAGGAAGTGGTCACCCTTACAACTCCTGCAAGGGTATTTGGGTTTACGATGCATGTTGGAGGTTTCCTCAACACAACTAACACTTACAGCCATGGCTGGTTGGTTGAATTCTTTCTTATATTGCTTCTTCTTCTTCTTCTTCCCTTTGTTCTTCTTCTTAGCCACCTGGTTAATAGCGTCAAGGCTTTTACCAGGTGAAGAGGAAGAAATGGAGGAAGAAATATTAGGTGAAGAAGGTAAAGGGTCAACAGAAGGTTGGTGATGTTGAGATGGTGAACTCTGTTGAGGTGAAGCATCCGGTTGAGGTGGAACAATTGGAGTATTCGGGGCCAATGAAGTTGAAAATAACCATATCGGTAAACCTATTGTAAGTCCAGGTAATGACAATGTAGCCATATAAGGAGGACCAACATTTCCAAAGCAAGGAAAAGTACTAGGATTCTCGTTAAGAGGGGTACCTTGGTTGGTAAATTCTAGAATAGTTGCCATTATATTCAACTTCAGTGAATTTTATTAACAATTTAAAACTAAAATTAACAATTCAAAATTCACACCTAACAATTAAAATTCACAATTCACACCTATGGTCTCTAAAAGTAAAAACAAATAAATTAACACGTGCTATCAAATCTAGGAGTCAAACCACACACAAACAGTAACTTCCCGTACTAAAAACACTAGTTGGTGATGAAATCAAACATCGTAGAATTTAATACAGAAAGGGCGGTTAGAACAGTTACCCCGAAAACCTGCTTAATGAAACAAACTGGAACAAGTTTCTTCACAAAACCATCTCATGTGAAGAGAACCACCAAGAGAGTCCAAGTGAGTCTAGTCGATGTCTGCTCCAGGTACAGTGAGATCTTTCCTTCATCGTCACCTTAGGAAATAATATTAAGCTTATGGACACTAAGGTTACCAACATTAACAAATACAACTGGGGGAACAGTCTACGATCCGATTCCACGCGTAAGGGCAGAGTAACAAAGCTCAATCCCCTTGAAGGCTCCTTGACATGGTCAATCCGAGGTTTACTGACAAGTGACCCCAGGCTCCTCGACAATGGTTAATCTGAGGTTTACCATTTGTAATGCGCGCAAAATCTTCTATCTTTCCCAATGAAATAGAATTGATTGTCTCAAAGGTTTGGACATGATCTCGTGATTAACTCCTTTAAGAGAAGCTTCCTAGATTGTACCAATTACAATTGGATTTATTTCCTACCGCAAGATTTATCTACTTGTTTGTTTTAGTTGCTTTGGAAAGTTAACTACAACCTATTCCAAAGCACTAATCCTGAGCTAGATTGGTGGAAAGAGCCCTAAAAATGTAAAAATTACTAGATGAATTTTAATTAACGCTGTTGTATTTAGGCTGTTATTGCTCAAAAGGGTAAATGGATATGAAACCAATGGTGTTATGACCCGACCCAAAAATGAATGCAATTGAATATGATAATGTAATTTTTTCAATTCGATGAATCCTAACTAAAGTAAGGAGAGAGTTTCCATTCACTTCCAACAATGCAAAAAATTGATCATTAAGAGAAAATATAACAAATTCTCTAATGCACTAATTTCATCAATAAAAAGTAATGCAAATCAATTCCAAAACAATTTTTTATATTTTTGTGTTTTTAAAACAAGCATAAAAACATATAAATTCAAATCAAAGAAAATTGATCTAAATCTATGATTTATTTTTTAGAATGTAAACTATGCAGTTGTAATCTATGCACAATTCACTCATATTTTGAAAATGAGAATTCTAATTATGCAAATGTTATCTATGCAAGAGAATTCTCAAACACAAGATGATTCTAATGTAATCTAAGAACCAATCAAGTGCAAGCAAAGAAAATTGGGTGAGAGTTCCAAAGATCAAAAATAAAAACACTCAAAGGCGATTAACACTCATACACAATTTAGCCCCCCCTGGCGAATGAGGGGGATTTTTTTTTGCAAAAACAAAAGAAAATATATGGAAAATTATGAAAAGACTGAGACAAACCTCCAAGTAATGACCAAAAGAAATCAAATTAAGAATTTCTCGAAAAAGAGACTCAAAACACCCAATTAACAGAGATTGATGAGGTGAAAAATTGTTGAAAGAAACTCATAAACAAGGATTTTTGACAGAAAAATACAAATCTCGGTAGATGCTAAGAATCCTAAATTAAATCTAAACTAAACTGGAAAAATAAATCTAGAGTTTTTCCAAAATTTTAACAGGGTCTGCAGGCTCCCAGAAGTAACAGGTGCGGTCCCGCACTATTTACTTAAGGAAAATGCGAAACTTCCTGCACTGTGCAAAAGAACAAAGTGCGGTCCCCAGAAAAGTTCAAGAAAAACACAAAAGATTTCAAAAATTTCAAAAACAAAGAAAACCTAAGCTACCCAAACAGATATCCATCAATCAAAAAACAGGAAAAAAATTTCCTCAAATCAAAATAAAAGAGAACCAGAAACAAGAAGTTCTTTCCCCAGTGGAGTCACCAATTTGTTGGCCGGATAAATCGTTCTTGCGGACAAGACCGATCTCCCTAGTGTCAGAAGACAATCTAGCAACAAACGAACAACTAAGTTTGTCTTTCTCTAAATATATTCGTTTTACAAATAAATGCTATGAAGGTGTCGATCCTACCTTAGATCCAATTGCTTATTTGCAGTCGTAGTGCTTCCGTCGCATAAAAATCCTTCCATCGCAACAAGAGACCTTCCGTTGCAACAAGAGTTCTTTCATCGCAACAATAATCCTTCTGTCGCAACAAGATTTCTTTCGTCACAAGAAAGTGTCGTCTTTTGTTGACCTGCAATCACAAACAAGCAAATATTAAATAGCACCTGTATAAAAAATAATCATAAAACATACCTATCATAGTGACCAAGGAATCTATGAAATAAATAACCAAACGACAGCTTATTGAAATAAACAATCAAACGAAAATTTATTGAGAAAAACAAAACTTGATTGTATTAATCTTAAAAATAACAGAATAACCTTATAACCTTAGCCTTGATGTTCGAAAGGCCTTCCCGGGGTCCGAAGCAGGAGTCTCCTCTACTTTGATAAGTCTTGCACTCTTCCTCTAGGAGCATAAAGAGGTATGTGATATTTCCTCTTAAAAGCTCAGCAGAAAGAATACTAAATCTCAACAACACTTCAACTCAATCACACATAAAGCTTGAACTCTAATTCTCAATCTCCAAAATCTAACCATTTGAGGCTACCCAATGCCTCCTTTTATAGAGCAGATGAGGAGGTTAGGATTCCACCTTTGAATGGATAAAATCCTCCTTCAAAGGGATAGACTCCTCACATCAAGGGATTAGTTCCTTAAGGTGAGGGATACATGCACCTTATCAAAGCGTACTCATCCCCAAAAATTCTCATCTAGAACCTTCTAGAATTGACCTCAAACCAACTTTTTAACTTTACTTTCTCGCTCTTTTGAGTTTGGAGGGCGTACGCAGGAATTCTTAAGGAAAAATACGTGCTATAATGCAGGTAATCCATGCATTACCTGCGTTCCCAAGCCAGGAATGCAGGCAGGCTTCATGTTACATGCGTACCCATTCTTTCAGAGGTTTTTAGGGTTTTTCTTCTTGTTTCAGGGCTTGACATGAGGAGTAAAGGTTGTAAGACTTGTAGAGGAGGTATGTATGAGTGTTAATGAGCTCATACAGTTAGCAGAATTTCAAGGTGATAGTTTTTAGTGTAACAAGGATGCATACTTGTTGTACCAAAAAGCCCAAGAATAGGAAATAGGGTCTACATCATCCCTTACATGTACCTACTTTCCCTTGGGAAAACATTTCCATGGACTTGTGGGAGGTTTACCGACTACCAGGAAGGGACATTACTACTTGTTTGTGCTAGTTGACAGGTTCAAAAAGATGTGCATTCTGATGCCCTGTAAAAATACCATAAGTGGGAAAGAAGAAACAAAGTTGCTCTTTGGAAAGATATGGGTGCACTTTGGGATACCAAGGAGCATCATTTCAGAAAGACATACAAGATTTATCAGTGCATTCTAGAATACATTATGGGAGAAAATGGACTCAAAAGTTGAAGGGATTTATAAAATTCCATCCACAGATAGTTGGGAAGACAAAAGTAGTCAATAATACTTTGGCGTAACTTCTAAGGGGATACCACCAGAAGCATCAGAACACCTGGGATGAAAATTTGGTATATATAAAACATTCTTACAACAAAGAAATAACACTTTTATAGGGAAGTCCCCATTTGAGACTTGTTTTGGATATTTTATACCTTCACCTTTAGATATTTCATATGGAAAACAAGGAGGAGTGAGGGAAGATATTATAGGAGATGCTTTGAGGGCTGAAAATTTTATAGAGAAAATCAAGAAGATTGTTGGGGAAATTAATTTCTTAATAAAAACAACTAATCACCTAGACATTAATTATCAACCCAAGGGATGAATTTTTTTCAAGGAAATCTTCAAAATATATGCAATAAACTACCAACATCTAACACTAGTTCTACATGATTGTGTTGTACTTTATCAAGTTCATTCGATAAGAAATAAAATGTAAGACTTGGATAACAATACTAATTTAAAAATAAGAAAGTAAATGATAGAAAAAAATAATTATGCTAATCACATGACTTGAATCAATACTGAATTAAACCACACTTTTCTAAATTGGAAATTTAACCTATTGCACCCAATGAAATGCAAATGTTAATCTAGAGCAGTAAATTAATAGAAATGTAGAAATTGCAGAAAACAAAAAATATGGAAAATGCAACAACCAATAAATTACTTAGAAAAAAGAAAAAATTGTTTAAGGAACAAAAATTGAAATTAAAAGAAACAACAATTAAATAAAAAGAAAAAGTACACAGTTAAACTACTTTACATGTTCAAGGCAATGTTAATTTTTGAGTATTTCTCTATGGTGTATCAGTTACTTAAGCCCAAATCAAATTTTCATTAACAATGTATTCAGATCTATGAAATATAAATAACCATAAATTGTAACTGAAGATAGAAAAATGTAAGCAGAGATAGAGAAGACAATATCAAAACCATAAGACACAGGATTTGGTCCAAGACCAGGGAAAAACCTCACTGTGGGGGAAACCCTTTCAAATCTTCTTCTTCTATATATTGTCTTCAAAATATTTCAGAAGAGATCACAATGAGCCCAGTACATGGATACTGCTAAAATAAACACATATGATCTGTGGAATTTCAGATATACAATAGTAAAACACAAAACCAATGGATCACAAATATCAAGTGATCTTAGATGCTCAGATCTAGATCTGGATTTGGAATATTGTCGATAACTAATTTGATGCAACTATTATTGCGTGGTGGATGAGTGATGATGCTACAAAAACAACTGACTGAAAATAAAATTTGATCTGCTTAATAAATCTCAGAGCTGTGACCTTGACACGACTTCCTAGCAGCTGAACTAGCTCTAAGCCACTACCAAGAAGTTCTATGCCCTCGACTGAGGGCCTGAATACCCTAAAAACTTGGCTGCACCCAGAATCCTACCCATAGGTGACTTTAATAGCTGAGCTACAACCACAATAGTCTTAGCCCATGACCCAAACCTAGAAGAGCTGCTACCTCAAGTTCTCCTGCCCGCGTGCCAGATCCAAAACACCTAGATCTCAAATGTGCCTCTTTTTGTGACCCCGATCCATTGTGCAAGCCTCTTGTGACATGCCTGTGCAAGCCAGAAAAAAGAAGAAGACCAATAACCAAAAAAACATGAAGAATATCTCATGAGCGAATGTGTGCAAAAGAACTTGGGGTCACTTCTATTTATAACTTTGTTAGGGATCGCTTGGGGCTTTGACCAAATCAACATGCGGTTAGGCCAACTCATAAAATAATAAAATAATTCATAACTTATCTTCCTCTTAACCAATTAGGGCGTTCTATAGACCGATTTTGATCCTCTGGAAAGATGAATGTAATTAACTTATTATTTTAATCATCTAGGCTCTCTAATGTGGAATTTCACCCTAGTTGCAAAAATTAATGGGCAGCACCTCATCCAGGGAAGTGGGCCCAACTTCAAAAGAGCAAGTTCTTCCTTGAAAAAAGAATTTAGATAAAATTACGAATAAAAAATGTGGAACTTAATGGATAACTTCTTTCATGAAAATATCTCAGAGAAATAGTTACACTAGAATCAAGTTCTTAGCTTTGCCTCAAATTCAACAATTTTCCATCCTCTTCTCTTTAATATTTGTGTTCATTTAAATACATAGAGAGGAAAGAGATATTATAACTAAATTTATTACAAAATGATTTCCCCTTACAATTTTGGATTAATTACAAAATATCATTAAAAAAGATCAGATCTCAAAATATCTCAATTGTGATTCAATTGGAACAAGTTGAATTTGGTATTGCAATTGGGAGGATTTGGAAAATGGCCACAACAACAAATATGAGAAAATTTCTTTCAAAGAACCTTGAATTTATATCAATCCAAACTAATTTTTGGAAAAATATTCCATCGAAAACTATTTTGGTCTGTTATGCACAAAACCTGTGACTCAGATTTTTAAGGTTCTTCTTCGTTTTCCCGGAAATTCCAATGCAAAACCATCACTTTTTATCCCAATGAATTTTTGAGTTGGAATATTAGATTATAAGGTGAAGATCAAATTTGCAATCTAGAAGAGATCTTGGAGGTTAAAATCGTGAGTGATGCTATAAAAAATTCATTAATAAACCATCATTGGAAAAATCATGCATAATAATCATCAATTTATTAAAAATAAATTTGAACAAATATTACTTATCCACAAGAGCATAAATAAGTATAAAATGGAATTATATGATAAATTATGATAAATAATGTGATAAAAAAACAATATAAATAGATGAAATAGTTGTTAAGAAGTGATAATAATAACGAAAAATTAGTGGCCCAACATCTCCCCAAAACTGAACATTTTTCATGTCCTCATGCAATCAAATTCTTTTGTACCAACCAAGTTATAATACATTAATCAAAACACTCACCCCAATTCATGATATTGATAGAACATAATAATTGTTCCCGAAAAGCCTCTTCAAAATAACGGTTTTTCAATTCTAGCAATGTTGACGAAGTTGTAATAATTTTCACGTTAACTTCCAATAATATGTATATGAAGTTGCAACAAAATATGATATAAGTACCAACAAACTTCATTAACCATTTTCTCAAACACTACAAACCATATTTTTCTGAAATTTTTCAAGAAAATTTATACCATTTTAATGCTTCTCCAATCTAAAAATCAAAGTCGTTTGAATCATGGATCCATAGATATAAAAAAAATTGTTGTATGTGATGATGTTTAATTTCTCAAAAATTATAGATCATTTTTTCCTGAAATTTTACATGTTTGTTCCGATTAGCACAATGCTTCTACAGAAAAAAAATCAAAACAATCCAATGTACATATTTCAAGATATATGCAAAATGGATGTAGGTAACAGTGCATGATTTCTGAAATATTACAAACTAGTTTAGCTTGAAATTTTATTTGTTTTTTAATTTTAATGATACCTTCTTGACATTCGAAAATCACTAGAATCCAGTTCACGATTTTAAATATATACACCAATAAATTTCTGCATTGTATAAAAATGAAATTACATTCCTTAAATGAGAAAGAAAGGAGAATACATCCATTCATACATAGAAATTCCTCTCTCAAACTAGAGGATTAGCATGCCCTCATGCTACACTAGAAAACAAAATGAGGTGGTTTCTATAATCATTGTTGAAATGTCTGCTTGGTGTAAAACATGGAATAAGGGAGGTTTTCAGAATGAATAAGGATATCGATGGATGATCAAGAGTATTGATGACATGGCCATGATAAGAAAATTAATGATAAGTACATTCCACCAAACTGAAAACGTTTGTATCTTTAAAAAAAATGAGAAGTGATGAATAAGTGGAACTACTGATTTGAAAATATGAATAAATAATGCTCGATGATTTTTCATGACATTCTCCTAAACTTTTAATAAATCAAAAACTTGTGCTAATTTACCTCAAGTTTTACCTCTGTGAAAGTGTGGAATGGCATGGATGGACTGATATCTATTGAAGTTGATGTAGGCTAAGTTGTTGCTGAAAGTGATGTTGAAGGCAGAAGCCGTGCATGTTGAAAGAAAGTAATCATAAAGTGTAGCATAGTTTCCTTACCCCAAATTGATTAGTTGTCTTTTCATCAAGATTTCTATAACACATCTCATGAGTAACTTCAATCAATAATTCATCACCTCAATTACCTCATTATATATAAAAGTGACATAAGCATGTTGTGAATGTCATGGGATAATAATGGATAAAAAGGGAATAGAAAAGAGGGAAAAATTGATGAGAAAAATATGCATTCCCTATACCCATAAGATTTGGTTGTTATGATCACAAAAATGCTGAGAATTAGTTATCTCAGTATTTTCTTCTCAAGATCTGACCAATTACCTGGTGTTCAGAATCAGAATTGGGCCTCTTCATTCGTCCCTAAAATAATAGTAGTGTTGTTAAAGCTACGAATAAATGGAAACTGATTGGGAAAAGAAACTATCTTTGGTTAAAGATGTGAAACTTGTAGAATAAATGAATGATAGGTTAGATGATACCAAATTTCTAATATTAAATATCCTAAATGTTTCATCCCTGACATGTAAAGTGAATATTTAGAACTTAATAATAGATATAAACCATAGCCATCATCATGTAAGAACTGATTAAATATTACCCCATGAAACAAAAGTTCTAGAAAACGTTATATATGCAACAATAGGCTTTATTGACAATTAGTTTTGAGAAAATAAGGTAACGAAGTAGATCATAGTATTGAATTAAATTCTATACCATAGGCAAGGTCACTGCTACCAACATGCATCCATAGTCTTCACAGGGATGCTTTTTTAACCCATTGAGATGTGAGTTTCCCATCCATTAGAAATAAATACATAGTTACAAGAGAATTTCAATTTAATTATATTTCTACTAAGATCATTGTTCTGGCTTGGTATGAGACCTCTTGTCTTTCAGCTTTACAAATGAAGGCAATTTCCCTTGCTTGGTGACTAGTACTGGTAATGCCACTTTATTAAGACGTATGATCATGGTAGGTCGGCTCGTGATGAGACATCCTATACTATAGTTGACTATTTACAATTAAACTATGGTTATTTTTAGTCAACAAAATATTACTTAATATATGGGGTGGCAGGTCAGCTCCTTAGGAGCTAGGGATGGCGTAAAAAGTTTTGTAGTAACTATTTTCAACTTGGGTAGTCTTGCTTCTAAAAAAATAATAACCTTCAAATGGTTGTTGATAAATATATTTTTATTTTTTATGATTGGGGTTGAGGAACAATTCATTATATAGTGACATAAATATTTAAGTATGATTTTTTTTTAATCATCATAAATTTTACAGGGACTTCACATATTAAGAAAGTTGGCATGATGAAATCATATTTGCATAATTATTCCTTAAAAGTTAGAATATGCTTAAAGAAAAAAATTTATAAATTTAATACCTAATAATTATGTTAAAGAGGACATAGAACATTAAAATTATGTCCTATTCACCAAGGAGAGAAAAAAATAGGAAATACCTACATGTGTTGAATCAAGAAAATAAACAAAAACGTGAAAATAAACTAATAAAAATAGTTTTGACTGAGGTAAAAATGATAGTGACTTAGGTAACAATAATCATGACTTAGGTAACAAAATTTTTGATAGAGGTAGGAATAGTTGTAATTGAGGGAACAACAACTGTGTTAGGAAACAACAATTGTAACCGAGGGAAAAAGAAATGTGAGTTAGGAAAAAAACTGTGACTGAGGGAACAAAAATTGTGAGTGAGGACATAGCAATTGTGGCTCAGGGAGAAACATCTGTGAGTCAAGTAACAATAGTTGTGACTTTGGGAAAAACAACTATGAGTCAAGAAAAAACATTTGTGACTGAAGGAGCAACAACCATGACTTAGGAAATAACAACTGTAGCTAAGGTAGCAACAATTATAATTCGAGATTTATTTATCCAACAATACCATTGTTGCATGCTGAAACCTCGAAATTACCCATATCATTTATGAATTATCAAGAATTATTCTGATAATCACTCCTGAAAAATAACTCAATGGGCGATCCTAGCAAGGTGACATGGAGAAGGATTAGTCATCCAACAATCATAGTCACTTTACAAAATAATGAGGAATTAAGAGTCAACTATTCTTGTCAAGACTTACCATAAGAGTGTTTGATATTATATATGATACAACCATATACTTGATAATACTGAGGAATAAAAGGATAGACGTGGAGCAACAACATAACACTCAAAAACTTGCTTCTTTAATTTGATGAAGGAACAACAACTACAAATTTGAAGGAAACAACACTTGAAACACAAAAACATAAGAAAATTAGGAAGAAAAGGACCAAAATTTATTGAAAACAACCATAAATAAATATATAAAGAAATTAAGTTGAAACAATTATGATTTCATATGCAGTAATGTTGTTTCCTTAGGAAACAACACTCTATTTTACTATTAGTGGTGAATAAAAATGAACACAAGATATTTTGGAAGAATACTTTGGTAGAGATGGCATGGTTGTTGTTGTAGTGGTACTAAATAACATAAAAATAAATTCTTCATTTATCCTATTATGAATTGATCCAAAGAATTTAAAAAATTTGTATTCAACAATACCGAGTGGGGTGGGGGGTGGAATCAATATTTATAAATCACTCTAAAATTTTAGTTTTTCTTTACTAATTTCTATACGTGACTTTAATGAACCCAAATAGCATATTCACACAGCTATCTTTAAGGAAACTTGCGTATGTCCAGAGATCTTATTATGCAGATAATTATTTACTTAGATCAGTGTATCATTCATTCATCAGATGTTTAGTAAGCTGTAAGCATGTGCAGTAAGAAAAGAATAAATAATCACACATAAGCAACACATGAACACTAGGATTTAAGGTGGAAACCTAATTCGGGAGAAAACCACCGTTGTTGTCATCTCTGTCTTCAACATTTATTATAAATAAAACTTCTTACAATATTGTACTGGCGTAGACTCATACCAGCATGCAGGCACCCACCTACAGAAGGCCACAACCTTATATTGTTCTCCTGCTTCTACTAGAAGGGAGCTCCAAACCCCTGATCTCGTTAACCAGCTACCACTGGAAGGGAGCTATGACCCCCTGCTCTTGTTTACTAGCCACTCCTGGAAGGGTGCTACTACCCCCTGATCTCATTTACCAACAACCATTGGAAGGGAGCTATGATCCCCTCATTGAAGGCTTCGACCCTTAGCACCAGTGCAGAACACGTTTCCTAAATTTTCACATTGGATCCAAACAACTTCAACCCAACATAACTTATAGGCCTCTTTTCATCAATATTTTTAGACTGGACCCACTCCACACATTTAAGCTCAAATATCATACATCAAATTGAAAATCACAACCGTATCAAATCATTCTCTTAATCATAAATCAACCAACCAACCATACATCTTTAATCATAATCAAATAGTATCATAATCAATATTCAAACAATGCAGATCTATATGAAGACATCATTGACAAACAACAGTAAAACAACAAAATAGATCAGAAATTTCCTTCCGCACACTTCAGCAAAACCCTAGATCCCATACACGCTTTTGCTTAACTAAACCTGTGTATATACACACTTGTGTTAGTGTGTTTGCTGCACGCATGTACAAAATCACACCAAATTAAGGGGTGTGGTTTACCCTCTTAAGTTATTGGTCACGGGCATAAAAGATATGGAGTCAAGCAAGTTAATGGAACATGCTAGAACATAAACATACTAGATAGAGAACTAGCATGCATATTCAAACATAAAAATTAAACTAAAGCTAAAACAAACAAGAAAAAAGCTCTAAATAGAGTCAAACAACTGCAATAATCCAAACAGTGGTGCTTACAGCCCCTCTTACTAAGTGCTGGTAGGAAATGAGGATGAAAATTTGACCCACTTGCAAAGGGGCCCTTAGAACTGGGGGTTCTAAGTCCCGATGCAAGCATGTCTTTACTTCCAAGCTTGCCTCGGTGCAAATTATCCCTCTCTCTACTATGGTGGACTGAAGTTTTTGGATGGCCAAAAATTGAGTCCCCTATATCTCTGCTCTGGATCACACACTGCTAGTATTTCTTGGGGAAATTCTGGCCAACATAACAATGTGCTCTCTAGTTTTTCATATCTTGGTGGCCTTTTATAGGAGAATTCAAATCATCCTTCTCTCTCTTGGTACATTGTGGATGGTGACCCAAGAGAGAGGGATGATTCCATTGTGTGCCACATTTATTCCATTGTGTGCTCCCTTAATGTCCTAAGGAGGCTTTGGTGGTTGTCCTTAGGCAGCCTCAAGTGTGAAATCACTGTCCTGGAGTGTGCTTTTTGTGGTCCCAGAAAGTGACTTATGCCACTCCTAGGATTGCGCACTTTTCAGGTCAAAAGGTGCTCTTATCGAAGGTTTTTGCGTGCAAAAACATTTATGACTTGCTCAAATTTTATTTTTCCTCAGACCTTAGAGATTTTTAAATACTTGCCAGATTTTGTAATGTCTTTCAGCCCTGTAAATCCTTTTGCCTGACATTAAATAATGTCATCTTTTCTTGTACGATTTTTTAGTGTTAACAGTTGCCCATTAATGTGTGAGGTCTAGGAAGAACTATATAGCTGAAATACATTACAACTTCTTTTCTGTATATTGTGCATAGAGAGAGAGAGAGACCTGCATGTAGCTTGGAATTGGAGACACCTTGCACCGGTCTGAAGAAATACCATGTCCTGTGGGACCCCTGTAAGAAAATATAATATAATATATACAAACTTTCTATGAGGCAGGCATGTCCCATGCTCATAATGATGTGGCTAGTTAAACAAATCTATTTGACAGATACAAGTTTTGTCTGTGTCACTAATATGGTAGTGATATGGTGGTTGATGATGACGTCTGCTGACGCCCTCAGGGGCATTTTTTCTTTGAAAATAGGTGGAACGTGCTACCCATAAGCCTAAAATTGGTATGGCATATAACTGCACATTGTACGCATAGGTGACAGCTGGGACCTTCCTATGTAAGCATTGTTGAAAGAGACGCTTATGAACACATGGGTCTTTGACGAATTTGATCAAAGTGAAATGGTTGTAAGGTACGATACCATCTTGACATGAAAGCTTGTGTTGTAGTTGAATGCCAGGAGGATTGATGATATCTATGGGAAATGATGTCTCCCATAGTGCCACCTGAGGATGCCCCTTTTATGGAGAGGGGTGATCCAAGGCACCACTTCCTTTTTGGAAAATAGGTGTTGAATTCGACAAAAAGGAAGCCTCAACCGAACAAGGGTTCGTTGATATGAAGGATCAGGATCCTCGATGTGATGGGTTTAACATAGGCATGGTGGCAAGGGGTGACTAAAAACTAATTATGGGGATTCAGTGGCCCAAGGTCGGAGTATAATAAGAAGCTTGGTGACAGTCATAACTAATTCTGATGGGGAAATCCATGGAGTCTGTGGGACTTTGAGGGTGGGTATAAACTAGTTATGAATGTCATGGAGGCCTTTGCGTGAGGGTGTGATACTCCGACCAGGGGTTTTCAGGGACTGCTGCCATGTGAGAAAAAAAAAATGAATGGGTGGGGGACATAGTGCACCATTTGCGGTCTTTGTACACTTACCAAAAGAATAAAATAATAGGGTTTGGTTTGTACAAAAAATAGAGACGGGTGCCCCAAAACATAAAAGTGTTCGCTCACTGATGACGTGAGGAAGGTATTTTGCTGAGAGTGGGGGCCCCATTGGTTGGTCTCATGCGTGAGGTTGATGAAGCGGATGAAAAAGTATCGCAGATGGGGTTATGCTGAAGGAGATATGGTCGGCCAAATGCGAGGTGCGGTAGTGCGCTTCTGATCTGCTTGCACAACCTGGCCGTCCCGGAAAGGGGTTTTATTTCATATGGTAGAACTTGACCTTATTCATGATAGATGGATGGGCATGAGGTGCTTCCTAGACTAAAATGGTATGGCCATGGCGTCACTTTTTCTCTGATATATGGTCTATTGTGGGTGACGTGCGCCATGGAGGGGAGGCTCTATCGACCAACAAGGATGTTTATCATGTGCAGGGCGAGGTGATGATAAACATGGTAGGATATGTGGAACCTATGGTTAATTTCTGATGGAGAAATGGTGTCAAGATATGTAGATTTTTCTGGGACTCTAT